>CM022764.1:24036051-24211051 GCA_012411365.1 Ameiurus melas | reverse complement strand
GAGTGGGTTGATGCTGATGGCTTCCTTTGGCTTTCTCAAAAGATGAAAACTGTCTAGTGTTTAACAGTCCAGCTGTCCCTGTCACAGGGTTTCAGCTTCCAGCCGCCGATTCTCTTTCCTCGGGCGTTTTTTACCTTTTACGGAAAAGTCTGACATGTTTTGTGACACCGTTCTCTTGGTACTGTCTTTTCTGTAGTTTGAGCACAGACCGTTCAACCTTTAAGCAAATTGTTCTACAGTCCGAGGTAACTCGCTTCCCTGGCACACTGTTATGGTGATTTTTTTTTTTTCATCTTATTTTTAGCCGTAGCGTATCCAGTATAATCATTTAGTCTTGAGGCTGAATACCTTGTCAGTTTGCAGCGTGGTTCTGTATGGTTCTGAGCTTCGGTGTATAAATTCCTGCATTGATATACATTAGAAATCCAGTGCCCAGTGTATAATTGTATACACTGTATAGATAGGCATGCAGAACAACGTGCAAGAACCACCACAGGATAAAGCGTGGAACGCCATAGTGCAAGGTTTTAATGGATGAAAGGATGCTGAAATTTTATTTCTCTGTTTTTTTTTGTTGTCGTTTTTTTAAAAGGGCCGTCGCATCAAATCAGAACGCCACGACACCCCAGATGCAGATTTGTCCCAACGTCTTAGAGCTAACCGTGTGGGTTCCTGTGGAGGCTATTCAATTACGCGATTCTGTCATTTGCAGTTAGTGCAAAACGTTAGTGTTCGATTTGGGATGTGACTACACGTACTAAATAACCGAGGGTTGCGAGAGTGCAGGAATTCCCGAGTGCAGACTAAGGCCTCAACTACATGGCTAAGAGATTTTGAAGGATTGAGAGTTTTGTTGTCTTTCTATAAGGAAATGAAGTTCTGTCAGTGACATCCCAAGCCCGATGCCTAAACAATTACGAAATTACAAATAGAGACAAAAATGAAAAAACCCCACTCCAGTGCACATGACAGTAAATAGTATAGTACAAAACATACAAATTTTGCACACACAAGACGAGATGAGATGAATATTGGCGAATATTGCACGTATGGCCGATTATTGCGTGTATGCAGCCACACGCACTAATAACATCTCTTGGGTTGAAGAAGAAAAATGGGAATTTATTTTTGGATGTTAACTAGGAAGAAAGTGGAGGTGGCCTTTCTCTCAACCTTCAGTTCTTTCATAACTCCATTTTGAGGGTGTGGTCCCTAATTTCTCCATCTGGGGGTTAATAAAGTATTATCTTATCTTAAGGAGGTAGATTTGCATGGTCATTTTTTTTTTAAACCAACTTGCATTAGTAGTCAATTCTGGAGTAAATCATGTTTCCCTATAGACTTCAGAATAGAATTTCAGAATTAAATGAGATGCCCTCAGGCAGTGGTGGCATCGTGGTTAAGAAGATGTTGGACTACTGATTGGAAGGTTGTGAGTGCCAAGCTGCCACTACTGGGCCCATTGCAAGACCCTTTCCTCTCAACTGCTCAGTTCATAAAATGTAAGTTGCTCTGGAAAAGGGCGTCTGCCATACGCCATAAACTAGATCACATTTCTCAAAGTGGCGTTTCAATGTCTATTCCAGGTTTGGAACAAAAACGAGTTTCTTTTTCATACGTTTTATGTCACATTTCATGCGCGAACACAGCAGCAGCCAATTGAAACGTGCCGTCACGCCTTGTTTCAGTCTTTTCTAGTGTGTTGACTCACCCGCCATTTGTGACTCCCGTGAACCAATAATCAGGAAATCAGACTTTCTTTGGAAAATGTACCAGTGAGCAGACCAGCACTGATATCAAAATGGTCTAATGCAGATGATTTTCCCATTCCGAGCACAATCACATGGTACGCGATGAAATGCACCGCAGGACGCCGAGTCTACAAACCAGAATGGGAATCAGCAAACAGGAAAGAGGTCATAGACCTGTACAGAATACAATAGTGTGACATTAATGATGAGGCAGGGCTGGTGACTAGTACAGCGGTGACTGAGAAAACCCAATCTGGCTGGAAAACCCAATCAAGTCGAGTGTTGAATGTGACACACCGCTACAGTCAGGTGCAGTTTGGTGATTTTCTTGCTCTGATGCAGGAGGAATTTAAACTCTGAGCTGAGGTTAAAGAATTGATCGCTTGGTGTGGTGCAAGAGGTGAGATGGAAAACACTAAAAATAAACGGACCTGTATCAGACCGGCCAAACTTTACGCATTTTGCATCGGAGCTCCGAGTTGTAACATCAGTGTACGCTGGGACATGCTCCCAAATATTCCGAAAGATCATCACTATTAACTGACACTCTCTCGACGCCCTGTCCCCTTCCTACATCTCACGTTAGTAATGTATAGGCCCATGTTAGTCGTGCTTGAACGATACACCGATGCGACACCCTGCTGTAAATTGTAAATTTTGGGTTCATTGAAAACGGTCAGTGGTTTAGGGGCAGCACTGGTTCGACAGTTAAGGCTCTGGACTAATGATCAGAAGGCTGTGACTTCAAATCCTGGCTTGCCAAACTACCACTGATGGACCCGCGAAGCAACGACGAAGCAAGGCCCTTCATCTTAATTTGCTCGGCTCATTTGTCAATCGCTTTGGATAAAAGTTTTAAAACCTGGCACCTGGGCCTCATGTTTGAATACATCTGCTCTAAAGGTTTACTCACAACAAATGCAATTTCTCTGCATGCACCGAGATATACACATGTTTTTGAACACCTGCACGAGGAGTTTGACGCTGCTGTATTACAACAATGCTTTTCTTTTTTTCCTTTTTCTACTACACCTTTAACAGATTAACAGATGAGATAAATCACCAGACTGAGAACTGTATCTGAGGTCCGTCATTCAAACTACATTTTCTCTGACGATTATCGGGGCTTTGTATTATCGAAACTTCATGAATTAAATAATAATGTATCTTCAGTCCATTACTTTAGATTTAGAGCCGCAGGATTACCACTCGGATGTTCCAAAACAACTTTAGACCTCGTTACGTGCCAGCACGGAGAATATTCAGACTTATACGCTTCCTGCAGGCGGGGATTCTGGACACAGACACTTACGGGCTGTGCACGGGCTTTTGGTATCCCACTATAGCAAGATTATGACGTCAAGGAGGTTTCTAAATCTGGGCCTACTGCAGCGTGTTTGCCTTTCTTGCCTCAACTCAACCTAATCACTAAGAATCTTGGAAGCAGCGTAGAATATTTATAACTTCTTTATTTTGGTGCTTACTCTGAAGTGATCGTGACTGTGCATGCGAAGCTACGCTTTCCTCTGTAGGGGTCGAAAATAATGGCCACTCTGTGAGTACTTCAGTGTTATTTTTTCGAAGCCAACAAGGTATTTAAGCCGCACACTCAGTGTTCATGGGATAGATTCTACGTCCAGGTCCATCGTAACCCGGAATTAATGACTAAGCATCAAGAAATTTCCCTACACTGACACGAGTGTCAGTTAACCAGGTTAACCTATTATTATTATTATTATTATTATTATTATTATTATTAGTTTTACTTTACTGTAGAATACACCGATATGAGATACACGTGATAAGTTTTAATGCACATTCCTAACTGCATTGCTCTGCAGCTAGCACCGAATTTCTGCCCTTGACACTAAAACACGTGACAAATGGCTGTCATGTCCTGTTCTGCGCAGAGAAATGACCCGTTTTCTCACCCATCTTTGATCGTGAGCGGACCAAAGAATCTTCTGCATATCCTGTCATTCGGGCTTGTTGCATCTTTGATCTGGCGCATTCAAAGTCTCTCGATTTTTTATTTTTTTTTCCTTTGAAGAGTTTCTTTATTGAATAATAATAGTATGCCGTGTAATGGACGGGACCGGTGTGTATTCCATCCAGGGTATATTCCATCCTCATGGCAAGTGTTCCTGGAAAACTACTGAAATAGACCAACTGTCTTAACATTTACAAATTTCTAATATTTAACTGCTAACTACATGGTAAATGGTATGCACTTGTATAGTGCTTTGGTAGCAGTGGTAGCAGAGCTACCATGCAAGGCGTGCTAGCTTGCCATCGGGAGCAACTTGGGGTTCAGTGTCTTGCCCAAGGACATGATGGCATGTGGAGTCACGTGCGGCAGGAATCAAACCGCCAACCCTACGATTAGTGGACAACTCACTGTACCACCTGAGTCACAGCTACGCCATAAATACTGTTACGTTGGTAACTTAGGTTGCCCATTTAGTATATGTTGGAGATGAGCCAAATAAGCGTTCCAATTTCAATTAAAAAAATAAATAAATATGTGAATCACCTGATTCAAGTTCTGAAGAACATACAGCACTGTATTACGTTAAATCAAGCAATTTTTCAGACTCGCATACTTCCAGTTGAACGGTTTCCTTCTGGACGACGTGATTGTGCTTCGTCCTTCTCAGAGGACACAGCAAAAATGGCAACATCCTCATCTCGGTCAAAGCTGCATTTGTAATTAACCCTTCTGGGTCTGGAGATATTTTGGACCAACCTTTAAAATGTTTACCTTGCAGATGTCTGGTATTTTTTCTTCATCACGGCCTGATAGGTCTTTTCTCACTCAGGCATACTATATGAACATGATGATGATAATGAGATTTTATTGGTCACAGCACAGTAAAATCGTTCTCTTCGCATACCCCAGCGTGTTAGGAAGTTGGGGTCAGAGCGCAGGGTCAGCCATGATACAGCGCCCCCTGGAGCAGAGAAGGTAAAGGCCGTTGCTCAAGGGCCTAACAGTGGTAGCTTGGCAGTGCTGGGGCTTGAACCCCCGACCTTCTGATCAGTAACCCAGAGCCTCAACCGCCAAGCCACCACTATCCCTCAAAAAACATACTCCAAAAAAAAATCTATAAATCAGATTTAGGAATAAAAATGTTAAATGAAAACAATGGCAAAGTTATTCCAATAAATGCAGCAACTGTTCAGTTTTCAGCAACAATTAAAAAACACATTCAATAACAAAGTTGACACAATGACACAACGTAATGACACACATGGGTTTGATTGGTGACCCCCGAGAATAATACATTTGCATTCACATATCACGCCTGGCTGTTTATTGCTCCGCCCCTTTCTTTCACAGACAGCTGCAGTACTCTTCTGAAAGAGTATGAATGCTCAATGCTTTCCAAAGTTAGTTTCAGGAAGCAGTCCAGAAAAAGCTTCGATTTGTGTCCGTGTGTGTCCGATGCCTCCAGGGTGGATTCTTGCCTCTCGCCCTATGTTCCCAGGATATTCTCCAGATCCACCTACCACTCAGACTGAGATCAAACCCATACTGATGGTTGTATACCTTTATCCTCATCACTTTTACCCTACACGCCCTGCATCCTACCTCAGCAAAGCTTGCACTTGCATATCGCAATCTGATCGCTTCTTAATAATGATTGTCCAATGAGATTACTCTGTCCACTCACAACAATCTCTCCGAAAGGGATCTAATCATACAGTAGAAACATCTTTTTGTTGTTGTTGTTGTTGTTGTAACGTTTAGGGTGAACTTAAAGAGCTCTTGTGAAACAAGACTAATTAAAGTATCCACTTTCCTGCTTCTCAAACTCTTGCGTGGTGTCAAAAAAAAAAAAAAAAAAAGTGACTCGGATAGACGTTGATGACTCATCAAAATGATTCATTTTCTCACTGCGGGCCCGGCCATAAGGTCTCTAGGATTTTTGACTCAGAGTTGAGGAAAAACTGTCAATTCTCATTGAAGCATCTCAACCATGACTGCAGCTTGAAAGTGTGAACCAGCAGAAAGAGACGAAGAAAACAAAACAAGCATCCTGTGCATCAATCAGAGAGAAGGGTCGTGAGAACAGGAGGAAGAAGAAGAGGCGTTTTGGATAAGAAAATCCGAAAACAATCCCAGCTTATTGTATATGTGTGTGTGTGACTCACATTTCCTTTCCTATACTGGTATATTTGGTATATCCCTATTCTGCTTTATGACTCAGTGTGGATAGACATATGGAACATGAGCTCTTTATCTCTCCCTATATCTGAGTCTTACAATATAATGACTCTCTAAAAAGTTTGTTTCCACGTACGTCGATTCCCGATAAGCCTCGTCCTCGTCCTGCAAACATCCCTTTCAAGTTCACGTTCGGGAATGTTTCTCGTGGAACCCGTTGAGGATTTCGGGATCTGTGACGACGCGTGATTTAGTACGTCTGCCTCGACCACAGATGCGTATGCATTCGTATAGAGATGGCGACATAACATTATGTAATATTTAAATGTGAGTGTAGTCTGGCTTTGCACACTAGAATGGGTTGTGTTTCTAGACAGAGAATTTGAAGACGAGATACGCAGGGAAGACATGACAGGGAAAAGGAGGGGAGCTGTGAAAAGGGAGGCGAGAGAAAGAGAGAGAGAGAGAGAGAGAGAGAGAGACAGCACTACTGGAATTATGTAAAAAAAAAAAGGTGCGTGGGAGAGAAAAGCAAAGACACAGAAAGGGATGGAAAGTGAGAGAGGGAAGGGGGTGTATGTAGAGGAAAAGGTATATTTATAGATTATTAATGTCCATATGTATACACACCATCAGCTCTGTATAAATGGGAAATATAAAGAGATTATAGATGTCGTTATAGATTTAATGGTTAAAAATGAAAGTTTCGATTTCATTCAGTGTTAGATTAAGCTAATTAAACACTAAAATATTCGTTTTTCACAGCCTTTTTTTTTTTACCCAGCTTTACAGAGGGTGCCAATAATTCTGGAGCTGACCCTTTTTTTCCCCTACACTCCACTGTAGATGTTAACCTATAAGGATTACCCTGAAGGAAGAACTCAAGAGCCCTCAAGGGTTCTTGATGTTACCATTTTTTCTACGAGTGTGTGAGTTATGCATTACAATATTTTCTTCGACATTTGTCCAAGTGTATGAAGGTCTGCTCAATCCTGAGGGCAATCTAGAAGAGAGAAGGGTGAGTGGTATTTGGGGAAACACGCTCTGTGTGTGTGTGTGTGTGTGTTTGTGTGTGTGTGCGGGCTATTTTTGGATCTGTTGAATAGCATAAATGCTGTTCATCTCTCCTAGGACTATTTGTCCCATAAGCAGAATAATTAGCCTCTTTCTCTCTTTCTTTCTTTCTCTCTCTCTCTCTCTCCATAGAGCACGCTCGTGCTCGCAGAAAGAGCTTTGCCACAGTGAGGCAGAGAAGCATGGAAACTCCGCCCACTGCCCCTCCCCAGCAATTCCGTCAGTCGGTGAGTACCACTGGCTCTGCCCCTTTTCCTGCATCCTCTCAGTAATGATTTTCTTGCTCTCTCTCTCTCTCTCTCTCTCTCTCTCTCTCTCTGTTAGTTTCTTTATTGCCTATAAAATGTATTACACCCAATTAAAGTTTGATAGAGCATCTTAAACAAGGAAGGTAATATAATGTTTATAAGCTGACAAACTGTAGAAGTGGATAACTGCATTATGTCCAGGGTCTGCTGATATTGACTGAAATTATGATAATGACTGCCATACATTTACGTTTATAGCATTTAGCAGATATCCATAGTGACTGACAGACTGACAGTGTTATTGTATTCTCCATTGAAAAAAATATATATCTTCACACTAGAACCACTAGTCCAAGGTCTATAAATACCACAGCACTAAAACCATGCTTGTTATGTCACAATTACAGAGTTTATCAAATTAAAGGTTTTCAGTGGGCCAGGTGGATGAGTATAGACAGATGAAGGGGTAAGGCCAGGTGGATGACTATAGATAGATGAAGGGGTGGGGCCAGGTGGATGACTATAGATAGATAAAGGGGCAGTTCCAGGTGGATGACTATAGATAGATGAAGGGGCAGGGCCAGGTGGATGACTATAGATAGATGAAGGGGTGGGGCCAGGTGGATGACTATAGATAGATAAAGGGGCAGGGCCAGGTGGATGACTATAGATAGATAAAGGGGCAGGGCCAGGTGGATGACTATAGATAGATGAAGGGGGGGGCCAGGTGGATGACTATAGATAGATGAAGTGGTGGGGCCAGGTGGATGACTATAGATAGATAAAGGGGCAGGGTGGGGAGAATGGATGACTATAGATAGATAAAGGGGCAGGGCCAGGTGGATGACTATAGATAGATAAAGGGGCAGGGCCAGGTGGATGACTATAGATAGATAAAGGGGCAGTGCCAGGTGGATGACTATAGATAGATGAAGGGGTGGGGCCAGGTGGATGACTATAGATAAAGGGGTGGGGCCAGGTGAATGACTATAATTATATAAAAAAAAGTATATTATATAAATTAAAAAAAAGGTGGGGCAGCTGGAATAGGTAAAAAGGGGGTTGCCAGGTGGATGACTATAGATAGATGAAGTGGTGGGGCCAGGTGGATGACTATAGATAGATGAAGGGGTGGGGCAGTTCCAGGTGGATGACTATAGATAGATGAAGGGGTAGTTCCAGGTGGATGACTATAGATAGATGAAGGGGCAGTTCCAGGTGGATGACTATAGATAGATGAAGGGGTGGGGCAGTTCCAGGTGGATGACTATAGATAGATGAAGGGGCAGTTCCAGGTGGATGACTATAGATAGATGAAGGGGTGGGGCCAGGTGGATAAGTACAGGTCACAAATCAAGGCCCACTGATTTGTTTCATTTAGCACTGTGAACTTTCAAAACGTTAATACTGAAATGGCCCGTAGTACCCATTACTCAACACTTTCACACTATCCAGAATTCCACAGCATATCCGCAGCATAGCGACTGCCACTTTACAGCACACGTGGGCTCGCGTTTCACAGGGCTGAAATCCTGGTTAAAATCAATGCCAATCTGCTGCATTAGATGCAAGTCAGACCTGAGTCTAAAAGAAGATTCAGAAACATGCAGGGTTTTGACCTTTATCACGATTCAGTAATTTACTCCACATCCCAAAATGTTGTTCCCAGTGTCGAGAAACAAAGAACATGGCTGTTCAAAGCAGAAATAAGTCCATATGCGTTAAATAGTGTTTCAATATTTACAAAACAGGTATACATTAATATAATTTTAATAATCATCACCTAGTTTCTGTTAGCTGTCTTATTCTATTTCTTCCTATTTAAAAAAAAAAATTGAGTTCGACACCCCTGCAGGAAGACGACAGGGCGGGGCAATGTGCAGAGAGCTGAAGGGGCGGGGCTTAGACAAAAAAGTCTAGTTGTGAGTTGTGGCTACAATTAAACAAGAATAGACCGAAAATTGGTGCGCTGTAAACCCGAGATGTCAAATGAGATGTGAACTATTATCTGAAAATGTGACTAGTAATTTGTAAATGCCACGTAGGTAGTGTACAGGACGTTATACATTTGCAAAATTCATTTGTGATCCATTAAATTGTGCTTTAGTGCATGATTACTTCAGACGGGAAATTTATTCTTGAAGTCGTTTCATTTCTAAATGATTTATCGCTGACTTCTTGACCATGGTTTGCCGTGACACACGGTTAGCCTCAAGCATCCCAGCTCGGTGTAAATCCACCTTACTCACCTGCTCGAATAAATACCTGAAGGCCGAAGCGTCTAAAACGCTAACATGTGTAGCTTCCCAAGTCACGCCCGTAATATGTGAATATGTTTATCAACATCGATCGGGCTTCAACGGAAAGGCAAATCTCAAACTGATGAAATAAATGCTGCGAAACGCACGCTCGGTTAAATAAACACACTTGAATGAGGTCAGTGAACTCATCTTGCTGAGTTTGTGGGGCTTTTGCGTTTGTTTAGTCGGTGTTTTAGGTACGGTAATTATAGCCGACGCTGGCACGACGTTAGATAGAGGCGGCTGGAAATTAGTGGATAGCAGGTGCTTTTAAACATACACCGCCGAACTGCAGTGTTTTCAGATACAGTGAGAGAGGGAGAGATGGAGGGAGGGGGTTAGAGTGGGTGTACAATATCTATATAAGTGCTCAAGACAGAGAGAGAGTGAGTGTGTAGGCAGAATCTGAGTATGAGTCACCAAGACAGAAACAGCAGCAGTGATTATTATGTTCATCTCCAGTGCTATCTAGTGGTCATTTATAGAAAAAGAAAGGGGGGGAAATAAATAAATACACACACCTCTAGTGTCATATGTTCATCCTTAAAGTACCACTCCACTCCAACACCAGCTACCAGACAGCTCAAATCACAGTCTGAGAATACGAGAAAACGCCCCTACAATATATAAACAACAAAATCTAAAGGAGACCGGGTTTGATCTGTAAAATAAAATGTAAAAAAAAAAAATTTAGATTAGCAAGTGACAATATCCTGAATAAAAGCCACTTTCTCTAATATATTTTCTAAGATTATTATGACACATTTAAGATTATTAAGCCAGAATATTAGACATTTTCACAGACAATTTCAAGCTCATAAAAGGTCTGATTCTGTTGGCAGATAATTGTTGTATAAACGTCTAGAAATGTGCTTAATAATCTTATATTTTTGGTATATTTGTTTTATTCTAATTGGATCTTTTTTTTATGGTGTACACATTGGTATAAACGCTGTGCGTATTTGTTATAGCGACTCATTAAAGGAGCTTAATAAGGTCTAATAAACATCAACAAAACACTGAGGCCCTGATTTATTAAAGGTGTGTTTGTATGTAAAATTACATGCAGACTCACAACAACCGTGCAAACTGATTCACTAACGGGGGTTTACAGAAGGACTGCAGCTTTCGTTTGTCTTAAAGTGCACCTGTGCATATTTCCTTTCATGTAGCGTGTTCTATACGTAGCTGTTTGTGAAGGTAAAAAATCAAAGCGCTCGACGAACGGAGTTCTCGACTCCCAAAAGAAGGAATCGATTCCGAACAGCTGAATTGAGTCGTTAGTGATTCCAGACTTTACTTCCTGTACAGACCTGCGTAGGTTTGTAACAAAAAGCCCCGCCTCCGGTCTTCATCAGCTCCTCGCTGACAGCGGTAGACTAATCACAACACACTGGGATGTCTGACCAATCAGAGCAGAATATGCTCTCTGATAGGAGGAGTTTAGAATGAATACTTTAGAACGGATCATTTAATGAGTCGTTTGTGACACCTGGGGGGATGGTAACGTGCAGTTTAAATTATGGGCACGTTAAAGTGTTTTTTTTTACCTCGGATGCGTGTAAATGCACGTTTAGAGTTAAAAAAGCGTTAAATGCAAAGGAAAGTCAATGCAAGTGGATCAATTTTGCACCCACGGTGTGATTTACTAAACCTGCGAGATCTACTGGGACCGGAGATTATTTCACAGAAGGTCAAGTATTCACAGAATAGTCGATTGATACTGTTCAGTATGCTTTACAAATCAGAACATTTATCAGCGAGGATTACACCTCGGTCTCTTAAAATGATACAGCAACGTCAACTTCACCACTCCAGCGTTCCCGATTCTATCCTGAGCTCAGGTTACTGTCTGTCACATGCTCTCCCCATGTCTGTCGGGGTTTCCTCAGAATTCTCTGGTTTCCTCCCACCTCCAAAAAGCATGCCGGTATGTGGATTGGCTGTTAAATTGCCCCCAGGTGTGAATGAGTGTGTGAATGCGTATGTGTGTGTGTGTTTAGTTTCTTTATCCGATACCAGGCACAGAACCAGAATTTGGACCCTGCTCTGACTGATTTCCTCTCATCTGGGCCCAGGAAGGAGTTCACACCGACACCATCGTACAGTGAAAACTTCTTAGTTTAATGACACAGAAAGTATTGTATATATATATATATATATATATATATATTGATAAGGAATGATAAATGTCCATTGGAACACGTCACAGATCAAATAAAAAACATCTATTGCGTAAGTTGTGTGACATAAGAACTACAAGACGTCTAGTCTGCCAGATAATAAGAGAAGAAGAACAGAGTGAGAGAGAGATGGCGTGAGGATGAAAGTCGAGGTGATTAAGAACGCTCAATACAACACATTCCACGAACACAAAACAATTTGCACATCATGACACTAGAGATTCTCAGAACTGACACACAAAGATCAGGCCTGAAGCTTCTCAGCGTTCGCGAATATACATTCTATATATTCGAAGTATGGTCGCACCTCTCATGCCCAAATAGAAACTGTGAATGTGAAAACATTTTAATAATTCACACACACACGCACACACACACACACCTTCAGAAAAGAAAATACTCACTTTACATTTTATTTATCCCGGCCTTTTAATCTGTGTCCTGCTGAAAGCACTATAAAGGTTTAGTTTCACTTTGATTCATCTTGCGAATCTGTTTGAGATCTTAACTCGCCACAGATGAAACAGCAGATGCAGAAAGTTAACGTACACGTTGCACTTCACGGGAGTCGCACGATTATTCTTTGTAAAATCACCTGAACACTTTTTGCACACAGTGTATCATCTCGCAGTTGCAAATGAGCTCTCGTTAAGTTGGAGGTTAGTAAATCAGGGCCTGAATATTTCCAAAGCAGCACCTGTGCTCTCCTCTATCAATCACTGACACGGTCGCTAGTAACTTCTACTTGTCCATCAGAAGCTGTACTTCATTCAGACGAATCAGTTAAACTCAACATAAAGTTTCCATGTTTGTGGAGAAAAGCCGTTTTTTTTGTTCGGACAAAATCTCAATCCCTTATCGAGACCGAGTCTTTCCATGCTGCTTCCCTCTGGTCAGGGTTTGGAGGCGGAGACGGATGCAAGTGTAGATTATGTTTAATATCATTCAAACAAAACAGGATCCATAGAACTTGTGGTAAAAACACTAAGGCTAAGCATGATAATAATAATAATAATAATAATAATAATAATAATAATAATAATAATAATGAGTTTAATCTATGTAGTGCCTTTCCAGAGCTCAAGGACGCTTTACAGTAGCAATACAATGATACATCAACAATGAAGAATCATGGCCAAGCACAAAATGTGAAAAATAATGAGCAACCAAACACATAAAAGAAATACACAGTATAGATAGTACAGTCACTGAGGAAATGCATTATAACAGATTAGGACAGATAGTGTTGAAAGAACAGATCTGGTTTTAATTGGGATTTGAACTCGGAGATGGATGTGATGCTGCGAAAGATCAATTTGATGGGGCAGTGGTGGCTGGGCAGGGGGCAGTGGTGACTGGGCAGGGAGCAGTGGTGGCTGGGCGGGGGCAGTGGTGGCTGGGCAGGGGGCAGTGGTGACTGGGCGGGGGCAGTGGTGACTGGGCGGGGCAATGGTGACTGGGCAGGGGCAGTGGTGGCTGGGCAGGGAGTGGTGGCTGGGCAGGGAGCAGTGGTGGGTGGGCGGGGTGCAGTGGTGACTGGGCAGGGGGCAATGGTGACTGGGCAGGGAGCAGTGGTGGCTGGGCAGGGAGCAGTGGTGGCTGGGCGGGGAGCAGTGGTGGCTGGGCGGGGTGCAGTGGTGACTGGGCAGGGAGGCAGTGGTGACTGGATCGGGGGCAGTGGTGGCTGGGTGGGGGGCAGTGGTGGCTGGGCAGGGAGTAGTGGTAGCTGGGCGGGGGGGAGTGGTCACTGGGCGGGGGGCAGTGGTGGCTAGGCTATGGGTTACTGATCAGAAGGTCGGGGGTTCAAGCCCCAGCACTGCCAAGCTGCCACTCGGGGGCGCTGTATCATGGCTGACCCTGCACTCTGACCCCAACTTCCTGACATGCTGGGGTATATGAAGAAAAGAATTTCACTGTGCATATGTATATGTGACCAATAAAACACTTATCATAAATGTGAATGGGGTGAAGTGGCTGCTGGGAACTGTAGTTCTGGGTACCTTCCGGCATATCCGTGACACCTCTTCTTAACTTAACTTTAAAAAAAAAACAAGACAAAAAGCCCTTTCTTTGGCTTTTAATTAAAAGAACAGTACAACTGCATGATATTGAAATTCATAAATTCATATTTAAATCTTACTGTGTGCATTCTACATCCCTAAACTGGCATGCCATTGCTTTATTTGGTCCAGTAACACCACCTGCACAACATTTTTAGTTTATTAAATAGAAGAATATTCTTATTTGATATGTATCAGACGGCAGGGTAAAGATAAAGCCGTTTATAGATGTAACTATTACATAACTATTACATAACTATACTATATCTATTGCCTGACAGATCACTACATCGGCACTTAAACATTGGAATGTTCATTTTTTCCCACAATGCAAGCATTTATGTTTTGGATTTATTGATTTGATTTAATTATATATTTATATATAACACCTCACGAGACCTGGCATCTTGGAGATGCTCTGAGCCAGTCATCTAGCCATCAAAGTTTGACCAAAGTCGCTCAGATCCTTACACGTGGCCATTTTTCCTGCTTCACACCGCTCGACTTCGAGAACTGACTGTATATCCCACCCCCTGACAGGTGCCACTGTAACGAGATAATCAACGTTATTTACGTCACCCGTTAGTGGTTTTAATGTTATTGCTTTCACCATCGTGAGATTCTTGAGTTTCTTGTGAGACACCTTGGTAAGGAAAAGCCTTTTTATAGACCATCACTTTAGTAACCCTGCAGATATTCATTTGCACAGATAGGGGGTATAATTACTTATGGATATCAGCTGGTTCCTTGCCTTACCTTGCCTTGGAGAACTGCTTTTTCTTAGCGTTTTCAGTACTTTTTTCCCGTGTCACTCCACTTTATTACACATAACTCTATTTATGGACTTCAATGTTGTGAAGTCTTTATATTTCCAGATTTCTTGACTTAATTCTGATGTCTGGTGAAATCTTCATGTGAAGACATTGGAAATATATTTACTGGAAACAATGTTTACGCGTCCTTTACACGTACTTATTTCGCGATAAATGTATGGTTGGATGGATAATTCAGATATACAGATATATAATTCAGTTCTATAGGAAATTTCCAGAATGAAAAAAATGATGTACTAAAGCCAGTGAACCCAGTACCAACATCTGAATCACTTCTAATGTCCAAAATGTACAATCCAGTCTGAACTCTGTGTGTGTGTGTGTGTGTGTGTGTGTGTGTGTGTGCATCAGAGTTTTCTTAGCCGCCGTCTGAAAAGCTCAATTAAGCGAGCCAAGAGCCAGCCCAAACTTGATCGCACCGGAAGCTTCCGCCACATGATTCTCCCACGATTCCGCAGTGCTGACCAGGAAAGGTACGCAACACACACACACACACACACACACACACACACACACACACACACCACTATGAAACATAAGGCATTCACACTGACACTATTGATGGTGAAAAAATTATTGCAAATATACAGCAAATCTGACTTATGCACAGATTTTGTTTTATTTACTGCTGAAAAATGGCAGTAATAACAAACACTTCCAATAAAATAACACACGCATTGTAAGTACAGTACACTCCAGTAGATCGTTATTGCCATCCCAGCCATATTCAGTGTGCAGGACGGAGTGAGATATGAAATAACGTGTCTCCTGGGCCCGAGGTACATGTACGATACATGCATAAATAATGGATGATGCAGGCTACAGAGATAAAAAAAAAAAAAAAAAAAAAAAAGAAAAGAAAAATGCACCAAGATGTAAAAAGGATAGTTTTATATTCACATCCATACCTCAATTGAATTTTATTGTGAGGGGACTTTAGATTTCTAACCCTAATTGACACAGCGGGCTGCGTTGTGCTGGAGCGGACTCGTCTCCTCCGTGACAATCCGTGACATCTGCCTGTCATGTGGCAGAGCCCAGGGCTTTATCTTTAATCTCCTTCACGACTGTTGAGCTTCGTTACAAAGGATGAATTCCTAGCCATATACCAATAAGGATGAACTTCACGCTGTCACATGGCTCATGCGGCTGTGAGATACGGATTTCCAATTCACGACGGTCCAGTGATAATCTGGTTATATAGTTGGCTTTGTGCTCTGAAATGGCTTGAATTAACAGCATTAGTTGGGATTAACTAACAAACTAAGATTGGTCGTCTGGATTACGTAATCTGAAAATTCAATCCAAAAATACCAGTACAAAATACATCCACATCTAAAATATAATCACTCTTAAATATACTTATGCTGTATATACTTATCTTGGACACATTTAAAATATACTTCATCAGATATCAGTTGCTTTCATTACAGAATAATTGAAAGAAAACTTTCTATGACCAATCATCTACAACCATCGGAGTCTGAAAAGACACATTCTGTCTTTAAGTCATGATCAGAGATGCACCGATGTATAGGCCGATAATCGGTACCGGCCGATAAAGGTGAGTTTTTCCCGCTACAGCCATCGGCCGATAGTTTAAAAACATCCGATGATCAGGGCCGATTATATCCTGTCAATCATAAGAGGGCGGGAAAACACGTGGATTTCGTGCTGTGTGTAAAGATGATGTCTCAATGATGAGAAAACTACAGTTTGTAATCTCTGCACTGATCAGTTTTTACACCGGACGCTGCAGCGGTTTTGGCGTCCAGTCTAAATCATTTTTTTTTTGCTGCGCTGCTCGCACTGAATTAAAGCTCCAGTACACTTGAAAGATTTAAATGAAGATGAGTTGGGGAAAAAAAAGTATATATTGCGCAGAAAAATATATCTGTAGAGTAGAATATTTTACATCCAGTTAATGTTAATATATATATATATATATATATATATATATATATATATATATATATATATATATATATATATAAAGTTGATATTATATATTATAGGGAGCACGGTGGCTTAGTGGTTAGCACGTTCGCCTCACACGTCCGGGGTTCGATTCCCACCGGGGCCATGTGTGTGCGGAGTTCGCATGTTCTCCCCGTGCTGCGGGGGTTTCCTCCGGGTTCTCCGGTCCCCCCCCCAGTCCAAAGACATGCATGGTAGGTTGATCGGCGTGTCTAAAGCGTCCGTAGTGTATGAATGGGTGTGTGAGTGTGTGTGTGTGATCGTGCCCTGCGATGGACTGGCACCCTGTCCTGGGTGTACCCTGCCTTGTTCCCGATGCTCCCTGGGATAGGCTCCAGGTTCCCCGTGACCCTGAAGAAGGAATAAGCGGTAGAAGATGTATGGATGGATTATATATTATTACCAGCTAGATGTTAATGATAAAGTAGAAATGCTTGTGTTAGTGGTGAGTGAGTGTGAGACTTTTTGTTTAGAATTCAGTCAGTGTTAATATGAATTAATAACATTCAATAAGTTAATAATCTTACTGTAATCTTCAGCATTGAGTTCGTGTCCATGTGAATTAGAGTCATGTGTTTTTGTTTATGAGACCAGTTACTGTGAAACAACCTGTTGAAATGGAGAAAATAAAGTTTTTATTTGCATTTCTTTTAGAACTGTGGAATTAATTATTATTCATTTAAATGAAGGAATGAAATGCAGAACTATCGGTATCGGCCGATATCGCTCTGAATAATCGGTTAACGGTATCGGCATACTCAAATATTCGTTTAAATGTAAATATTTTTTGCTCAAATACAGACATTATTATTATTATTATTATTATTATTTTTTTTTTGTTGACAAACCTAGTACCTGTCTTGCTGTTTAGCCAAAGCTTAACAACAGTGTTGTTAAGCTTCAAGAGCGAATGCCAAGGTGGCATTAATAACAAGAAATACTAGCAAGCAAATTTACCAGACATTAAAGTGAACTGAAAAGTTGATTAAATGGCTTTAAAAATGTTTATTTTTTTTAATGGCATATCAATAGAGATGATATCGAGAAAACGGAGGAAAAAATCACTCAAAGTATTTTGACAGTAAAAATGTTGATAGTAAAAAATTTGTTGTTGTTGTTGTTTTTTTTTTCAGTTTCAAAAGTACAACTCTTCTAAAATAGTACTTAAGTGCTTAAACGATGTACAATTGCCCAAGTATTTTCCAGCCCTGTCGATAAATCATGTTTATCACACCTCAATTGTTCGGTCTCTGTTATGAAAGTTTGCAGCCTGAGGCGTTCGGTTCGTATTTTGAGTTCAGTGGTGTCCAAGACCGCTGTGAACGTTTTTGCCAAATTATCTGCCACGCTGTTCAAGTCAAGTGGGTTTTTATCGTCGTTCCTCTATACAGTTTGTATACATTGGAGCGAGATCCGTGGTCATTTCTCCAGGACCATGGTGCAACAGAGAAGACCACATAAAGTTCAAATACACAACAGTGTGAGACGAGCACAGGACAATAAATACAATAGATACACAGGACATGGGCTGTAAAACTGTGAACTGTTTCGTTGTAAAGCAGCAACATTGGCAGGAAAAACCAGTTCCATAATAAACAGTGAATAGTGCTCATTCAGACACTAAGAACTAATAAGACGCACCAACATCGCGCCATACTGAACAAAAGGGGAACCATTAACTGTTGTATTGTTATGGCTATATTGTTAGTCCTTCTTTTACGGTTCTCTTACTGCAGAACACGTCTGATGCAGAGCTTCAAGGAGTCTCATTCCCACGAGTCTTTGCTGTCGCCGAGCAGCGCGGCCGAGGCGCTGGACCTCACGCTGGACGAGGACGCCATCATCAAGCCCGTCCACTCCAGCATCCTCGGCCAGGAGTACTGCTTTGAGGTACGTGTGTCAGGAAATATCTATAAAATATACTTATATATATTCGTATCTACTTATATACTTACATATTTGTATAATAAACTTATACAGTTGCATAAGTATTCGCTCCCCTTGAACACCTGGAACTGAAATGGACTTAACTGAGTCCATTGCTGCGAAATCCTTAAATTAGTTCTGGTGCAGCCATTTAGCATCAGAAGTCACACAATTAGTTGAATAAAGTCGACCTGTGTGGAATTAAAACGCCAGGCGATGTCAGTACACTGTACGTACGCCTGTTCCTGGAGTCTGCTAGAGAACATACCTAAACAAACAGCATCGTGAAGACCAAGGAGTTTGGTCAATAAAAATATCCCAAGCTTTGAACATCTCACAGAGCTCCATTAAATGTATTTTTAAAAACCAGAAGGACTATGGCACAACCATGATTCTAGAGGAGGTTGTTCGTTAAGCGTCAGCGATCAGGGAGAAGTCAGAAAAGTAACCAAGCGGTAAAGTGAATACTTATGCAAGCCACTGTAAACACGATGTTTTGACATGTGTGTGTGCGTGTGTGTGTGTGTGCATGTGTGTGGTCTCTAGGTAACGACAGCCTCAGGCACAAAGTGTTTCGCCTGTCGATCGGCCGCTGAGCGGGACAAGTGGATCGAGAACCTACAGCGAGCTGTTAAACCCAACAAGGTGGGAAACGTGGGTGGCTGGCCCTCAAGCTCTGCCACTGAATCCAACTGTGAGATGTATAGATATGTGTTATTATTTGTTGTTATGTAATTCTAGTGCTCTATACGTATGCGACATATGGTATTCGATTTTCAGTCGAGGCGAAGTGCAATATTTTTGTGGAGTTTAAGCAGTGCTAAATGGGATGCTATAAATTTCCATTACTATCAACAGCTTCCCCTTAGCGCCAGAGCAAACCGAAAGAAATGTTTCCCTCAAATATTCAGCAGTCAGTCTATGGACTGTACAAGCCGAGAGGCACTATGACTAATACAATGCAGATGATCAAATAAACAAATGGCTTAAAATAATATGGCTTAGGGGACAAAATAGTTTGGATTTCATAACCCTGTACGAAACTGTGTAAAGGATCATGTGACATACAATTCCTTACTTTACAAAGGGCTGGGTCAGGAACTAACATGACTGAATAACGACAGCCGTTACCTTCTAATGCTGAAATATTAACGAGCTTATGACTATAAATAAGAACGTTTGAAGCGGTTAAGTTTTGTTTTATAGAGGTGATTCCCTCTGTTACCCCTTTTGACTAGATGCATAGACCCCGAACAAATGAGATACCTGTTTTGTAGTTGAAGTGGAGAATGCATTATTCTTTGTGCAGCTATCTCGAAACATTCTGTTTTCATTGGTTTTCTTTCTTTTTTTTAAAACAAACTATGTCGTCAATTCACTAATTAGACCAGAGAAGGTAAATGTAAATAAAAATATTCTTTTATTAAAGCCTGTGAAAACTCTCGATTCTCGTTATTAGCCACAACAGAGGATCTGCTACCGAGGCCGTGATGGTTCGTGTTTAGTAAACGCTGAACTACATACTGCATATTCAAATGTCGTAGCCACCAGTGAGTCCAGGAGAGCCAATTGGCCGACCTTTTTGGGTGGGAGGGATGGTTATACTCTATCTCCTGCCATTCAAAGTAATTCTAACCAATCATGAGCGTCTTTGAGACCACGTACAGTACGTGGAAGAGGGCGGATGGCTCTTTGAGTGTGTTTTGCGTTGATCTGTGACGCAGCACGAGCAGCAGTTTGAAAAGATGCAGTGGCTGGCTTCATGTGTCGAGCCGGAGGAGGAGCATACTCCAAACTAAATTGGTAAAACTGCTGCTGGTGAAAAATCCACAGCTGCTTTTCCGGAAGCAAGCAGCAAGAGAAATGAAAGCTCTGATGTAACACGCTGTAACTCCTAGGAGGACTAATGTACCTCAGAATGAAAGACTCTGAAACAAAAATGTACTTCTTGTTATCGGAACACTGACAACAGCGTGAAAGGAAAATAGCAAAGGAGGTTGTGGTGACAGTACAGCAGCTAATTAACGCATCTGCTAGAAAGGTGATTTAATTTTGTGCAGCTGTTTGCTGCATTTATTGAAAAGAGAATTGGGGCTAGGACTAATTAGCCAGTGTGATTATTACGCTTATAGCTGAGTAAAGACGGCAGTCTGATGAGACTAGTCACGCTGAACCTTGAATGACCCCCAAACTCACTTCAGAAGTAGGTGTGAAATAGGAGCAATTTCCACATTATTCTGGATTGTTCCGTATTACCGATGCTCTTATGCTCTTATTCTGTATAGATGTTTACAAACTGGTTTATTAGATACATGTTTTGTCCTTTATTAGAATTTTTACCATTAGATATATATATATATATATATATATATATATATATATATATATATATATATATATATATATATATATATATATATATATATATATATATATATATATATGCATGACATATTTCATAACAAGCCCAGCATGAGTTGCAGCTTTAGCTGAGATTCCTTAAAAACAGCTTCCTGTAGTATAACGTTTAGGAACGTGTCAGCAACTGGACGCTGAATGAAAGTGAATTGCTTTCATTTGCATATGCACGCATACATAGTTGCTGTAATTAGCATAAATGTAAGTATTCGTAGGTGAACTACCTTTTCATTAAAGTCACCATGTTTTTCTGGGCATTAAATTAAGTGCATAAACATAAAGCGGTAATGTGTGAAAATTGTCACTGCAGCAGTTAAAAAAAATAATAATAATAATTTAAATTATTTGTACAGCAGCCCAGATATGCAAGGCTCAAAAAAGTGTCAATTTTAATGGTCAATTAAAGAATAAAAAATAGAATTTTTTATTTTGATTTGATTCTGACTCATAAGTACTACAATATATTTTTATTTCTTCAGCAGTTTTCCACACTCTTTGAACAGATTGCAGGCACGGGTTATTACATCATAAGCTGTACGAGCCAATCGTATTCCGATATGTAAATTCTGGCCATGTGGCACTGGTTTTCAGTGGAAGAGGCGGGGGACCTACTGTAGTGTGGAGGATCATTTTCCAATTTCATACGGTTTGCGTTTTTTTTTTTTTTTTCTTCATGAAGGTAGAAGTTTAGGGGTTTGTTGTCTGTTGACGTTTTCGTGGAATTGCCAACTGAATGAATGCATTATTCAATATGGAATAATTATTGAGGGCGGTTTACACTTCTCACGTGACAAAGCTTGATCTCATTCTCATATCAAGACTGTGATAAACGACATGTTTTGATCATTTTGATACCGTTGCAGGATAACAGTCGTCGGGTGGACAATGTTCTCAAATTGTGGATTATCGAGGCGCGGGATCTTCCGCCTAAAAAGCGCTACTACTGCGAGTTGTGTCTGGATGACATGCTGTATGCGCGCACCACCAGCAAGCCTCGAACAGACACGGTGTTCTGGGGTGAGCACTTTGAGTTCAACAACCTCCCCGCTATCCGGAGCTTGCGCCTGCACCTCTACAAGGAGACGGACAAGAAGCGACGCAAGGTCTGATCGATGACCGAATCGCTGTCAAGATAATCTTTTCATTTGTAGATAACAATAAATTCAGACACACATGTATTTCATTTGATAGCACTGTAATGGGCAACTATCGTTGCTTGCCCTGTATTGATTGGGGATGTGTGTGTATTTTTGACAGGAGAAAAGCACATATCTTGGCTTGGTCAGCATTCCCATCTCGAGCATCACAGGTCGTCAGTTTGTGGAGCAATGGTACCCAGTCATCCAGCCCAGTGTCCTTGCAAAGGGTGGTGGTGTGGGCAGTGGAAAGGTCATTAATGCCTCACTGAGGCTCAAATCACGCTATCAGACTATGAGTATCCTGCCCATGGAGCTGTATAAGGAGTTTGCAGAGTATGTGACAAATAATTACCGCACTCTGTGTGCTGTCCTGGAGCCACTCTTGAGTGTGAAGAGCAAGGAGGAAGTAGCCTGCGCCCTGGTGCACATCCTACAGAGCACCGGCAAGGCCAAGGTCCGTGAGTCCACTTCCTGTTTAACGTTGCACCTTCGTAAGTTTCAGAAACAGAGCAGGGGTGATTAGCTCAGCTCAGCAGAGGTGCTGAACAGTTTACAGACTCATTAGGTTTTCTGGAAATGAGTTGCGGGTCATTTTTGTAGATCAGATTACTCTTGTTTTTGATAAACCACTGTGCCCAGAACTTCTAAGCGCATCATAAGGTCTAAGCTGTTTATCATTTGAAATGTTTGGCACAAGCTGAATTACGTTTGAGAGGAGTTGTTTTTCTTGTGCAGGATTTTCTGTCGGACATGGCGTTGAGTGAGGTAGATCGCTTCATAGACAGAGAGCATCTGATCTTCAGGGAGAACACACTGGCGACCAAAGCCATAGAGGAGTACCTCAAACTTGTTGGACATCGCTACCTTAAAGACACCATTGGTACGTGGTTAGGGTGGTGATGATGATCACCTTGCTGAAACATCTACTCTAGCTTGGTCTGACCAGACACAACAGTAAGGCCATTTAAAAAAAAAAATCTTGAACATTAAATGATCAGTTTAGACAAATAATAAGGAAGCTGGAAAGTAACTTACCAGCTGGCAAGAATGGTATACAAGCTTGATCAGTTCAGCCAGTGTTTGGGCATCTGGTAGCTGGTGAGACAAAGCTGAATTTTTTTTTTTCTCGTTGGGGAATTGAGTATGGGAGGGTGGCAAGAATTATGTTGATGGTATTGCCATTGTTGATAATGGTAATTATCTGTATGTGCAGGGGAGTTTATTCGTGCATTGTATGAGTCAGAGGAAAACTGTGAGGTGGACCCCATGCGAACCCCACCTTCCATGCTCCCAGACCACCAGGCTAACCTACGCATGTGCTGTGAACTTGCACTCTGCAAGATCATCAACTCCCATTGGTATGTTACCCCCATGTTCTCCTTTTTTCTTGCGCCCCACTGTCTTCATTAGAAGAAATCATAAGACCTTTTACTCGACCTGATTTCTATTGATCTAGAAAAGCAATCATACTGTGAAGTATTCTCACCTTAAAGATCTCAAGATAAGATTGACTACAGTCAGCAATCCCGGTCAAGATAGTCGTACGAAAAGTGGCAGGTACAAGGGAAACAAGGATGAGGAAAAACACTGAGAGAAACCAAGATCCCTATTAGTTGCACTGTTTAGGATATTATAACAAGAGATGGAATTTACAACATATAAGATACACGTTCCACACTGAAGGAACATCTATTAAACAAGCCAGTGTTTTAAAAGTCTGTCTGGTTTAGAGGAACTGCTGTATTGATCATGTACAGTACAAAAAGCAGGATAGGAGCTCAGGTGGTAATTGGAGTGGGGCAGGAAGTACCCTAGCAGAGGTACGACAGTATACCACCCTAGTGTTATATCTGACAAATGGAGAATACATACTGTATATAGAGCAATACAAATGGAAAATGAGAAACAGGTGGTGGCAGAGTGTCCAAAGACATTGTGGGAGAGGTTTTTTTTGTAAAAAGCATAAACTCGTGCAAGGTTCCCTCCTAATTAATTGTACATTATATGTATCATATTCCTCATTTACTATTCTTACTCTTTCTCTTTCTTTCTACAGTGTTTTTCCACGGGAGCTGAAGGAAGTATTTGCCTCGTGGCGTGTGCGTTGTGCTGAAAGAGGTCGTGAGGATATCGCAGACCGGCTCATCAGTTCCTCGCTGTTCCTGCGCTTCCTGTGCCCGGCCATCATGTCTCCATCACTGTTTAACCTGACGCAGGAGTACCCATCTGAGCGCACATCCCGAACCCTCACGCTCATCGCCAAGGTGGTGCAGAGCCTGGCCAGCTTCTCCAAGTCAGTCACTAGAGTCCACTGCCATCCAGGCCGGATCCATACTCACCATCCAGGCCCAAACCATATTCGCTGTCCAGGCCCAAGCCATAATCACAAAACTTCAGTATCCTTACTCAATCCATACTCACCATTGAGTTCCAAACCATACTTACTATCCAAGCTCAAATCATAACGACTAAACACCAACATCCCTATTTGATTTGGGATATACTTACCATCCAGCATCAAGCAATCATCACCAATTCCAGTGTCCTTACTCAAACCATAATCGTTAACAAGAGCCGAATCATGGCCACATCCAAACCACACTCAGAACCAAGCCATAATCAATACCCTAAGTCACTAAACCCCTACTCAACTCATACCCTTACAAGCCCAAACTATGATGGCCACTGTCCCACATCATGTAGGACTCATGTAAGCCTTGTCTAAATTACAACATCTTCTTCTAGCCCATTTGTACCAACTATTCTCACCACCCAGGACTAAGAGATACTTTCTGTCTGTGTCAAACCATAATTACTAAGGTCAGAAATTCCTATTCACTATCTATGCTCAATCCATATTTAATCCCCAGCATCCTTACCTAAAGCCATACTCACCATTCAATCATTATCACTAAACTTTTAGTATCCCTACTAAACCCATTCGCATCAACCAATGCTCACAATTCATGAATAAGACATACTCCCCATTCCTGTCAAAAATATATCGTCCAACATCTGTACAGTACCTAACCCTTATTATCCAGGCCCATACCATAATAACTCATATCTGACATTTCTTTCCAAACCAACCCAACCCAAGCATTGAGGTCGTACCCATGTTTACATTTACCATCCAGGCCAAGCCATAATCATTACTCTACAGCATCCCTACAGCCTTGCCCAACCTAATCATCCAGGCCATACCCATACTTAAGAACCAAGGCATCCCTACTCAACCCAATCTAGCCATCTAGGCCCAACCCATGGTCACCATACAGACCCATACAGTAATTGTTAATCTATGGCATCCCTACCTAGTCCATCCTAACCATCCAGGGAATACCCATGTTTAAGATCCAAGGCATCGCTTCCCTACCCGAACTACCTATCCAGGCCCAACACATAGTCACCATCCAGGCCCACACCATAACCACTCAATTTTGGCCCAAACCATGCTCACTATCCAGACCCAAATCATTATGCTCCAGAACCCCTACTCAACCCCATACTCACCATCCATGCACTTACCACAATAACTAATCTCCGGCAACCCTACCCAACCTACTAGCCTTCCAGGCCCAAATCATGATTAATATCCAGGCCCATACCATGTGTCTACTATTACTAACTACTTAACTAACTGCCATGCAGGCCCTACCTATGCTCGCTGTGAAATGCCAAACCATAGTCATTTGACTCATGTGTGCAAAACACACAATGCCCTGCACCCAAACCATACTTCATTCACTTCTAGATAAGCTCAACCACCACAATCACCATTTAGGACCAATATATCCTCCTTATTTAACCTAACCTCTTCTCATTCAAATCTAAGCTCCACTGTCATCTACTGATTTATTTACTAATCTGTCCCACTCACTAGATAAACTGCGTTAGGATCTCACCCACATGCTCGTCATCCAGAATCCACCGTTGTCGCTTTTACACCCGTCCTGTCCCAGGCTCTTTCATAATAACTGTGTATAGTTCAGTCTTTTAAATGTGCCATGCTTTCCATTAGAATTTCAGAAACGTTCTCATTTAGCTTTTGCTCTCCAGCACTGACGAGTGTTTGTGTGTATGTGAGTGTGGTGACGAGTTTAACTTCTGCTCTGTCGCTGTTCCGTCTGTGTCAGCATCGCGCTCATCATCTGTCTCTCTTTCTCTTTAATCCCTCCTTTTCTCTGTCACCCATCGACCACTCAACCCTCTTTCCCCTTCGCCTTCCTGTCCTATTTCCTCTTTCTTTCTTTGTTCTGTCATATTTTGTCTTCTATCATTCTCTTTCCCTCTTCTCCTTCTGTCAATCTGTTCTTTCTTGCTTTCTCGACCTCCTTTGCTTTCCTCTTTTCCCATTCTCTCTTTCTGTCTCTCTCTCTCTCTCTCTGTTGCTCCCTCTCTCTCTCTCTCTCTCTCTCTCTCTCTCTCTCTCTCTCTCTCTCTCTCTCTCTCTCTCTCTCTCTCTCTCTCTCTCTCCCACACTCCTCTTTGCTCTGTGTATTCTGTAGGTTTAGTGGTAAAGAGGATCATATGATGTTTATGAACGAGTTCCTGGAGATGGAGTGGGGATCCATGCAACAGTTCCTCTATGAGATCAGTAATGTGGACTGTGGTAGTAATGCGGGGGCGTTCGAGGGTTACATCGACCTCGGCCGAGAGCTCTCTATCCTGCACAGCCTGCTCTGGGAAGTCATGGCCCAACTGAGCAAGGTAACAAATTTAGGCCAGACACACACTGCATGAATTTTTATTCTTTTATTTTCAGAATCAGTAGTGAACTTACCTGGTTGATGTTAACCTGCCTAAAGTGTGATTTCCTCACACAGTGAATGTCACTGCATAGATCAAGTTGTTGGATAGTTGTGTTGTAGCAAAAACGACTTTATTTCAGGTTATAATTAGATCTTGCCTGTCAAAATGTCTGCGATACGCCTGCGTTCAAATCTTTCAACGCAATTTTTTTCATTTTTGTGGGGTAATACGAAGAACTTAATTGGAGTTGACATACAGTATCTCACAAAAGTGAGTACACCCCGCACATGTGTGTAAATATTTGATGATATCTTTTCATGTGACAACACTGAAGAAATGACACTTTGCTACAATGTAAAGTAGTGAAAACCCCCCACCACCACCACCAACGCAAAACGTCAGCTAAATAGTCTCAGTCGTTTGTGCTCCAATTGAGACTATTTTGCTGACGTTTTGCGTTGGTTGGGGGGGCCAACTTCACGCAGGTATGTAGTGAGTGTACAGCTTGTGTAACAGTGAAAATTTGCTGTCCCCTCAAAATAACTCAACACACAGACATTAATGTCTAAAAATGTCACTCTTGAAGTGTCACTTCAAAAAAAAAAAAGAAAAAGAAACATGGATCCCCTAAGTTATTATGGTTTCTATTAAACCCATTAAACAGGCAAATAACTATAAAGATTTAATAACTATTATGTTTATAACTTTGATAATGACAGGTTGTGATTTCCACTATTGTAAAAAAATAAATAAATAAAATAAAAACCTTGGCTGTCCTTCATGGACCACTTAGAGACTTCATTTATCACCAGGCAACTCTGACCAAGTGAACAATTTCTATATAAATAACACTAGTGCAACAACATCTGAATAAAACTGTACCCTGCATGTGTGTAGGGTGGGTTTCAGAGTTTTGATTTTATAAAGAAACCAGTTGAGAGAGCAAATGGTTGTTGTGGGTTCATGCTCGTTCCTTACAATAAAGCACTGTCTGCCTCCCACACAAGTCACAAGTCCAGGTTATGAGGCGCTTTGCATCTAAAAATGTAGTGAAGTTCTCCCTTGACTCAAAAGCACCATATATGTCCACTTATGGCATCAGTTCTGTTCCAGTAGCAGCTCTCGGCTCAGCGGAAAGGATTTGTTCTTCAGCACAGAACTCGAATCATTTCAGATACCTGTTTGGTTCATTTTTTTTTAATGATGTCAAATGTGCGACTGTTATGACACTGCAGTTATAAAGCCATTACCTACCTACCTACCTACCACATTACTCTGGTAAGAGTTGAAGTACAGCTTCACATTCTTCATTAAAGTTAAGGTGGGCGTGTTTAAACTCATCAAAATGACTTTAAATGTGCACTTATATCCAAAGCGCTTTACCTTGTGTCTCATTCACCAATTCACACAAACACTCACACACCAATGGTTTCAGAGCTGCCATGCAAGGCGCTAGCTTGCCATCAGGAGCAACTTGGGGTTCAGTGTCTTGCCCAAGAACACTTCGGCATGTGGAGTCATCCGGGCTGGGAACCAAACCGCCAACCCTACGATTAGTGGACAACCCGCTCTACCAACTGCACCACAGCTGACTTTAAGCATAAAAGTATAAGTACAAGAAAGATTCACAAATGAAAACAAGTATTCGTCTCCAATCTTACACGGATTTTAGTTCCTGGTGGTAAATGAGTGCCTCTTTCACCAAGGAACAATGCGGGAAAACATTAACTAACACTAACTTGTTAGCTAGCATGATGATAACGACCATACACATGTAGTCGGAATTTTAATGCTTAGCTGTCCCACCAGATAGATTACAGTCATGTATATTAGGTCTTACTCTTGCTCTTACGTCTGGTTTAGGAATTTAGATTGCTGAAGTTGTCTGATGATAAGGTGAAACCCCACCTTATGAATGTGTACATCTGTAATTATAGAGAAATGTAGGGGATCTAGTGTTCGTAAATGTAGTGAGTAGAAAGGAAAGACACAAGGTATTAGGTGAAAGAAACGCTCAAGTAAAGTACATATAAATGTAACCGAGTAATTGAACTTTATGTTCCACCTCTTGACTTTAACCGATATAAATTAGCGAGGGCCGCGGATAAATTATTAAATGGTTACCCAAAAGTCGTTCTGAACATCTTTTTTTCTTTTTTCTTTTTGTATATTGAATTAAAAAATTTAATCGGCTCCACAACAAAAGGCAATTGAACTCATCAATAATTCCAGATTGTATGAATATTTAAAATGGAAGCTCCCAGAATCGTGCAGACGCTCCATCTCTCTGTGTGCGGTCAAATGAATTTAACGGAAAAGATCTGTACATTATAAAACACATTTTACACAGTTTATGGTGATTGTTTAGCAATATTATTATTATCCTGTTATCACTAGGGAAAATATAGAGCTTTTTTGAAGTAATCTTTTTTTTTTTTTTTTTAACTCCTCACTATAGTGTGATTATATGTATAAAAACAACGATTATAAATCTCATTTCTTTGCCAGGATGCTATCTTGAAGCTAGGGCCCTTGCCACGCTTGCTGAACGACATCAGTGTGGCCCTGAGGAACCCCCAGCTGCACCGGCAGGCGAGTCACCAGCCACCTGAACGCCACATCACACGGGCACCCTACAGCCGCCCAGCCACTAATGACTTCCAGAGCCTGATGATGAGGGAGCAGAACAGGTACACAAGAGCACACCTCAGAGAACCTTTCGAATTAGGGGATTTATGGGGAATTACAGGGCCCTCCACTAATATTGGCACCCTTGGTAAATATGAGCAAAGAAAGCTGTGGAAATATTGTCTTTATTGCTTAACCTTTTGATCTTTAAAAAAAATAAAAAAAATATACTCTGCTCTTATGGATATCAAACAACTAGATATCAAACACAACATGGGTTTATCCAAAAAACATCTTTGTTAAATATCGGCGCTCCATGAATTCCTATGAAAAAATTATATTTGAAGTATATTCCCATTAATATTTTAAATAAATTTAGTACACCTGGGTGACTAGGAACAGGAAACTGTTCAACCATGACTTCCTGTTTCACAGGGCATAAATATGAGGTAACACACAGGCCAAATTCTCTTAGTCATTCATAAGAATAGGTAAGACCAAGGAATGTAGCTGTGATGTGCAGCAAAAGGTTGTTGAGCTTCACAAAATGGGACGTGTCTATAAGAAAATAGCACAAGCATTGAAAATGCCCATTTCCACCATCAGGACAATAATTAAGAAGTTCCAGTCAACCGTAAATGTTATGAATCGACCTGGAATTGGACGAGTGTCTATATCGTCTCAAGAGGACGGTCCGAGTGGCCAAAAAATCTCCAAGGATCACAGCTGGAGAATTGCAGAAGTTAGTTGTGTCTTGGGTTCAGAAAGTCTCCAAAACTACAATCCAAAGTCACCTAGATCACCACAAGGTGTTTGGAAGGGTTTCAAGAAAAAAGCCTCTACTCTCATCCAATCTCGAGCGTCTTCAGTTTCAGACACTACTGGAACTTCAAATGGGATCGGGTTCTATGGTCAGATGAAACCAAAATAGAGCTTTTTGATAATAAACACCAGAGGTGGTTTTGGAGCACACAGAGAGGTAGCCATATGGAAAAGTACCTCATGCCCACGGTTAAATATGGTGGTGGATCTTTAATGTTTTGGGAGTATAGGAGACAGTGCTGTTATCTTCGCAAACGGAGGTAGCACAAAGTATTGACTAAAAGGGTGCCAATAATTGTTGCACACCTATATTTAACAAAATGATTTTTTTTTGGGGGGATAAACCTGTGTTGTGTTTGCAATTGTTTGATATCCATGAGAGCCGAGTATTTTTGTGAATTTTTCAAAATAAATAAATAAAAAGGTTAAACAATAAAGACAATTTTTCACAGCCAATCAAGATCAAGTCACCAAAAACACCTCTCAAAAAAAAGTATGTAAGGAATGAAACACTTGGTGCTGTGCTGTTATAAGAAAATCAGCCCAACATTTTCCTTATACCTACTTTTACATTCTATTTTATTCTTCTTAAAACTACTTCTACATTAGAGCAGATATAAACAGTCATTCCTTCACCACGCTCTTTTTTCTCTTTCTTGAAGTTAATCAGATTTAAAAAGCAGACTGTAATGTTATTGAGAACCCAGAAAGCACAATCCCCCCTGTCTTGAAGACTTTCCCTTGGTGGAAAACCTACTGTCTGTTACACTGTAGCACTGGCACTGGAGACTCCTTCTGTAGATGCTAAATAAACATATACTTACAGAAAACGTCAGCATGTCAACATATAATATCTTTTTTTCTTTGTTTAATACTTTGTTAAATAAGAACACTTAACAAATGTTAGTAATGGTGTTACTAGTCTCGCGCACCAATTCTCTCTGAACGAACTCTCTGTTACTATAGAAACGATAACTTTTAGGTCAATAAAACGTCCAAATACATTTCTGTTTGTGTCTGCAGTTCTATAGATATCTCTCGTCTACCATCCCCTACCTCCGGAGGCGGAGCTCTGTCTCACCCGGGCATGGCTGGCTTCGACAGAGATCCCCGTGGCAACAAAGACGTGTTCTATGTGGCACGCCCACCCTTAGCCCGCTCAAGCCCCGCCTACTGCACCAGCAGCTCTGACATCACTGAACCAGACCCAAAGGTATGCGGAGAAACACACCTAAAACAGAAAAGGCAACCCACACACCACAAATGTATGTACGTTCTTAAAATCCTTATATATATATATATATATATATATATATATATATATATATATATATATATATATATATATGTTTAGAAATAAATATATTAAATAATGCTATAAATATAAAGGAAAGCAAACCTAATTTGCATATTAAAGCTTAACAATGAACTGAAAGATGATTACACTGGACACAAACTACATGAATACTGAGGTTTATTTGTGAATCGAAACCTACAAATGAGCAATGTGCACCAGTTGAATTATTTGATCGTTTGTTGACTTGACTTCGATGGACGTGACTTCAGTGGACTTGACTTGACTCTACTGGACAGGATTTGACCAGACCTGACCTGACTTGATTTCACTTGACGGGAGTTGACTTGAGTTGATTGGGCTTGGTTTGGCTTGATTTGACTAAACCAGACCTGACCTGTCCTGACTTAACCTGACTTGATTTGATCTGACTTGACTCTGGCTTGACTGTACTTCACCGGGTGTGATCGGACTGGACTTTACTTACCATGAAATAAAACCAAACGTCAGATTATATCACAAATATAGTCGCCTTTACTGAGTACGACTATGCAATTCAAACGACCTTGATACTAAGAACCAGGAAAAAGTCACGTAGGTCTGAACAGACTGCCCATTTCTTACCACACAAGCATCCAACAGGCTCCAACCTAACAGCCTCCGCCGCTGGTTTTTGTGCATGCGTTTCCTAGGTGCTGAGTGTGAATAAGAGTGTGTCTATGATGGACCTGCAGGACTCGCGCATCAACAGCATTTCCAACCTGCACTCTGTAAACGACATGCTGAACTCATCACAGGGCTCCATCGCTGGATTGGGCAGTTTCGGCGGCGCTCCTCTGCGGCTCGGGGGCATGAGGTTCAGCCATTCGGGAGGCCTGGCCTCGGATTCGCTCTCCCAGCAGCAGCAGCACGCGGCAGCTGCCATGCACGTGCCGCTCTCCTTCCAGAACCCGCTGTTCCACTTGGCTTCGGATGGACCTCAGTACCATGGCCCACCCCATGGCTCGCATGCCCCACCTCTCCTGCTCGCCCCAGAGCCCGAGAACGGGCACGCAGGCTTCGGGGTACCAGCCTTCGGCCATGGCGGGTTCTCTCGCAGTGAAGATCTCTCAGCCCTGCGCACGCAGAACAGCCTGGTTCAGCCCAGCATCGTCCACTCACACAGCTACAGTGACGACTACACCCGCCACAACCAGGCTGACTACGCACGCCGTCAGCTTTCACTGCAGGTGCAGGTACGCTGTAAACAATTACAGCAAATGTGTGACGAGGGTTCAGTTTGTCCACATATACCATAGAGTAGCAGCGTTATAATTCACTGCATTGTATTCCAATCATGATCGGTTCATTGATCACTGATAATGGGCTACAAAATACTTCCGGATTTTCTACACGGTAAATGAAATGTCCTATATAAATAGAATTTCCCATCATTTTTAACAGCCTATATAAGAGTATATCATTATTTGGACTGCATTATAATACAATAACCTCTGAAAGCTAAGACTTTCCCGGATGGCTCTGAACAGGATTTTGGGTTCCAAGCGTTGCAATTTAACGGGTTTCTGAAAGTCCAACGCAAATATCTGGTGCCTTTTGATGCACAAAGTTGTTGCTGTTGCTTATATAAGCCAGAAACGAGCAAACCTCCATAAGTAAGTGTAAGTGAAAGTCACTATAAATTATGTATGATCTAATATAAATATAATTTAATTCTTAGAATTGAAAAACAATTGAAAAGTCATAAATAATTAACAGCAGATGCACCGCTGGTTTCTCGCCTCATGTCTTGACTTTAATTTCATAAATGCAAGAGCATGAGAGCTGAATACACATTTTTGCCCGATCTGATGGCTTGTGATAAATTTGTTTTTGTGTATAATATATGCACATTATTTCTCTCTCTCTCTGTCTCTGTGTCTCTAGGAGAATCTCCATCAGCAGGTATTAATGGGCATGGCCCCTCAGACTGCTACCGGCACCGGAACACCCGCCTCGGTTGCAACGCCCCCGGCCACCATGCACCCTGTCCGCCAGTCTTCTATGGCTCCTCCCCCTACACAGCGTATAAAGCCTCAGCCTTCACACCAGCTGTCAGTCAGCTCAGCTGCCAACTCCACCCCACCGAAGGTCCGACCCCAGAGCGGAAATCTCCTTCAGTCACCCGAGTCGAGTTTTGGAGCAAGGCCGATGCCACGGCAGCAGTTGTCAGTTAAGGACAGCCCCGCCCCTGGTCTCCCTCACCAATCCAGCACAGCCAGTGATAACCAGCAGCCACAGGGGGGTGCTAATGAGAACGCAGAGAATGCACAGAGCGATACTCCTGCTAAATCTGCGCCACAATCCAACCAACAGCACCTACTAAAACCAACTACTAACAAGCAGGTAAACACACACACACACACACACACACACACACACACGACTATATACATTGATATACACTGATATACTACAAAACCATTTGGTGTGTGTGACACCCTGGCTGAATTCTATGGAACGATCACACAGGAAGCAGGCATGTCAAGTTTTGGTGAAGATGCAATGTAACTCCAATTACGCATGCACATGTTTAGACAATCACTTGCTACATGTTGTTTATTTATTTATGTATAATGTGTTAAGACTTTTGGACCTGTATTTATTCCTTCAAGCTTTCTTTAACACTGAATAAAACTATTCCGTTCCACATTCCTGTTTCTCTGTTCACGTCTTTAGGGCTCTAAATCTCCCTCCACACTGAACCCTCCGACGCCTGCGTCCGAGCGGACAGTCGCCTGGGTGTCCAACATGCCGCACCTGTCAGCTGACATAGAGAGTCTGCGTGTGGACAGAGAGGACCTGAAACTGAAGGAGCACTCTAAGAGCATGGACGAGTCTCGGCTGGACCGGGTCAGCGACAATTTTCATTTACAAATCACAAGTAACATCCGCTATGGATTGGAGTCTCAGCCATATTTTGTTTGTTTTCTGCCTTTGTGCATTTAGATTTATATTTAGTCATTTGGCAGACACACTAATCCAGATGTCAGTGGACACATCTGGAGCCTGGAACAATTAGATTTCATATCTGGGCTGTTATTTTGTGGGTTTAACACCAAAAAAATTAAAGAAAAGCATTAATACTTCTTATTGACTTTTGCAAAACATGTATTTGGCATATATGCTTAAAGTTAACATGCTTCACAGTGGTGTGACGCACCTTTAACCTGTAACCCGACATACATGCTACTCATTCCGAATCCCACTGCCTGATGCACTACACACATTGCCCACTGTTATGGGGCAGAATTATTTGAGTGGACAGAAGACATAGGAAAAAAGAAAATGGCAGATTACAGTGAGCTGGGCGTGTGGTACGGCTGTGTAAGGAGGTGGGGCTTGAGTTTTCATGAGTTGTTGAGAGTATTCCAGAGTTTGAAATAAAGAAGCCTTTATTCGTCACATATACATTACAGCAGCGGTCCCCAACCTTTTTTGCGCCACGGACCGGTTTAATATCAGACAATATTTTCACGGACCGGCCTTTAAGGTGTCGCGGATAAATGCAACAAAATAAAATGATCGGACCGGCATAAAAACTGGGGTATTTTTAAAATCTAATAATAAACGTGAATCCAATGTGAAATCGCAGCTTTATTGGCAGCGTCCTCGTAACATCCTCTCTCCCCCCTAACGCTCTCTGGTCTCTATGGTAAGGTTTCAACGTATCACGTGACCGAGACAAGCGTCTTGACATGCGTCAAGAGTGAGTCGTAGAAGGATGTAACGGAGAGAATCCGCTCATTTTTCAGATCCAAATAATAAATATAACAGAAATAATGTAAGTTATTTATTCTTTCTGTGCGGCCTGGTACCAAATGACCCACAGACCGGTACCAGTCCGCAGACCAGGGGTTGGGGACCACTGCATTACAGCATATCCCAGCTGGGTCATGATATGGCATAGGGTTAAGGGCCTTGCTTAAGGGCATCAATAGTGGCAGCTTGGTGGTGCTGGGGCGTGAACCCCCAACCTTCTGATCAGTAACCCAGAGCATTAACCATTGAGCCATCCTACACTTGGAGGTATTTACACTGAAAGAGTGTGGTTGAGTCCATAGACGTGCATGAATTTTGAACGTCCTGAGCTTTGTTCGTGGAATGGAAGACCAAAAACCAATGATTTAAACTAATCGAACCATGAAGTGATAAATGCATGAACAAGGATTTCCGGAGCATGATTGCTGAAGGGGGGCGAAGGCAAGTAATGTTGAAAAGGTGAAAAAAAAAAGACATGGCGATATGGGGGTGAAAGGTGTGTGAAGAGTCAAAGAGATTATCAAGGTTTCAGATGGAATGCTAGTGCTGTCAGTAGTCAGGCAGAGATCATTGACTTTAGACAAAGAACCTTTTGATCCCATCAAAGGATCTCTGTTTTAGAACTATGAGGTCTAAAGAAGTTGTCTGCCATCAAGAGTTGGATAATATGAAGGCAGTTTTGCAGTGTGGAGGGAGGAAGTGAAATGGAGGGTTTACAGCCAAGGTAGACGAAGTGTAATCTGCGTAAATGTCAAAACGTAAGCGCGTGATTGCGAATAATCGAGCCGAGTGGAAGCGTATGAACGATAAACAAAAGGAGGCCTTGAATGGAAACTTGGCGAACCATGCCCGAGCTGTATTAAAGATGCTTAATAGAGACTGGAGGTGGGAAAGTAAAATGGTGTGATCGACAGTATCAAAAGCAGCAGTGAGGTCAAGAAGGAGGAGAATTTCGATGAGACCCGAGTCAGCCGAATAGAGCTGGTTCTGTGCTGTGTTGAGAGAGAAAGACAGATTAAAAGGGTTCTTATCGATTATTGTTGGAAAGATGAGACTGAATTTGTGAGGCAACAGCTTTCTTGAAGAGCTTGGAATAAAAATGGAAGATTGGAAATTGGTCTCCGAGCACGATCTCGAACCTCCAATGTCAATTTGTGAATTCTTCCTTTTCATGAAACGTTCATTTTCTGTACACGCACACACAAAAAAAGAGTAAACATATGAACGTGCAAGAATGCAAAGCATTTGGGAAATGTACTTCCATGACCTGAACATAAAATAGAAATGAATGGTCTAGTCAGTACCTAAAAAGGACAGATTCAAATCCTTAAAAACTTCATAAGCGGTCATTATTAGTGCAGAGAATTACAAATGAGTGCTATTCCAGGCATGGACACTAGGCGAAGACACTAATATATTGTTTGTTTGTCTTTGTATGGGTGTGTGTGTGTGTGTGAACAGGTGCGTGAGTATGAGGAGGAGATCCACTCCCTGAAGGAGCGGCTGATGATGTCCCATCGTAAGCTGGAGGAGTATGAACGCAGGCTGCACTCCCAAGAACAGCAGACCAACAAGATCCTGCTGCAGTACCAGAGCCGGCTGGACGACAGCGAGAGGAGACTGAGGCAGCAGCAGTTGGAGAAAGACTCGCAGATCAAAGGCATCATCAGCAGGTCACAGTCCCGTTGAGACACAGTGTGTGTGTGTGTGTGTGTGTTGTATGTGTGTGTGAAGGAGCAGTCTCAGTAAAGCCCAAAAGAAAGCATGCAGGCCACCACATAATGTCCAAATCTCTCTGAAGGGTTCAGCACTCTGATTCTCACGTCATTTGAGCGATTGTGTTTTATGTGTTATTGTTTTGCATGTTGACGTATTAATGTGAAATTAGTTTGTGATGTTGTTGTGCACCGTTGTTTGTGATTGTCTTGCTTACTACAGTGTCGGTCTGTTGATATGTGGTTATGTTGGTTATGTTAAACTGCCGTATGGCATCAAATCCAGCTGTGATTTGAGCGCAACTTATGAATCAACTTTAGCTGCATGGAAACCAGCACTTGCCTAATAGTTCATATGTATATGACCTGCCCCAATTTACTATAATATATTTATAATTTACATGAAACATGGTGTAATTCCTGCAGCTGTAGTGACACTGTGGCAATAAAAATACAGCACTCAGTAGGCCACAGTCCTCCACCGTCCTAGGAAGTGAAATTGGAGTGAAATTAAGTTAAAGGTATTTGTATCTGAGACTGAAGAAAGAAAAGATCTTCTTGTTGAAAACTTGAAACTCAGAGATTAAAACTCAAACGATAACTCAAATATTAAAACTCAAAATCGAGACCTCAGATAGATTAAAACTCAAATAGATAACTCAAATAGTTAAAGCTCATATAATTCAGAGATTAAAACTCAAATAGATAACTCGTATATTAAAACTCAAATCGATAGCTCAGATAGATTAAAACTCAGTTAAATAAAAGATTAACGCTCATATAAATAACTCGGGTAGATTACACTCAAATAGATAACTCGGATAGATTAAACTCAAATAAATAACTCAGATAGATTAAGCTCAAATAGATAACTCGGATAGATTACACTCAAATAGATAACTCGGATAGATTAAAGTCAAATAGATAACTCGGATAGATTACACTCAAATAAATAACTTGGATAGATTACACTCAAATAGATAACTCGGATAGATTACACTCAAATAGATAACTCGGATAAATTAAACTCATATAGATAACTCGGATAAATTAAACTCATATAGATAACTCGGATAAATTAAACTCATATAGATAACTCGGATAGATTAAGCTCAAATAGATAACTCGGATAGATTAAACTCAAATAAATAACTCTTATAGATTACACTCAAATAAATCATTTAGATTAACGCTCTAAATAAATTATGCAGATTACAACCCAAATGCTTAAATCACAAAGCTCAAATAGATAACTTGTACTGATTAAAACCGAAATGGACAACTCAAATGGATTAATACTCAAATAGATGAATAGAGAAAAGACAGATTAAATCCATATCAAATGCATAAATGCAACACGCTCAAATGGATAACACAAAATCGATCATTAGATTAGATTAAATCTCAACCGATTAACTCATGTTAAAGCTAAAATAGATACAGTAACTCATAGAATAAATCATTGCATAAAGCTCAGTTAACTCGGATTAAAACTCAAATGGATAAACCAAATGGATTAAAACTCAAATAGATATCTCACATAGCTAAAAACCTCAAATGATTAACTCATTTTAAAACTCAAATATATGACATAGATTAAAACCTCAAATAGATGACTCAAATATATTCAAACTCAAATATATAACAAATACATGAAACCTCATAGATTAAAACTAATATATAACCCAAACAGATTCAATTAATTAAAATCTAAACCTAACGTTTGTAAAAAAAAAAAAAAAAAAAAAAAAAAATGATATGCAATATAACTCATTTTGAACAGCATGTGCAACTCCGATGTACTAGCAAAATCGCATGTGGCATGTTTTAGTGTTGATATCAAATTATGGAATAACCTGCGATGATTTCCAAGCATCTCTGAATAAACCTGGATGTGTGGTTCACCTGCCCAGGGCTCCTCTTCCCAATGCCCCGTCTTACAGTTCCGTGTATACTCAAAAGCACATGTTACTCAATTGTAGCACTGATGAACTCAAAGATCTAGGCAACTAATTTAGCTGGTTTACAGATGACAGATCAACACGTAATGTTCCCACGTACCTACATTTACCTACATTTTAGGAAGGCTGCAAGATTCCAGCATGCGCAATTATGATCATCCGTGTTATTTTCTACTAACTTCCAGCATGCGTTATTATGATTACCCTTGCTATTTTATACTTTGATTATCATCAGTTCTTAGTTTTCCTACTCTGCTTACTATACTTGCTGTAATGATGAATGATTAATTTTTTTTTCATATTTAAATGCAAATCAAGCCATTTTTCAGACTGTCAAAATGTTATGCTCAAATTTACATGCACTCTGACCAGACGTGAGTTTGATCGTACAGACCGAAGATGAAATTAATGAATAAGGTAACCGTCAGCGGAATTTGCGCACTATCAGATTGAACTTTACACATTTCTATCGAATAAGGACTAGTGTGTGTGCGTCATCCTCTAGACCTTCATCAGTGTCAGTTCCTGACTACAGCACCGTTGTAAACATAGACATACCTAATGTCGGTGCACTGATAAAATAGTGAATGATTGTAGCTGCGAGGTGTGTAGAATTTAGGTGTATATTAGTAGCATGATCGTGATTGCGCTTTTGTACGAGTCTCGTGTTGTGTTGTGTTCTGTGATTGTTGCGCTGCATGTTCTGTGTGATCTGTGTCGTTCTGCGTGTTGTATGATCGTATCGTTGTGTGATTGTGGAGTTTTGTGATTGTGTTGATGTGTGTTGTGTTCCAGGCTGATGGCGGTGGAGGATGAGTTGAGAGGCAGTGGCGTTTCTGACCTCAAATCCCGAATATTTACAGGAGAGGTCTGTCTCTTTCATATACACATACACACGTGCAGCCGACTGCAGTAGAGTACTGGCTAAAACACACTTAGCTACGTTTCCATGCACACACAAACCTGAATATATTTGAATAGTAACCTGGCCTTTGCACTCACCGGCGACTTTAACAGCTGTACACCTGCTCATTCATGCAATTATCCAATCACGTTGCATTTCCATGCATCGGGTATGTTTTGGTCTACAGTATACTTGTAAAGCGAGATTAGATTATTAACGTGCATGCACGTGTATGCACTTGCTGCTCGGATTGTTCCCAGTCACAGGGTAATGACCATCCCATTACAATCTGACCTTCTTACTGTACCATTTCTCACAGTGATCAAATCATCACACTTTGTCATATTTGTGTGACTGTATTCATTTGAGTGCATTGTGGATTACACTACAGGGTCTCTCGCTGTGTTTTTTTTTTTTTACATGTACACACCATCAACGTCACGAAGCACTGTTGTATTGGTGAGAAAGCTTGAATGCAGCCGTTTTTATGGATACTGTTTGTCTTTTTTATTTTCGAAGTGACAAAGCACAACAACTTCTTACTTTGAGACTGACTACTTGTGTATAATTCAGTCTATAGTTGAATATGAGGATTTAGCACTATATAAGGATGTAGCACTATAGTTGAATATGAGGATTTAGCACTATAGTTGAATATGAGGATTTAGCACTACAGTTGAATATAAGGATTTAGCACTATAATTGAATATGAGGATGTAGCACTATAGTTGAATATGAGGATGTAGCACTATAATTGAATATGAGGATTTAGCACTATAATTGAATATGAGGATTTAGCACTATAATTGAATATGAGGATTTAGCACTATAGTTGAATATGAGGATTTAGCACTATATAAGGATGTAGCACTATAGTTGAATATGAGGATTTAGCACTATAGTTGAATATGAGGATTTAGCACTATATAAGGATGTAGCACTATAGTTGAATATGAGGATTTAGCACTATATAAGGATGTAGCACTATAGTTGAATATGAGGATTTAGCACTATAGTTGAATATGAGGATTTAGCACTACAGTTGAATATAAGGATTTAGCACTATAATTGAATATGAGGATGTAGCACTATAGTTGAATATGAGGTTTAGCACTATAATTGAATATGAGGATTTAGCACTATAGTTGAATATAAGGATTTAGCACTATAATTGAATATGAGGATTTAGCACTATAATTGAATATGAGGATTTAGCACTATAATTGAATATGAGGATTTAGCACTATAATTGAATATGAGGATTTAGCACTATATAAGGATGTAGCACTATAGTTGAATATGAGGATTTAGCACTATATAAGGATGTAGCACTATAGTTGAATATGAGGATTTAGCACTATAGTTGAATATGAGGATTTAGCACTATAGTTGAATATGAGGATTTAGCACTATAATTGAATATGAGGATTTAGCACTATAGTTGAATATGAGGATTTAGCACTATATAAGGATGTAGCACTATAGCTGAATATGAGGATTTAGCACTATAGTTGAATATGAGGATTTAGCACTATAGTTGAATATGAGGATTTAGCACTATAATTGAATATGAGGATTTAGCACTATAGTTGAATATGAGGATTTAGCACTATAATTGAATATGAGGATTTAGCACTATAGTTGAATATGAGGATTTTGCCCTATATAAGGATGTAGCACTATAGCTGAATATGAGGATGTAGCACTATAGTTGAATGTAAGGATTTAGCACTATAATTGAATATGAGGATTTAGCACTATAGTTGAATATGAGGATTTAGCACTATAGTTAAATATGAGGATTTAGCACTATAGCTGAATATGAGGATTTAGCACTATATAAGGATGTAGCACTATAGTTGAATATGAGGATGTAGAACTATAGTTAAATATGAGGATTTAGCACTATAGCTGAATATGAGGATTTAGCACTATATAAGGATGTAGCACTATAGTTGAATATGAGGATGTAGCACTATAGTTGAATATGAGGATGTAGCACTATAGTTGAATATGAGGATGTAGCACTATAATTGAATATGAGGATTTAGCACTATAGTTGAATATGAGGATGTAGCACTATATAAGGATGTAGCACTATAGTTGAATATGAGGATTTAGCACTATATAAGGATGTAGCACTATAGTTGAATATGAGGATGTAGCACTATAGTTGAATATGAGGATGTAGCACTATAGTTGAATATGAGGATGTAGCACTATAGTTGAATATGAGGATGTAGCACTATAATTGAATATGAGGATTTAGCACTATAGTTGAATATGAGGATGTAGCACTATAATTGAATATGAGGATGTAGCACTATAATTGAATATGAGGATTTAGCACTATAGCTGAATATGAGGATGTAGCACTATAATTGAATATGAGGATTTAGCACTATAGTTGAATATGAGGATTTAGCACTATATAAGGATGTAGCACTATAGTTGAATATGAGGATGTAGCACTATAGTTGAATATGAGGATGTAGCACTATAGTTGAATATGAGGATGTAGCACTATAATTGAATATGAGGATGTAGCACTATAATTGAATATGAGGATTTAGCACTATAGCTGAATATGAGGATGTAGCACTATAATTGAATATGAGGATGTAGCACTATAATTGAATATGAGGATTTAGCACTATAGCTGAATATGAGGATGTAGCACTATAATTGAATATGAGGATTTAGCACTATAGCTGAATATGAGGATTTAGCACTATAGCTGAATATGAGGATGTAGCACTATAGTTGAATATGAGGATTTAGCACTACAGTTGAATATGAGGATTTAGCACTATAGCTGAATATGAGGATTTAGCACTATATAAGGATGTAGCACTATAGCTGAATATGAGGATTTAGCACTATAGTTGAATATGAGGATTTAGCACTACAGTTGAATATGAGGATTTAGCACTATAGCTGAATATGAGGATTTAGCACTATATAAGGATGTAGCACTATAGCTGAATATGAGGATTTAGCACTATAGTTGAATATGAGGATTTAGCACTACAGTTGAATATGAGGATTTAGCACTATAGCTGAATATGAGGATTTAGCACTATATAAGGATGTAGCACTATAGCTGAATATGAGGATTTAGCACTATAGCTGAATATGAGGATTTAGCACTATAGCTGAATATGAGGATTTAGCACTATAATTGAATATGAGGTTTAGCACTATAGTTGAATATGAGGATTTAGCACTATAGTTGAATATGAGGATGTAGCACTATAGTTGAATATGAGGTTGCACTATAATTGAATATGAGGATTTAGCACTATAGTTGAATATGAGGATTTAGCACTATAGCTGAATATGAGGATTTAGCACTATAGCTGAATATGAGGATTTAGCACTATAATTGAATATGAGGATTTAGCACTACAGTTGAATATGAGGATTTAGCACTATAGCTGAATATGAGGATTTAGCACTATATAAGGATGTAGCACTATAGCTGAATATGAGGATTTAGCACTATAGTTGAATATGAGGATTTAGCACTATAGTTGAATATGAGGATTTAGCACTATAGTTGAATATGAGGATTTAGCACTACAGTTGAATATGAGGATTTAGCACTATAGTTAAGATGAGGAGTTAGCACTATAATTGAATATGAGGTTGCCTATAGTTGAATATAAGGATGTAGCACTATAATTGAATATGAGGATTTAGCACTATAGCTGAATATGAGGATTTAGCACTATAGCTGAATATGAGGATGTAGCACTATAGTTGAATGTAAGGATGTAGCACTATAATTGAATATGAGGATTTAGCACTATAGTTGAATATAAGGATGTAGCACTATAGTTGAATATGAGGATTTAGCACTACAGTTGAATATGAGGATTTAGCACTATAGCTGAATATGAGGATTTAGCACTATATAAGGATGTAGCACTATAGTTGAATATCAGGATGTAGCACTATAGTTGAATATGAGGATTTAGCACTATAGTTGAATATGAGGATTTAGCACTATAGCTGAATATGAGGATTTAGCACTATAGTTGAATATGAGGATTTAGCACTATAATTGAATATGAGGATTTAGCACTATAGCTGAATATGAGGATTTAGCACTATAGTTGAATATGAGGATTTAGCACTATAGTTGAATATGAGGATTTAGCACTATAGCTGAATATGAGTGCTTTTGCACTAAGTTGAATATAAGGATTTAGCACTATAGCTGAATATGAGATTTAGCACTATATAAGGATGTAGCACTATAGCTGAATATGAGGATTTAGCACTATAGTTGAATATGAGGATTTAGCACTACAGTTGAATATGAGGATTTAGCACTATAGCTGAATATGAGATTTAGCACTATATAAGGATGTAGCACTATAGCTGAATATGAGGATTTAGCACTATAGTTGAATATGAGTGCTTTAGCACTACAGTTGAATATGAGGATTTAGCACTATAGTGAATATGAGGATTTAGCACTATATAAGGATGTAGCACTATAGCTGAATATGAGGATTTAGCACTATAGCTGAATATGAGGATTTAGCACTATAGCTGAATATGAGGATTTAGCACTATAATTGAATATGAGGATTTAGCACTATAGTTGAATATGAGGATTTAGCACTATAGTTGAATATGAGGATGTAGCACTATAGTTGAATATGAGGATTTAGCACTATAATTGAATATGAGGATTTAGCACTATAGTTGAATATGAGGATTTAGCACTATAGCTGAATATGAGGATTTAGCACTATAGCTGAATATGAGGATTTAGCACTATAATTGAATATGAGGATTTAGCACTATAGCTGAATATGAGGATTTAGCACTATATAAGGATGTAGCACTATAGCTGAATATGAGGATTTAGCACTATAGTTGAATATGAGGATTTAGCACTATAGTTGAATATGAGGATTTAGCACTATAGTTGAATATGAGGATTTAGCACTACAGTTGAATATGAGGATTTAGCACTATAGTTGAATATGAGGATTTAGCACTATAATTGAATATGAGGATTTAGCACTATAGTTGAATATGAGGATGTAGCACTATAATTGAATATGAGGATTTAGCACTATAGCTGAATATGAGGATTTAGCACTATAGCTGAATATGAGGATTTAGCACTACAGTTGAATATGAGGATTTAGCACTATAGCTGAATATGAGGATTTAGCACTATAGTTGAATATGAGGATGTAGCACTATAGTTGAATATGAGGATGTAGCACTATAGTTGAATATGAGGATGAAGCACTATAGTTGAATATGAGGATTTAGCACTATAGCTGAATATGAGGATTTAGCACTATAGTTGAATATGAGGATTTAGCACTATAGTTGAATATGAGGATTTAGCACTATAGTTGAATATGAGGATTTAGCACTATAATTGAATATGAGGATTTAGCACTATAGTTGAATATGAGGATTTAGCACTATAGTTGAATATGAGGATTTAGCACTATAGTTGAATATGAGGATTTAGCACTATAGTTGAATATGAGGATTTAGCACTATAGTTGAATATGAGGATTTAGCACTATAGCTGAATATGAGGATTTAGCACTATAATTGAATATGAGGATTTAGCACTACAGTTGAATATGAGGATTTAGCACTATAGCTGAATATGAGGATTTAGCACTATATAAGGATGTAGCACTATAGCTGAATATGAGGATTTAGCACTATAGTTGAATATGAGGATTTAGCACTATAGTTGAATATGAGGATTTAGCACTATAGTTGAATATGAGGATTTAGCACTACAGTTGAATATGAGGATTTAGCACTATAGTTGAATATGAGGATTTAGCACTATAATTGAATATGAGGATTTAGCACTATAGTTGAATATGAGGATGTAGCACTATAATTGAATATGAGGATTTAGCACTATAGTTGAATATGAGGATTTAGCACTATAGCTGAATATGAGGATGTAGCACTATAGTTGAATGTAAGGATGTAGCACTATAATTGAATATGAGGATTTAGCACTATAGTTGAATATAAGGATGTAGCACTATAGTTGAATATGAGGATTTAGCACTACAGTTGAATATGAGGATTTAGCACTATAGCTGAATATGAGGATTTAGCACTATATAAGGATGTAGCACTATAGTTGAATATCAGGATGAAGCACTATAGTTGAATATGAGGATTTAGCACTATAGTTGAATATGAGGATGTAGCACTATAGTTGAATATGAGGATTAGCACTATAGTTGAATATGAGGATTTAGCACTATAGTTGAATATGAGGATTTAGCACTATAGTTGAATATGAGGATGTAGCACTATAATTGAATATGAGGATTTAGCACTATAGCTGAATATGAGGATTTAGCACTATAGCTGAATATGAGGATGTAGCACTATAGTTGAATATGAGGATTTAGCACTATAGCTGAATATGAGGATGTAGCACTATAGTTGAATATAAGGATGTAGCACTATAGTTGAATATGAGGATGAAGCACTATAGTTGAATATGAGGATGTAGCACTATAGTTGAATGTAAGGATGTAGCTTTCTCGCAATATGAGTATAGTTCTGTTTTTTTCCAAGAAAAACAGGGAGAAATGTTGCAACCACATAAATCAAGACCCTATGCATATGTATAAATATATTTTTGAAAACATCAATATGGCCAAAATTTGCTAAAACTAAAAAATTGACAAACGCAAGGATTCGATGTGTTGACTGACAACAAGGTCGAAATGCTGCTTGAGTTTACATTTGAATCCAAAATCTCTTAGCATATAACACATGCTCATGTTCATACTCTGATGTGAGGTTTAACAAAAACCCACACATTTTCCCATCCACACAAAAACAGTGAGGTCGTTTTCATTGTCCGTGACACAAAATTGGTATTCATACAAATCCTGTAAATTTGAAAAAATGGTTAGTACCTAGCAAAAGCCGTCCAGGGAAGGACAACCGGTGAACCGGTGACATGGTCATGGACGCCCAAAGCTCATTGTTGTGCGTGGGGAGTGAAGGCTAGCCCATATGGTCCGATCCCACAGAAGAGCTACTGTAGCACAAACTGCTAAAAACATTCATGCTGGCTATGATAGAAAGGTGTCAGAACACACGGTGCATCACAGCTTGCTGTGTATGAGGCTGCGTAGCTGCAGACCGGTCAGAGTGCCCATGCTGACCCCTGTCCACCGCTGAAAGCACCTACAGAACTGGACCATGGAGCAATGGAAGAAGGTGGCCTGGTCTGATGAATCATGTTTTCTTTTACATCATGTTGTGTGTGTGTGTCGTTTACCTGGGGAAGAGATGGCTTCAGGATGCACTATGGGAAGAAGGTATGTTGGTGGACACCGTATGATGCTCTGGGCAATGTTCTGCTGGGAAACATTGGGTCCTGGCATTCATGTGGATGTTACTTTGACACGTACTATCGACCTAAACATCGTTGCAGACCAAATACACCCCTTTGTGGCAACGGTATTTCTTAATTGCAGCGGTCAAGGTGTTGACTTGGCCTCCAAATTTCCCAGATTACAAGACTTGAAGAATCTGCTGCTAACATCTTGGTGCCAGATACCACAGCATACCTTCAGAGGACTTGTGGAGTCCATGCCTCGACTGGTCAGAGCTGTTCTGGTGGCGCAAGCGGGACCTACACAATATTAGGCAGGCGGTTTTAATGTTATGGCTGATCAGTGCATAAAAGAATATAAAATAATCATATTTTATATTATTTTGTTGGCATTAATTAAAGAATATGAAAAATAAAGAAAGTGAACCAACACACGCATAAATTAAGACAAATAAAACAATTACATTAAGTGGTACAGCAGCTTAATTGGTGAATACTGTTGGCTACATCCTAATTTGGAAAGCTACAGTATGTTTGATTCCCATGATAGATCTGTACATGGTTCCTCCACCTGGTGAGATCATTTGTCAGACATCTTGGTGAAAGGAGCAACAAACCATGGCACCCATTCAATTTTATCCATCTGGATGGTGCATAGATGCCAGTTGCTAACACGGGCAGAATCTCAGAGCCTGATCAAAACTTCCAGAGGAAGCATCTCTCCAGATGTCACCTGTCATTCTCCTCACTCAATGGAGGACATTCAAGCCAAACCCCTACAAGTGTCTGCAATTAGGATGAGGAATTTACGCTCCACATCCACTTTCCCCAGAGGAGCACTAAATGCCCTGGAGACCAGAACCACGTTCTAAAGGATAGAATCTCCTTGAATTTGTGGAGGGTGAATCATTCATTCAAGACTGATAATGATGGTGAGTCTTTATTGATCACATATACATATGCACAGTGAAATTCTTTTCTTTGCATACCCCAGCATGTTGGGAAGCTGGGGTCGAAGACGATCTTCATAAAGATCTCACATTCATGTGCTTCACATTCTCTTCTTGAATACCTTTGACATCACATAACTTCACAGGGTGCAGAGCCCACGCCATCTGAACAAGGTTGCAAACCTTCGGTTTCCTTCCTTCTGAAAGCTTGTCCACCAAGGACACAAAGCAAATGGAACAACATGGGTATCCCACTACAAGGAAAAAGTTAATAAATGTGGCGTTCTGGTTCAAACCTATCAACACAGTAAGAATCCAAACCACATGCAAAACAAAGGGTTGTATATTGGTGGAGCAAAAATGTAAGTTCATATGCACATAGTAGGGCAGATCCCTCAAGTTAAGACTCATTGGTTCTTCTACACCCGAAGGACGTAGAACATCCACATTCTGGATAGAGAAGACGACTGGTTTGGAAGAGGAATAGTGGAGGCCATCAATGTCAAATTAAATTAGCCATCTCTGAACTACGGGAAAAAGTACTGGTGCGTCACTACTCTAAGGTCCGGAGTTCAATCGTGTGTCCTTCTGAAGTCTTCCTGTGTGGGTTTCCTCTAGGTACTTCAGTTTCCTCTCAGTTCTCAAAAACACTTTGGTAGGTGAGATAATTTAAACATAAACATTTGTGGTATTTGGCAGATGCCCCTATCCAGAGTGCCTTACGTTTATCTCTTTAATACATATGAGCAGTTGAGGGTTAAGGGCCTTGCCCAATGGCCCACCAGTGGAAGCCTGGCAGTGCTGTGGCTTGGACTCGTGACCTTCTGATAAGTAACACAGAGCCTCTAACCACTGAGCCACCAGGACATATTCCCACCTTGTGTTCAGTGTTCCTTAGCAGCCTTCGGAACCACTATAATCCTGGCCAGCATTACCTACCTCAGATGTATTGCTGATTCACCGATTTGTTTTTCCACCATTTCTTACAGCCATGCATTCAGTGAACAAAGTATACATCTTTAACCCTATATAGCGTAGCTTGAAAAAAGGCATACCTTATATAGGTGTAGCTTTGTTGAAGGGAATTCTATTAGTTTCCTTTCTGAAATGGCATGAGTGGGAGTGGTTGGATCAGGCTCTCCAGGGTAACCCTCCTGCTGAAACAGATGGTTTGTGAGCAGACTATATAGGTAGTTGGTTGCCAGGTTGTGGAATCTACAGGGTTTCAGGTAGGCGGGAACTTGGGTTCTGTACAGGACCGCAGCACTCACTAGACCCCCTCTGCGTTAAACACTACCTCTCTGCTCTGCTCTCTCTCTCTTTATCTCCTAAATGTTCTTGCTCTTTTTGTATTTTTCTATAATGTGTTCTCTCAGAATGTTTGTTTTTTTTCTACTCAACTGCTCCTTGCTTTCTATTTTCCCTTCTCTCTGCAAGCCTTTTGGTTTATTTAACATTCTTAATCAGTTCGTCTTTAACGTCATACACATCTCCATGTTTTCCATCGTCCACTCTTCTCCTTCTTTCTTTCTCCTTCCCTATCCTCTCCTCTCCTCTCATCTCCTTTCCCTTCTTGCCCTCCTGTTCCCCTCTCTGTTAGGATGATCCATATTCCTCTCTGGGTTCGGTTGAGCAAAGCATGGTTCCAGGAGGGGAGGGGGTTCTTCCGCTGAACCCCGTCTCGGCTCTCTCCTCCGCAACCAGCTCCCCATGGAATGGAGCGCTCCCTCCCCTGCCCCCACACCTGCACGTCAGCCAGAACGGTGATCTACGTGGCAATACCGGCTTCCCCGGCGCAGCCGTCGCTACAGCAGCCGGGGCCGCAGCCTGCTGGGCGGCGCAGGGAGGGAGGCTCGGCTAGTCACGTGGCCTCTGAACACTGGGAGAGCTTTGTGCTGTGCAAATACACGCGCATTGTTGCTAGCGAAAATATCGAGTCCTCACATTCCAGCATGAGTCTGTGGCTGAAGAATCAGCTTAACAGCCATCTGTCCATTTTTTTCCCCCCCTTCACTTTTATCTGTCCATTAACGGGAACATCAGCCAAAATTGCTAACGAAATGAACATAAAAGGAATGTTAGCAATTTTAGCCGAGTTAATTGTTAAAAAGAGCTTTCTTTGAGTTTCTTAGCAATGCTAGCCTCTCTTTAGACGGGGGCTGTGTAAATAGTGTGTGATGATTAGGCTCTGCTTTAATTAATGTCCTATCGGCTTAAGCATTCGGTATTTAGACGTGTTTTTTAAAAAATATATAAATATATATAAACATTTAGCCTATTGTTACTTTATTCGAAAGTTTCTAAAAACTTAAGAATGACCCATAACTGGGTATAAATGCCTAAAGCATATATTAATGCGACTATTTTTAATGTCACAAGGGCTGTGAGAACAATATTGTGAAGGTGTGTTTACATTTCCATGAAGTGGAGAACTAATGTCTAGAGGGCAGTGGTAGCTCAGTGGTTAAGATGTTGGACTACTGATCAAACGGTTGTAAGTCCAGATACCAGCACTGCCAAGCTTCCATTGTTGGGCCCTTGAGCAAGGCCCTTAACCCTCAGCCGCTCAGTTGTATAAATGAGATAAATGTAAGTTGCTCCGGATAAGCGTGTCGATCAAATTCCATAAACGTAAAATGTAGATCTATGACGTGTAGATTAGCTGTTAGCGGTCCTAGTCGAGAGATTTGATTTGATCAAGAGGTGGATATTTTCCCCATCAGGATTAGTGGTGTACGTCAACAGTTCACACACAACAGAGTCGTTTCGTTTGTCTTTTTTTACCTGTCAATCTGAAGTGCTTGTGTCTTTCTGTGACTGCCATCTACCACTCATATCCTTCCCATGCCATGTGCTATTGTAAATGCGCGTAGCTTATCTGGACGTGTTTTCGTACGTGGATGATATTTATACGTTATTATAAACGATGGTGTGAATGCAGTGATGCAGACTTTATAAATGCCACCCAATATTCCTGGACAATTAACCTGTCAATCAAAGGCTAAGTGGACCGTCATTGGACACTAAGCCACCTGCTGCCCTACTGCGCTCACTTTGTCTTTCTCTCCCTCAGCCGATCTATGGTGGGCACACCGGAACATGATTGGACCACAGCAGCGCGAAAGGATATGTGACTGGACCCTCGCCAGTCCAGGACCATCTCTTGTTTCTGATTGGCTGAGAGAGGAGAGAGAAAGAGGAAGAGCCTGAGGGGGGAAAAAAAACCCACAACTCTGAATCGCTCTGACACATCAAACCCCAAAAAGCACACAAAATCACATACGCAAGAGCACATTCTTTATGTCTCTCTACTTCTTTATCCCCCTCTCTTTTCCTCCCTGAACCAAAATAACGACAATCACCTCTTTTTTATGTAGTAGATTGACAAATTAGCTACTCGGTGCTGTTTATTCTATTATTTATTCGGCAATTATTTCTTTAGGATATTTTGGTACAAATTAAAGCTACAAAACAGAGGGACTTGATTCATGTATCCTTTTTTTTTTTCCCCCGCCCGTAGTACACCTCAGACTTTCTCTCTACGTCTTTCCCTCTCTCAGCAGGCGTGTGTTGTTGTTCTCAGCATGATGGCCGCAGAGGGGCTGTGTTGGTCTTTGTGTGTATGTGCGGTTATGGTGTGTATTACCAACTCCGTAACCCACAAACCTCCAAGCTCTAATAATGACTCTTCATTTTTGTTCTTGTAAGTTTTGTTTTTCCTATAACGAGCCTTTTAAATCTTTTTATGGAGGTGTAATCTTTTCTGAGCCAATCAGACGTCGCCATACTGCTCAGAACGCCCTTCCTGTGCCGTGCGGTGGGCGGCGCCTCTTCTCTGTGCCTAAAGAGCTCTATACAAAATAGGGGAAATGGGAAAAAAACAAAAAAAAAAAAAAAAGGACACTTCATCGACAGGAGCGCACAGGACACTCCCTTTTTTTTTTTTTTTTTCTTTTCCAAGCTGTGGAGTTTGAAAGCGTATGATGTTTGATTAATATCGTCTCTGTTTGGACTTTGCTGCTTTAAGGACTTTTAAGGATCAGCATCGCTTCATCTCATCCGGTCGATGGGACGGAAACGACGCGAGCGAAGATACGGCGCCACCGTGTGTGTGCGCGTCGAAGAGCAGAACCAACCCGCTTCGGTGAGCGAGACCGCGTGTAGCGTCCGTCTGCACGCGAACAGACGACGGGACGTATTCTGCGTCCGGGTGCTTCTGGGCATCGATGCAAATGGATTTGTCTTTTCCTTTGTGAGTGTGTGCATGCATGTGCGTGTGAACTAGAGAAATAGGGAACAGGAACGGGATCGGACGGAGAACACCAAGGACGACCATGGTTTCATCAGCTAACGGCAGGGACCCGCCTCGAGAGGAAACTGCAGTAGAGACGAAAACTCTATATGATCTAGTATTTATAAAGTCTAGCTTTTAGTATTTATAACTCTAGACCTATAGCCCATCTTTATTCTATTAGACTTTATTTAAGCACAAATATACCCATTACCAATGTACTATATTGTGGTAATGTACTATACTACTCTCCTAAAGCATGGAGATACGCACATTCACACATTTATACACACGCACACATAATGATCATAGAAGGAAGTAGTAGCATCATACCTCATTCGGTCCTACTGTTATCTTCTTTCCATTAGGCGCAGCGCATTTATCAATCCGACGCTTCTGTTCAGTTTTCCTCGCCGTTCGATCGGAGTTTTTCTGAGATCGGTAGCTGATTTCTTTCGCTTGTGAGCTTCAGTTGGATTTGATGTACATAAGAGCTGAGGATTCAAGACCTGTTGATTTCTACACTTTTATTCAGTTTACCAAATCCTAGCGTTTTTTACTTGTTTTTTTTTTTTCCTTTTCCGATTCTTCCTTGATGTTCGATAGATGATTACACACATATACACCATTAGTTGGTTTTGCTGGTAGGTTTCTAGTCACTTGCTTTTTATTTATTATGATTCTACTTCTTCTTATTATTATTATTTTTCTGTGGTGGTTGAAAGTATTGATAACTTATTACGTCTGCACTTCAGATATTATTTATTTAAAAACAAAATCAACAAAAAAAACATAACAAAACAAACAAACATATATATATATTATATCTAATCGTGCCCCGTGCCTAACTGTACTGGTTCTGAAACTTTGGTTAGAAAGATGGCTCTGCTTGTTCGCCGCCATGGATCAGAACCAGTAATAAACGAAATACGAAGCGGAACCTTACAATACTCTAGTCACCTTTCTTGTATAAAAGTCCTCCTGAGAAAGATCGTGCTGGTGAAATGTTTTCTCCCATCGTGTAGCGCTATATTTGTTTTTTAGAGTCATGAGATTTTGTATCTAATCTTCATTCAGAACGAAACGCCCAGAGCGGGTCTACTCCTACCCTTAAAACTTAGCCATAGACATGGACAAGCCATACACACCCTGTCCTTCTTACGGGCTTTAGGAGCGTAGGAATGTATATATTTCTATAGAACCACAGAAACGCGTAGCGGCGAAAGGGAAAGGCTCAGTGTTTTAACCGTGTGGGACACCTCAGCATATGAAGAAAATGTTGTGAATGTTAATATTGTTAAGAAGACAATTATTCTATTCAAAATATGACTATTATTGTAATTATCATTGCTTTCATTTTCTTGATGATATGATTATTGATTGATCAGAAATTTCTTTCATTTTGTGAATATGAGTTTACTATTATTCCAGAAGTTTAAAGAATTGGAACAAATGAATAAATAGATATATGCTAACCTTTAATATTGCTTTTGTTTCATTTCTCCACGTCTGAAACGCCGTTTTCGCTCTTAAGAGAAATAATGACGTCGTTAAAAGGTCCGGTGTCTCTCATATGTTCGTTGTTAGATTATGAGCTGCTTAACCACAAAAGACATTGTTCGTAATCTTTTATCGAGAGATTTACAATCATTCCAGAGCTGACCGTTTTCAAAATCACGACTTGACACGGTTTTCTCGTAATTCCTAGATTTATTCAACCTCAGATTGTTTAGCATGTTAGTACGCTCGATCAGATGTACACACTCCATGTCATCAAATATATAAATATAAAAACCGTGTCACACGTCAATAAGGCACAAATCGAATTCGTCCAGATTCTCCATCCATCATCCACAGAAATGAAAAGCTTAGCAGATTTCCCAACCTATGAACGGTTAAGAAATATGCATTTGTAGGTGCGGACTGGTTTCCGAACCCGGATAAATCCGAACGCTTTCCGCTTTCCAGTAGAATCTGGCTTTTTATGATCGGGATCATGCGTGCAGGAGAAGGCAGCTTCTATTTGCATGCGGCACATGATAAAAATACGCAAACATTAATGCTGATATCAAAACACACACAAAAAAAATAAAATAAAAAACATACATAAAAACTACAGAGATGACATCGTTCGTGCTTACATGAGGCACAACCTTCCAGAATTATGAGAACTTTGATTAAAAGGAGTGCTAGAAGTGTTTCTAAATCTATATATTATATATAAACATTTTTAAAAACTGTCATTTGCAATATTGCCATGCAAATTAGATTTGTCTAATTTCTTCATTTCTAGCTTAATTTTTCAGGCCCAGAAATTAGCCCCACCCCCCCAGCGATAGAGTATCACATACAGGATATAGTTTCAACATAGAGGGTGGGGTCAAAAAGTGAGTTACGGCTTGTTAATGTTGTAATTTCAATTCCAGTTCACCCCATAGACAGCAGAGAGCGCGTCAGATTAACGTGACCGAACGTCTGTGACGACAAACCTGGCGTTCGGTGGCCGCAGAGTATCCATAAGCGCGTCGTGGTTCGGTACGTAATGGCCTGTCCTTCAGTAAAAGCAATGCTTTCATGCGTCATACACGTTCTAATAACGAGGTTCCTCCCATTCACACTACTCAGATATTCGACGAGGAACTACATAATAGAAGTAAGACTGAACTTCATGTTCAGGTGAAGCCACTTGGGTAGTGAGCACCAGTTTCTAAAACCTGCAGCACTGTCGCTCACTCAGCAGAGACGAGCACGGAAAGATCAAAAGATCTAATTATTACTTGAATTATATGCTTGTACGTTGATGGATCTAAAAGAAAACAATTGTGTATATATACACACGCACACAGAGTATTACTCATTCGAATGTAAAAAGTGCTGCTGTGTGTACTGTTGATGCCGTGAGCCGCCATGTTGATATGACGTCCTCGGGGTAGAGGAGACCGTCCTGTCTTATCTAAATCAATGAAAGGAATGGCTACCAGAAGCAGACGCGCTTGTTTCATGTGCCACGTTCTTTCCCCTTCAGTGAACCGTCCTTTCTGTGGTTTGTTCTGAATGTTTTACAATACTGTGCAAAAGTCTTGCGCACATTTAAAGAAAATGCTATAAAGCAAAGATGCCTTCGAAAATAAAGAGACGAAACCCAAGACAGTATTAAGAGTAAAAACCCTTTGCTCGGTAGCAACCCTTCTCGGGTACACTTCGTGCAGTTTTATAAGGGAATTTAGCTGGTATGTTTTTCCTCAGGATCTTTGAGAACCTGCCGCAGTTCTTCTGGAGAATTTTGGCGGATAAAACCGCTCAGACGCCATTATGATTTTCGTCTAAAAAGTAAAGTATAGTGTAAAATGTTGCTTTCTTTACTGCCATGCAAACATTCATTTGTGTACCATTTCTTTTTTGTTGTTGTTGGAAAATAAACTTTTTTTAAAATCGACTCAATAATGCATTTGCATTAAACAAAATTTGGGGAAAAAAAAGGCAGAAAAGTGCAGTTTTGTAGTCTGGAGAAGAAAGGGGTCGTAATTTTGTCGTAAATGCTACGGCTAAAGCGTAGACACTGGCACCTTATGTATAATATAATAGTCATCAATCCCTCCAGTCTGAGACAAGTCTATACCTTAAAAACACTAAAAGTACATCGTTACAACCATTTTCAGGAATAATTCAGCATTAAAAACAACAACAACAACAACAACAATAATAATAATAGTAATAATCATCATCATCAGTTCCTTTAGTTGTGCACTAGAGCTACGGGGTTAATGTTACGTAGCCAAGAAGTGGCACACCCGAATGACGTCAGCGCGTGAAGTCGAAGCGAGGAGCAGAAAGCGACGCTAGTGTTAAGTTTTTTTCTAGCCCGTTTGAACCAAAATAAAGTGCATCGGTATGAACCAGGCGCGGAACAGATCGCGCAGTGTTCAACTCTCGGAGCTCAGTTCACTAATGTCCGAATTACCGAGGAACGATAACTCTCACACGCACGGAGAAGAAGAAGAGGAGAAGCATCCCGGACCCTGAAGCCCAGAGAAGGACGGATCAGAGGAAGGAGCCAGGAGAAAGAGGTCCAACCTTCTCACCGGATCCGGAGTAACGACTTTACCTCTCCAGTCCAACAGCGATGAAGATTAAGTTGTATGTCCGCGTTTCACCTTTGACCCAAGGCACCGGGCTGACAGACAGAGGCTGGGGATCAAAAAGTCCAAACCTAAGCAGTGAAACTTCACCTACTATCACGTCGCGAGCATGGACATGTCTCAGGAATCCATGTTCTCCTATGTAGCTAAAAACATCGTGGAGTCGTGCATGAACGGTCTTAACGGAACAATATTCTCATATGGACAGACGGGTTTTCAGGGAAGACCTTTACCATGCTGGGGCCAAATGAGCTGACGGATTTCTCTGATGACCGCCGTGGTGTTATTCCTCGTAGCATTGAGCATTTGTTCTATCTCATGAGCAGAGAAGTCTGAAGGAGCAAGGACCTTCCTGTGTAAATGCTCCTTCATCACAAGGAGTAGATCTTTGACCTCCTGGGCAGCGCCTCAGCGAGTTTGGTCCTCAGAGAGGACAGTAACAAAAGAGTGTTTGTGGAGGTCGTCTCGCTCTCATGCCGTTTTCACTATGACGCTGGTGTCCAAGGAGACGGGACAGGAAGTGGTGAACATCAGAACGTCTCAACTCAACCTGGTAGATCTGGCGGGGTCTGAGAGGCAGAAAGACACACATACTGAAGGATCATGCCTGACTTCAGCACCAAATTCTCTCTGATGTGCCTGGGTCAGGTGATCGAGGCTCTGGTGGACAATGTGAATAGAAAGCACATCTGCTTCCGTAACTCCAAACTCACCTTCCTGCTCAGGGACTCTCTTAGAGGCAATGCATCATTGCAAACGTCCACCCAGGATCCAAGCAGATCAATGAGACGCTGTCCACGCTGCAGTTCGCCCAGAGGGCCAAACTCGTCAAAAACAAGGTGGAGCCTCATGTCCGAGGTCAGGGCACTCAACAGTCGGCTCACAGATGTGTTACACCGAGCACAAGAACAAAGACGAGCTGGCGCAGGCCAAGCTGAGACGAGTGCTTTTTTTTTCCCGGGGTATCTTTGTTTGAAAATAGGACAAACCAAATTTAAATAAATAAAATTTGGGGAAAAAAATAATAATAATAAAAAAAAGAAGTGGCACACCCATTTTTTTCCTCTTTTGCTATAAATATCTTCCTCAATCCATCTCTGTTCTGATGTCACACATGCGCTGATGCGGTTTAGGACGCAGTCTGACTTACTGTCCTCTTTATTTATACACGAACAAGAGCTCCCCGTGTAGCTGAACAGAGTAGTGTTATTAGTCGGCCATCTTGGAAAACCGGATTAAGTCGGAACCTTCCGGGACTGTGCGGAGTTTCACTCGGAACATTAATTCATTATTACTTTCTGTCTAATTAAAGAATGATTCCGTGGCTTTAAGAAAGGCAAGCGTGTAGACGGTGCGTGTTAGCTATGCTCGCCTCGTGGCTCCAGTACAAAACTAAAATAAATCTTCAGACAAGTTTTTGCTGAAGACCAAATGTGCATGGCACTTCCTGTTTGAGAGAATGAGTAGACTCTAGTATTAGACTCTAATAGTGTTGCTGTGCGGTGGTGGTGTGTGGGCGATGTGTAGAACAGTTATTTGGGGTCTGCGGGTGGAGTTACTTCCGCACTCTGTTTCTCCTCCTTGTCTTCGTCACTGAGGAAGAAGAGCGGGAACATCCCGAGCAGGCAGCCGATGGTGACACCAATCGCCTTTCCCTGCACACGAGCACATCCGGAGTTATTATCCTCACACACAAAATTATATTATAAAAAAACACACACACACACACACACACACACACACACACACAGGAACACTTCTTACCATGTGTGAGCTGAGTCTGGTCTGCCACATGTCAGCCTGTTTTGGTGTAAGATCAGGAATCTGCATCCCCAACCGGGCAGCTAGAGCCTCCACATAACCAGCTAGTCTACACACACACACACACACACACACACACACACACAACACACAAACTGAAATACTCAGAAATATGAGTAATATGCAATGCGTGTGTGCATGCCATGTGGTTATAAACTGCTACTTACCCAAGTCCAGCCAGGTCAGAAACCAAGTTTCCCAACGCCGCCGCTGCAACCACAAAACACTGTTAGTCACCCCACCCCCACACACCAGCATGAGCAATACAGACAATTTTGAGGAACAGATTCAAACACCACTATTAAAGTTAACTCCTATAATAACTGGTTGATAATAGAATTCCTCAATAAAACGCTTGGGTGCATGCGGTTCTAGAAAAACAATCGACGGAGGAATGGCGTGAAGCGTCCCAACATGATGCGGCGTTACAGTTACCAGCCTGAAGCTGATTTTTTTCTACAGCGGCATGTCTCCAGGTGTTTTGTTCCTCTTACACCACGGCAGTCCGTCAACTGCGTATTAAACGACAGAGTAACGTGTACGTAACGAGCACGGTCCGAGAATCCAGTTAGTCTCCGTTATCGTTAATCTTAAACAGTCGTTCCCTCCGAGAACCAACGAAAGCAAGATTTACTGTAAGCGCCGACACTGGAGACTCCTTCCTTACAATGTTATACAAACATTTCCTCACAGAAAACGCCACATTTCAGGAACACTAATTTTTTAACTTGACTTGACCTTAAAAAAAACCAAAGCTTGTGATTAGCAACACTGCCATCTGACGGATCTGGAGCTGTTTTTGCCCGTGTTCTCTTCCATTTTTTCCACCTATTTACATTTTTCTGGCCTGGAAATAAGCTCCGCCTCCAGCTGCTCAGCTCTTATCCTTTCCCTTACAAAGGCGAGCCACAAAGTTATAAGGTACAGTAGGTTCAACAGAACAGATGGGGTCAGCTGGAGGAAACAGGAAGTCAGCTTCTTTGAGAAATGCCTGGAACGCTACAGTATATAATAGGACAGCTCAGTGCGTCCAGCTGTCCATTATTACCCATAATGCACTGTCAGGGTAAGGCAGTTTTAACACTGTGAACCGTTTTAAATGCGCAATATGTAATGAAATTAAGAGTAAAGCTGTATAGTAGACGCAAAATAAACGCAATGAAAAGCCTTGCTGTGTTTAAAGTAAGCCTACACCTCTCGTTCCAGCAGCGATAACATTTACGGTTGTGAAAACTCATCCTAATTACTCTTCTGTTCGAGACAATGCCTGAATATCAGTACCGCTGGAATATATAATACGACGAAAACACACCGAGGCCGTTTTTCATTTCAGGAGCCAGTGTTTACAGTACACACGGAGAGAATGTGGGTGGAAACCCTTCTGGATGGAAATCCTGAAGAGCTGTCAGGTGTCCGTGCTTTTACACGGCAGTTCACCACCTCGCTGATCTTCACACTCCCGTCACACTAGGGTTAACCGACTGATGATTAACCCGGGGTCCCGCTTCAACAGGACGCTCGATGCGGACTCTTTTAAAAGGGACAAATATGAACCGTACACAACTTTGCTTTACTGTAAATATTTACAGTCGATCTGCCAAGTCGGACATTTGATACTTCACACTGGGTGCGATTCTCACACACACACACAATAAAAAAATAAATATCAACACATTTTAAACCAGTTCTTTGGTTGTGAGTTTAGATCAGTGGTCTAGACGAACTAGAGCTTCAACTTCCTGTACTATTCAACAATACTAGAACGTCTGGCCAGTGGCGATAATCCATCTACGTATCCACCAATAAGGATAGGTCTTACGCTTCTAAATAAAGAAGTGTGATAATGTCACAATAAATATACACTACCGGTCAAAAGTTTAGACACACTTATTCTTTAGGTCTATTATTTTTTTCCCACATTTTAGAATAATAATAAAGTCAAAGAGGAATTTCCCCTGAGATGCTTTTTAAACAGTATTAAAGGAGTTCACACCGACGCCGGACTCTTACCGGCTGCTTTTCGGAAATATTTCACTCCGAGTCATCCGTTTAAAAAAAAAAAAATGTTTTGTAAAAAAACGTTAGTCTTCTGATGAAAGAAACAAATACGTCGACGCGAGTATATTTTTTGTCTAGAAACATTTAATCACACACCTTCAGATCAAACGGTTTTTAACTGTTTAACTGTTGACCTGTAGTGTAGATATTAGTCCTAGCGAGAGGAAAAACACACATGCAGCGACGGTGAATCGAGACATAAGTTAACAGTAAAATTTCACGCCCGTATTGCCACCGGGAACCTAGTCACGCACCCGACCAATCAAGTACCACCCGCTTTTACAAAATCATCATCCGCTGTGCTTGTCATGTAGTAGATACGAGACCAGATTCTTGTGCAGCATCATTAGCCCGTCTCTACCCATGATGTCATAATTAGGAACAAAGAGGTAAGAACGACGTGGTCGTGTTCTTTAATCGCAGGTCCGTCGTTAGAGGATCTTCACCGTGTAATCTGACATGGAGAACAAACATCCTATCTGTCCCCTCACAGATTTGATTGGCTAGTGTTGCTGTGACTGACAGGACATAGAGCGTATGCCCCTCCCACCCAGAAGGGATGGCCGACTCGGCTCTCCTGGCATCGCCGGGACGCGATCTCCAGACGAATCCTTTCCTGTCTCTGCGTGGTGTAAAAACACTGGAGCGACACGGTTGCACTTACGATCATGGATTCCGCACGTTACACCTGTGTAACATAAACGTACCTGCCATAGTCGATATCCCGAAGGTCACGCCGATGGACAGCTCGATCTGGGTTCCCTGTGAACGCACACAGAGTTAACCTCAGTAACATACACTTGATCAGTCTGTTAGATCTGTAAAGGAGTCGGCGCTGATCCAGCCTGATCCGGGATCGGTTCCACGAATACACACGAACGTGCGATGACGTGGACCCCGAACTCATCGGAACCACTGCAGAGGCTCATACCACTTACTGCGGCGATCATGATGGCGTTGTCCAGGAAGCCGAAGCCGACGAACGGGATGGCGTTGTGAAGGAGCACTGAAACGGAAGAAAAAACAAGCGTGTCAGTGTCGGTGTACGCGCCCGACCCAGACAGCATCTCTGAAAAACCCTTTTATGATTATTTTTACATATGAACATAGGTGCGCGAATACAGTTCCAGTATCGTTCAGCAAAATAAAATACTTATACGACTTATGCGATTTCCGACACCAGAAGTTTTCGATCGCAACACATCCCGAGTGCTTGGCGCACGTGCGACCGTCTCCTCAAATCCTGACGTCACACGCGGCCCACATGCGTCAAAATGAAAAGACTTCTCTTTCTCAACTTTCCAAAAGCACACTCTCGAAGGTCAAAAGGCGGCCAAGAAAGTTCATTTATTTATTATTATTATTATTATTATTATTATAGAAATTACGTCTACAGTGTAGGGCTGCACAATTAATTGAATCGTGTTCGCATTTTAGCGCTCGAGCGGCCAGCTTCGCTGCGCGCGAGGGGAAAACATGATACTAGCACGATGCTAAATTGCGCTTCACCACCGCCATCTTTTATCGATCCCGCAAAATGGCCCGAACTCTCACCTGCTCGTGTAGTCACAGCGGCTTCGGGCGGAGTAATTAATAATAATGCTAACGCTACAAGGTGTGTTTAATTCAAACGTCTTATTAAAATGTCATTATTAAACGATACTTATTAAATAATTCCTCGCCAATCATAATCAAGAGTAGGAACTGTTCGGTGTGTACACCTCCAGTACACCGCCGCTCTCCTTCACTAACTCTAATTCACTTCATTTAAACTCAGGGTTGCCAGATATCACCACAAAAGTCAACTCCAGTTTCCATGTGTTGATTTAATCCCCTCCCCAAAACAATATTATCAGCAGACATGGACACTGTACTGGGGAACCGAACTAAAACTGATAAACAAACAAAAATAAAACTAATAAAATGTAGACAGAAAATGTGCTTAGTCATAAATAAATCATTTAATATAAAAGTATTAAAATATTTTCATAAAATATAAATAAAATGATGTTTAATTACTATGGGTTGCATTTAATATCAATTTGACATTAATCTTAGTTCACTATCTCCTTAGAACACTATTAGCCTTTTTCCTAATATGGATTGTGTTACTTTACTTTTAATTGGGACTCTTTATTGTTTAAGATATTTAAAAATAAATATTTTATGCTTGTTTATTTGTCAATTAACCAACAGTATTTCTCATTGCTATTATTTTTAATTCAATTAACAGTGACCATGAGCAGAGAGCTTACATTTAACTGTTTATGACTGACCTCCTGATTAAAGCTTAAATAAATAAAGATTGGTAACTGGATCGGTTTCGGCTGTAAAAATCCTGATCGGTGCATCAGTAAACACCATTAAACTAAAGCGCTCTGCATCTGACGGGTGAATGAACTCACCCAATCACATCGTATATGTGATTATTCAGATAATAATCTCACAATACACACAGAGCGGTTTGAGAACGGACTCCTGCACAGAACCATGACAGTGGAGAAATGTCTAATAGTGTAGCTTTAAATATATTTAAGAGGAGCTGACTTCAAACACTGAACATTGAGGTTTATTGTATTTGTTTACTAGGTGGAACAGGTTAACGGTGGGTTTTTGCATAAAGTCTGTAAAATGAACTGAAAATATTACATTTAGTTTATCAAAAGGCAAATTAATGTGTCATGGCTCACACTATGTTCCTAAATTGTCATAATTGTCCAGGTCAAGTTCTCTCATGCCTACTTATATTTACTTATATTGTTGCACATTAACGTTACCATCTCTAAAAAAATAATAATAAAAAAAAAATTAAAGAAAAAGAAAAAATGTAAAACAAAAAACCTAAACTTCAACTGTGCTCACACAAGTGGTCCTAAAAGAAATAGTCTTGCGTCTCTCCTCCTGTGAACACTGTTAAAGATTTGTACGTTAGCAGGAATGTAGCACGGACGAGAAATGGAACATGGAAGTGAAAGCAGCGGTCTGTTTATTTAAATGTGAAAGTGCAATAAAAATATATTGTCCCTAAAAATCAATGAATAATCGTGATAAATAATTGAGATGTCAATATTGATCAAAATAATCGCGATGATCATTTTGGCCATAATCGTGCGGCCCCACTACAGTGCTGTCGCAGAGCTCACAAGGTTTTTCTGAGCCAGTGTAAAAGTGGGACTTTGTCTATGGAGTGATTTGAAACCGTCAGCAGCACATGCACTTCTCATTTTCGAGGCAAACAGAACATAAAAATGTTTTTATATATATATATATATATTTTAATATATATATATATATATATATATATAAATAAAAGTAATGCAAGTGTTTCAAGAAGGGCCAAAAACACCACAGACTTTGACAGGCCCAAATTACACAAGAAATCAAGGTGAAGGTCAACTAAACAGTCCGTACAGGAGGGTTTTTTTTGCGGTAGTGCGGTAGTTCCTTCTAGCTGTAGTCACGCTCGTCTTCGCCCAAATCTGTTTCTGCGTACTACAGGCTCCTGCGAATATTGCAGACTTTTCCTGATTTTGTGCTTATTTCTGCAATCGCAGAACGGTGGAGCGACTACAGTCTTACAGGTATTTCTTTTTCAGTGTGACAAATTCCCACATCACAGTGGCAACTGGTTGCAAGGAGTTACGACCATTATATCTAGATATAAAGTTTTTAAAAATACACTTTTTTTTATTATGGAACAGTTTACAGCCCATGTTCTTGTATTTATTGTCCAGCGCTCATCTCATACTGTGGTGTATTTGCACTGTATGTAGTCTTAGAGCTGGGCGATGGGACAAAAAGATCATATCACGATACTTGAGGACATTTTCTACGATACACAATGCGCATCACGATATATAATTTACCGAACAAACTTTCCACAAAACAAAGAGTAGTCAAACAAACCAAAAAAAAAAGCCCCATTGAGCTGAATTTGATGATACTTTAAATAAAATAAATAAATATATATATTTATCTACGCATATAATGAATTAAGTACTACCAGTGGTCTGAAACATGGTGTCTGTATGTGGTTTTGTCCTTCATAAGCCTTTGGTGTGTGTGTGTGAGGAGACAGTTAAAGTGTAATCACATCTCACCGTATCTCAGTTGACTGGTGCTCGGTGGAGACGACTCCAGTTGCTCTGAAAGGGGGGGTGAAAAAACGAAGTTTGAGCAATGTTTCAGTTACATGACGGTTTACAGTAAGAACTTCAGACAAAGATACGAAAATTCAGCATTATTTCGTAATAAAAACAAACAGGTAGTTCTAGTTCAAGCTCGATCAGTGCGAACACTTTACTGACATGAACCCTGGTCACATTTCCATCCAGGCTAGGGATGTTCATGCGCTGGTCCTGGGCCCTAAAAATCTACTGAATTACACCCCCTTTAAGTAGCACAGGTGTGTAATATGAGATTTTATCCGTATCATGCACGAGCAGAACACATAGTCTTCCACACACACACACTCTAGAGGAAGACTAAAGGTTTATTAATAGAGTTAAAATACACCCAAACAATCCCACAAACACAGCTCCAGCGCAAATCTCCAAGACAAATGCCCAAACAAACGATTCGCTCTTCTTTCAGGCCGTTCTCTCTTCAGAACCTACAGCGATGCATTCGTTTTAAACCTTCCCTTTATCATATTTACGCTGGACGTCTTCCTCGCTAGATCATTAAATCGACGTCACTTGTCGCGTACAGCTTCAAAAAAAGAAGTAAACCTGCCCCCCCGAGTATGCTCGTGAGGTGGTTGTGTTGAAATTGTTTTTTACAAAAAAAAAAAAGGACCCCCCCCGCTATTTTGAGGTATTAGAAGCATATTATGATCGTATTTTAACGTTATGTCGCTTGGCGGTAACTATAGTAACACTACCACAAAGCCAGTGGTGCTTGAGCTGGTAGTTTATGTTGTTACGTATCAAATACTGAAAACTGTATCCAGTATAAAGGCCCAAAAAGTCTTAACCAGCGTTATTTTGAATGTTTTCTTTCAGGAAAATACGTTCGAGCTATCGCCGAACAAAACTGCCGGTGTTTTCCAGGTGGGAAGGATGGGATTACTCTCTCCCCAGTCAATCGCGACGATACGAGAGCCGTGAGCTAGCATGCTGCCGTTCGAGTATGTAGAAGAGGGCGGATAGCGCTTTGCTCAGAGTGTGTTACGCTGCTGTGCGTCGCAGCACCAACAGCAGATTGAAAAGATGTTCAGGCTGGCTTCACGTGTCCCAGAGGAAGGTCTTCACCCTCCCCGGTTGGCAGCGGTTTTATAATTAGCTGCGAGCTTGGCTGCTTTGTGACCAGACTGGGAGGAAAACGTGGAAAAATCCAATCTAATAGACAATACCAACATTATCCTGGTATTGGGTATGCGTGGGATGGTTTCCTGAGGGGTCAAGCTCGTTTTCCGTTCACCCGTGTCGCTCTAGCACCGGCATTTGCTGGAACGTTACGCCTACACGGTTCTATACTAGCTGCTGACACGCGGAGACGTCCTGAGCTCAGGCAATAAAACACAATGAGGAGAAAATCAGGCGTTTTCAATCATTTCTATTCTATTCATCTTCTGAGGTAAATGGCACATGCTTAAGCCAGAGCATAACAAGAGGCATTGTGTTAAAGGGAAACCAGAAGTGCGCACACACACACGTCTCCAGACTGATTTAGAAATATTAAACCCTGACTCACTTCCCCACAGCTGATATTTCTCAATCCAGTCCTTTCTTTTAATAAACGAAATACCAGACATAACGGAACAGAGGGGAAATGAACAGAGGCTTGGTTTTTTTCTCGACGCGATTCGGACCCGGCCCGGGAGCACATCTACCTACCCTCGGTCACTTCGGCTGGAACCGTGTCTCTGCTGAACCCTCTCCTAAACGGGGCGCTCTCTGAACAAGGGAAGAAAGGAAAGACTGAGCGAGGCGGAAAAGAATCAGGATACGGTGTGGAGACACAAATCTGGTGGGTCCGAAGCGAGCGCCTCTCCTTTTAGAACCCGCGTATTACGGAGTCCGCATAGCCGGAGACCTCGGGCGTGAAGCCGAGGCGGCAGAACAAGAGCTCTCGAGGTGAACACAGTGTGACGTGGGTCGGTGAAGGGTAAAGGTCCCTGTCTCTCAGCCACACTTTCCCCACATGAGTATCAACAACGATAGCACAGACAGCGCGACGTGTCTGAAGAACATTAGCAGAATATTATTACGTCTACAAGAATATAAACAAAGCCATTCTTCGAACGTTACGAGATCAGTCATTGCATCACATCCTCCTGTTTATGTACAAGTACATGCAGGATGTAGACGGAACCAAGAATTGACAGCTGGAAACAGATCTTCTGCAACATACACAGATCTGATATAAAAACCCGATCGCTCGTGAAGTTCTCCGGGCCGTTACAGCGTTCGAGTGGGTGCGAGCTCTTACCCTGAGCGATGGCGATGGACTCGAAGTTCTGCAGCTCTCGCAGCAAGCAGCTGCGCTCCGTAGCATGCAGGCTGTAAATAAAGTCTTTCGCTCCTGTCGGAGTGTTTAGCAGTTCGAGCTTCTCTTTGTGCTTGTGTGTGCCGAACCAGCGTTTCTGTGCTCCTCGCACGCACGGGCTCAGGGTTCTCTGCAAACAGAACCTCAGCATTGTGGACGAGAACATGCGGAGAACCTGAAAGGAAGGAGGGGGAGGGGAATGAGTGAGAGATTAGTTATTAAATAGAAACAACCAGCACGGACCAACGGTACACTGAGAACACTTAAAGGTTCTGGGTGTAAAGTTAAAAGGTTCTAGGTGGAAAGTGTTTCTCGGGCAGACAGGGTTCCAAGTAGACCCCTTTTAGGAACGTTAAGAACGCTTAATCCTTCAATAAACCCTATTGTAGCTGGAAGTGTACTAAGAAAGCGCAAACTCCGCTGTCTTTCCCATGAAGGAAGACGTAATGACACTGGAGACTCCTTCCGCGAAATGTAGCTATCCTGACAGAAATCTTCGCCCGGTCAACGATATACATGATTCGGATCATCCGCCATACAAGTCCCCGTGTACATCGCTACTATCGAAACGATAACGTACCAGAACACACATTTCACACCACGCTCATGAACCTGCGACGCTTCCTGATTATATTACCGTATGACCTTTGACCTTCTCCACCCCGACATTTCCATCGGCTCAGGCAGATCCGGTAACGCGACTCCACTCCGAGACAGTGTACTCCTTACAAAGCCCTATTGTTTAGACACCGACCTACCGCAGTGCATTGTGGGAGATCCTGAGTGTCCTGGAGTTTCTATATTAGGCTTGTAGACATAATTACGGAACTCGGACTCTATAACTAGTGCACTTCAAAGTGAATAAGAGTACAGATTTGGACACCTGAGGATTGTGAAGGCTCGAACACACCTGGATTAAATGATTAACCGGTTATAAAGCTCTTGAGAAGGGTTGAGTAGGACACTGGTGTGGAGAAAGAGCTGGTGTGGAGTCTCCAGGACTGGGGTTAAGTTTCTCTTTCAGCAGAAATAAATATGACATCACAAACAGACATTCAAATAGTCACAGATTTATGCAAATAAGATCAAAGTGGAATTTGCATATCTCACCCAAGAAGATAAAAGGGTTTAATTCATCTCTGTTGTTGTTGTTGTTCTGAAGTTCTTAGATTCCCCAGAGTTCCCTACATGGCGATCAGGAGAGAAGATAAATAATATATCTATTAAAAAACAGAGCTGTAATAGTCCAACAGTGATGAGCACGTGGATAGTGACTCTGAGTTAAGTTTCCTCGCCCGAGATGAGTCAAATGGAAACCATGAATCAGGGTTGCCAGATCTGCAGCTCAAAAATCCTCTCAACAACAAAGCATGGTCACACCCCTAAAAATCCCATACACTAATGCACTTTTCTCAATATTTACACAACACCAGCATGTTAGGAATAAAACATTACATGTGCGAACTTCCTGTTGTCGCTTACAGCTACGGTATAGACAGTCTTTCCCTCACATTCTCTTCAACTGATCAGAAAAACAAACAAACAAAAAAAATGCAACTCGTCGACATTTTACCGAGAAACCACAAAAAGGCGACGCTTCCCTACTGACAAAAAGACCAATCACACAAACAAACACAGAAACTCTAATGGTTTCCATGACAAATACCATTATAAACCATCAGCTGTTACGCATTAAAACCACCCAAAATGTCAAAGGTGTTTGATTGGTCCTTAATGGTATCCACTAGACATAACATGCCACCAAATTACCAGTAAATAGCCAAAGGGACATTACACTTTCCCATAAAACCAATACAAATTCTATGTCCTGGGCTATGTCCTGAAGACTTTGTAATGAACCGGGGTGCAACGATAAAAAATATATATATAAATACATTTGGGTGAGGTATAGTGAACCTGTAGTACATTTTTACAATTTACAATATTAAACCTCTGTTAATTTAGTTAGTTTTATCCATCCATCCATCTATCTTTTATACCGCTTACTCCTTTTCAGGGTCGCAGGGAACCTGGGGCCTATCCCAGGAAGCATCGGGAACAAGGTGGGTTACAACCTAGACAAGGTGCCAATCCATCACAGGGCACAATCACATACACACTCACACACCTATTCATAAACTACGGACGATGCTCGATGCTCCCTGGGATAGGCTCCAGGTGAGCCTGAAAAGGAGTGGTAGAAGTGGTAGAAGATGGATGGATGGATGGGCAACACATGGTACTTATTACCTATTTATAGCTACATATAACATCTGTGAAATAAGTAAGTTAATGGTATAATATATGTTTTATGGCTATATACAGCCATTCCCTCACATTCTCTTGACGTTAATAAGACAAAAAACAATTGCAGCTAAATCACAAAGTAGGCTGTCTTGAGGACTTTCCCACTGTGGAAAATGTAAGAGCTTTACCCCGACGATTACAGCACGCTGACACTGGAGACTCCTTCCAAAAATGTTTTATAAAGATCTCCTCATTGAAAATTTCACCAGATCGATCATTGTTAAATAAAAGTGTGGAAAACCTTATGTGGAGCTTCCATGATAAAAGTCTATGTGAATTAGCCGTTACTATAAAAACTCCAAACGCATTAATATAAACCTGTGATTTGAATTACAGCCAAACTACTGTCAGAGATATGATTAATCAACACCTTCTGAACAATCGCTGTATACAATATATATACATATACACAAACATATAAATATATATACATATACACAAACATACATTATATACATTTTATATATATATATATATATATATATATATATATATATATACATATACACAAACATACATTATATATATTTTATATATATATATATATATATATATATATATATATATATATATATATATATATATAATATATAAGCTAGCATTTAAGAACTTGTCATAAATAAGGCAAGGAGAATGAGAAGATCAGGTCACTTATTCACTGAGTTATTTATAAAACAAAGGAATATTTAAGTGATTTTTCACTTTAATCATATCTATAAAGCTATGCGTTTAATAATTACGATTTAACTGATCTAAAGAATCTGAGCTTCAGCGGGAGAAAAGGCGGACCTGGCAACACCGCAGTTTATTTTTAACTTCCCGGCGCGTTCGAGGTCCAGAAGCGGTTATTCGACTTTCTGATTGGTTGGTGAAGAGACCGTTGATGAAGAAATGTCCAATTAAAATGCGTCGTTTTGCGTTCACGAGACGTCGTCGCAAACGTCGAGTCATGGTGCATTATGGGAAATGCGGTACTCTTCCGGCAAACGCGCAAAATAATTGTTCGCGAACGCACTACATTTCCCATGTTTAAGCGCAGAGAAACGGGAATTTGTCTCAAGTAAAAAACTAAATAATTTAGCTCAAAACTAAGCCTGGTCAGATTTGCAACGTGTTTTATTGTATGTTTTGTGTGACTAATTATTCTCAAATTAAGCGTAATGTTCAGTTCCACTCACTGAGGCTAAAACTGGCTTCTGAATGGCGAGATCTCGTTTGAATTGGCTTTAGAGGCTGCAGAGACAAGTTTTCGCCTCTAGAGTGCGATCATTAGTCGATTTCATGATTAGGGTGCCATTTGTGTTCCACTTATTTTACAATTATAAATATACACTCACCGTCCACTTTAAGTACCTTAATAACCTTCACACCTGCTCATATACAGTTCTCCAAATCAGCCAATCATATCGCAGCACAATGCATAAAATCATGCAGATACAGGCCAAGAGCTTCAGTTAATGTTCACGTCAAACATCAGAACAAGGAAAAAGTCTGATTTCTCTGACTTTAACCGTGCCATGGATGTTTTTTCCAGATGGGCTGGTTGGATTATTTCAGATATTGTTGCTCTCTGGAGATTTTCACACATAACAGTCTCGAGTTTTACACAGAATGGTCTGGTAGCAGACGCTTTGCATGCTGAAACACCCAGAACAGCATCTCAGAACACATCAAACCTTGAGGTGGATGAGCTACAACAGCAGAAGTCCACATCGGGTTCCAGTCCTGTCAGACGAGAACATGAATCTGACGCTATCGTGGGCACTGACTCACCCACACCGGACAGCTGAAGACTGGAAATAGACCAGGTGATTATTTTTCTAGACCAGTCTTCTGATTGTAACTCATCCACTTCATGGTTCGATGTTTTGTGCATGCTGAGATGTTTTTCTGCTCACCACGGTTGTATAGAGTGATTATTTGAGTTACTGTATCCTTCCTGGGAGCTCGAACCAGTCTGGCAATTTTCCTCTGAGCTCTCTTTTCACCAAGACGTCTCCACCCACAGAACTGCCGCTCACTCAATCTTTTTATTGTCTTTCAAACCAGTGTGTGTAAACTCTGTGAGACTCAGAGACGGTTGTGTGTGAAAATCCCAGGAGATCAGCAGTTTCTGAAATACTCAAACCAGCCCATCCAGCACCAACATCCACGCCACGGTTAAAGTCACGGTTAAACGGGTTGATTCACATTTTAAACTCATTTGAAAAATCTTAGTTGTGAAATAATCTCTGAAGCCATTTAACGTCGTACATGAAACATCTTTTTCCACAAGTTGCCCATTATTGGTTATAAACAAAACCAAACCAATCTACACTTTAGCTCACATTTACTCAGCCCTGTTACCTGAACACTTTCACCCCTGTAAAATATTTGGAACATTCCACAAGTCACATGTTCGACATGGAGTTGCGTCATCAGACGTTCCTGAAGATCATGAGAAGAAGAAAAATAAGTGCACTCATTGTTTTCCCTTTGTTTCAAAATGATATGGTGATACTGACTGACGATGAGGGTTAGCTTCAACGTCGATCCCGTACTCAAATTATACACTGAAAGTAAAGAAGTCATTTAAATAAAAACACTTTTGAAGAGAAATCTTTAAAAGCGGGGATCTCCTTTTCTTTCGGATTTTGATCGCCATGCTCGATTGAACCAAATCTTACTGTCACGAGCTGGAAGGGTGTTATTACCACTGTTTGTGATCCGGCTGATCGGTGGAAGCTACGTTCTTTTGCTTTCAGTTCACAAAAGCCAAACCCCCCACCCCCTCTCTCTTTCTCTCTCTCCTTATTTGGTAAGGGAAGCAAGGATGATAAGGCTGGTACCTGATATACAGACTAATATATATATATATATATATGTGTGTGTGTGTGTGTGTGTTCAGTAAGTAAGTGTAGACTTGGGAACAGCTGTTCTTTTAGAGTAAGTGAAAGTGAGTGAAGAGGTCATTGTCTTCTGGTTATTTCCTGGAATTTTCCCTTAGGGCCGATCCAAACAGTATTACAAGTAGGACTTGGACGTATAAGAATAATGTAGTTTGTCTAAGACTAAGATTGGTCCAATGCAATCGTCACCCTGTAACGTGGCATGAAACACTGTGCACGTATTAATATACTATTATATATAATTCTAGTATTATTCAAACATTTCCAGTGTTTGAAACTTTAGAAAACCATCACGTCCTACATGTTGGGGGACTTCGAGCTCTAATCCATTCGATTTATGAGTAATGTGAGTATATGGTAATATCCAGCCAACGTACAGAATAAGAAACATTCATGATTGAAATTCCTTCCGGTTACTGTTTTCTTGTCTTGGGGCTTCATCAGCCCTTGGCCAATCCAATACCCCAGATACTATGCTTCTGTTAAACCAAGGTGTCACTTCTTTGAGACAGCAGTTAGTCACGCTGTTTGCACTGGCTCCAGAACTTTCCTGGGGTGAGCAAGTTATCTGAGCCTGCTCTCCAAATGGACCACTGCGATCCATTGGTGGGTTCTCGGAGTAATAAACATGAGCTGATGGAAGGTCACAGGAGCTTTGTGGGGATTCAAACGCAGGGTTTAGTACTTTCCGGTACTTTTCAGGGAAGACATTCTTTTGCCAGGCAAAAGTCTCAAAGTTCATGATGCCATCATGAATCAAAAATGCCCTCACAAAATACCCTTTACCCCCTTGGCACAATAAAAAATTCTTTCAGTTTCACATTAGCTAAAAGAGCAGCTGTTCATGTCCATCATGGGTTTGGCAGCAGACAGTGGAAGCAGCTTATCTCCTCACAGCTTGGTCCCAAATACTCTTCACTCCACAGAACCAACCCTCGGCCTCCGGCACCGCTCTGTCTGTTTAAGTAAAAGGTCATACGTACAAAAAGGTACATACATGTTTTAAAGCAACATCTCCTTCCATCCAGATTCCATCCCAGCTTATCTTCTGAGACTCTGCCTCTCTAAAATACTCCTTTTATTCCCTGTCACGTTTCTGACCTGTTCACAATTAACCCACTTAGTTGCAAAATATTCCTCCAGCTATTTCCTTTTACTAACACTTACTCTTCCGGCCTTTTGTTGCCCCGTCCCAACTTTTTTGAGACGTCTTGCGACCATCAAATTCAGAACGACCTTATCTTTTCCGTAAACCGGTACGGTTCCTCACTTTAAACACTTGATATGTTGTCTCTGTTCTATTGTGAATAACATCTGGGTTTATGCGAATTGCAATTCGTTCTGTTTTTAATCGACACTTTACATAGCGTCCCAGCTTTTTTGGAATTGGGGTTGTATGTAGCTGAAGGGTCGAATGATTAAATGTGTGAAATCGTCGTTGTCGGGAAAAAATACAAATTGCGCTGACGTGTTCATTTCTTTCATTAGAACGCTGATTTTATTTTCAAAAAAATCTTTTTCACCACATGTTCGTATTCACTCCTGGTGCGTGTGTAATACTGGTTCATGGTGATCAGTGTTATTCTGCCGAGTAAAAGTAGGTCAAACAACACGCTATATGTATTTCAGAAGCAAGCAATCATCTTCGTCGTTGTTTCGTAAAGCGCAGACGGATCTCAGGCGTCGTTTGTTCTCCTTCATCTTATGGAGAAGTCTCACCATGCCCCTGTTACAGAGGAGCTCGTTCCCGGCGATTTCTTCTGTCGACCCCATCACCTCCTCCATCACTTTGATCATGGACCCGTGGAGGATGAATCTGCGAGTCTGTCGTTCGAAGACGCTGACCTTCCCAATGAGGACACTCAGGAGGTGAACGGCGGTCCTCACTTTCCTCTGCAACTCGGCGACAACCCACCTCTGCTTTTTCACCACGTGGATATCTTCGCGGATGTGCGTCAGCTTACGATCGATCTCTCCGATACGTGACCTCGTCTGGGAAATCGTGAACACGTGGCCACGCACTTTGTGTGCGTACTTCTCCGCTCGATTCTTATACTTTTCCAGCTCCTCTTCAGCGATTTCGATGGCATGTGACGCTTCAGCCATTTCTATCGCACCACCAATCACCATCATGGGACCTGTAGAGGAAATGGGGTTTTTTTTTTCAGACATTTGGTGGACGCTGTAATCCAGAGGAACTAAGACAAAAGACTGAAGACGAACAACTGGAATCGTGAAGGTTCTTTCTGACACCCTTTGGTTGAGCTAGAATATTGCTATAAAAAGGTGTGAAACTTTTCACATATATTCAGTAGCTTGAAAATAACCTACACGAGCCAGTAAAAAGGTTTTCATACACAAGAAATAAATCTAGATCTAATCTAATTATAAGATTAGATCATAAGCATAAGACAGAAATCTTTATCTATCTATCTATCTATCTATCTACAGTAGCGTTATCAAATCCGAATGCTATCTTATGCTTAAAGACACATGAGTTTGAGAGTGCGTTCTGTATTTTTTTGGTCTGTGGAAGAAAAAAATGTTAAATGATATACTTAAATCTGATTTGGTAAAGGTGTTGATTAATTCTTACACACCTTATGCTAAGACATTATACCAAAATTACGATGGTTGCTATGGTCGAAGCTTTCTATATGTATGGATTTAACATGTATGGAAGGAGTCTCCAGTGTCAGCGCTTTGCAACAGTCAGAAGTTTTCAGATACGGGAAAGCCTTCAGGACAGAGGACTTTCTTGATGCGTTGCTAATTCAGGGTCTGGGAGACTCGCCCTTTGAAGGAACCATGAATTCTGCTCTCTACCAGATCATCCTGAACAAGAACATTCGTTCTTCAGCCATCTGAAGCTGAAGCGCAATTGGATAACGCGCCATTTCGGAATGGCTCGAAAAGAAACATAACTGAAAGGTTTTGGAGTGGCCCAGTCTGAACCCTGACTCGAACCCCATTGAGATGTTGTAGCAGGACCTTAAATGGGCAGCTGAAAATGTTCCGACGCGGCTAAATGAAAACAGATCTGCAAGGAAACATGGGCCAGAATTCCCCCACAGCAGCGTGAAAGACAGATCTCCTGTCATGGGAAGCGTTTGGTTGGAGCAGTCGCTGCTAAAGTGGCATAAGCTGGCATGACCAGTTCATATGTTTAAGGGATAATTATGGGTTATGAAATGATCATTTTAAAAATCTATATTGTGTTCTCCTGGTCATACTAAATTTGTATGAGGATCAGAAAGCATCAAATATGGGATGGGGGGGGGGGCACATATATGATTTTTATCCTTGAACACTTGATTAAAATTCTTACCAGCAACCCATCCAACAATCGGTATAACAGACAGTCCCAGACCTACAAGTCCGACTGTCTTAGCAGTTTGTACCCTTCTTTCCTGACTCTCAAGTGTGTCTCTCGTTGACCTCAGGTTTGTCCTGGCCTGCTCCAAAGCTACCAGAGATTCTCCGAGTAACTTTTCATTAGAAGCCTGCTTTGTTCTCAAGTTGCCCAGACTATGTTCTGCAGAATTCTTCTGCCGACCCAGTGTTCCCTCGTCCTGTGTAAGAGTCTCCAAACTTTCATCCAGACACCTCAGACATGTCGTGGCTGCCTCATCAGAGTGCTGCAGACTCCTCCAGGCTTGCACAATCTGCTGCCTGATGTAGTCGTAGTTGGAGCATTGTCCAGTAACGGGATCTACGTCTGCATTAATGAGGGCTTCGGAGACCCAGTTGATGGAGCAGATGCAATCGTTCAATGGCTTGATAACAGCCTTGGCTGAATTCTTCACCACAACTCTGTGAATACAAACAAATCAGAGGGACGGTATTATATTTACAGCAGGAAGAGTCCTTTCTATTCCATTCAGTCATGCGAATATTGGTATTCCACTTACTCATACGAACAGGTGCGGTCCATGTTAACCTAAACTTAGAAACGGAAAGTACAAGAGTTTATATCCTTAATTCGTACCATGATACACTTCCACAAACGTGTTGTGAAGATCAGACTCTGATAGATCCCTAGTCACGGACGTTCGATTAAACACAAAAGTCTTACCTTTTTCTTATGCTGTTACTGTTCTTGAAGTTCAGTGAAGGCCGTATCGAGAGATTCTGACATTAACTTTGTTTAATCTGCTGCGGTGCAGCTTATACAGTGGGGGTTTTTTGTAGGTGGGCAGATACTCCAATGGGAGGAGACTTTCTGGGTTATAAATACAGCTCCATCGGGCTGACAGAACTGGCACAGAAGCTCGTCTACACTTTGTGAAAGCTATTTGGATATCAAAGTAAGGCAACATCTGATTTTTCTTATTTACAGTTATTTGACTTATGAGGAGTTGAATGTTCCACTTAGGGCTGCATTATTAAATAGAATTTGTGCTTTTTGTTTCTGTAAGAGAACATGTACAGTATATTTATTAAATTCTTCCATTACTACAGCAGACTTGCTAATACTGCAATGGCTTGAAACGTTTTTTTAGTATAAAACTTTAACCATATTAGGATACCAAGAGTGCAGTGCGTCTTCCCACAGACACGTTGTTATTATTAATGGCTGGTTACATAACTAACCATCGCAATGTTTTTGTCGCTCTCCTGCGAGTGAGCCACTTGGATGTTTTATGTTTTATTTAAGCAATCTCGATTGATTTATTCAATCTTGATAAACACTCTTATGAGACACTGCTGAGTTTTGAGGTCAAGGGTAACTCTAAAGGACCTGGAAAGATCCACAGCGCAGATGGGGAGAAGCTGTTTTCATAGGACAACCATATAACACTCCACAAAGCTGGGCTTCATGGAAAAGTCTCGAGCCATATTAAATTCAGGAGACTCTCTGGTTTGATAAGAACAAAAATGAACCCAAAGCACAACGTTTTCCTGGAAATCCAGCAGAGCTCTTTGTACTGAGAACACCCCCACAGTGAAGCATGGCGGTGGTAGCATCATGTCGTGGGGATCCTTTTCTTCAGCAGAGGCCAAGACACTGGTCAGGGACGAGGGCAAGTTTGAGCACATTTAGATTTAATACATTTATTTGTGAAGCCCTAATTGCCATATCTTTGGTCCCCTCTGACTGGCATTCTTAGAAAGAAAGGACAGACAGACCGGACAGAAAGAAAAACAGAAAGACGGACAGAAGAAAGACAAAGAAAGACAGACGGAAAGACAGGATAGAAAGAAAAACAGAAAGACGGACAGAGGGAAAGACAGACAGACGGACAGACAGGACAGAAAGACAGACAGAAAGACAAAAAGAATCGGTTCCAAAGACTACTGGAGCTGATCTGGGTTTGCCGCCTTTAATGTCAGCCATCTGTCTAAAACAAATCTTCTGTTCTCTTTGGCAGGAACAAAGAAGCCATGGAATCCCAAATCGCAAGGAAAAATCAAAGCCTCACCACGGCAGAGGAGATGAGAAACCAAACTAAGATTATAATGCAGCCCTACATCAACTGGGAGGAGTACCTAACTCCTGCACCGCTCTCCATTGCCATCATGGCAGAACTGGCCTGTTTATCTTCCAAAACAGATTTCTCCATCAACAAAAACCCACCCAAGGATGGCTACAAGTACATCAGATACCCAGATTCATTTCGTGCCTGCCTCATGCAAGTGTGTAACTCTGGCTGGGGGGCATTCAATGAGGCCCACAAGAACATGGATCAGATCAGACTCCACACAATCACCGTTCCAAATTACATGAAGAATGCTGTTAAGATTCTGTTCCAAGGTAGCAGTGAGGTTGTTCAAGCTCATCTCCCCGACCAGCTAGAGAACATCCGTACCATTGCAGACAACTGCCTCGAGTTGGCCAATGCAACAGAAATGCGGTTTACTGAAGTCATCCATATTATCCAAGAACTGCTGGAAGTGTGTCTAAAAGCCAGGAATCTTTACGGAGAGGAGTTGGATGCGATCAGGAAGAAACTAGATGAGAGTAAATTGAGAGAGGAGTCATCAAAAGAAGCTGTTACCCGCTCTCAGAAGGCAGTCAAAGCTCTGGAAGAAGAAATGAAAGAAGCACATAAAAGTTACAACAAAGCAATGAATAGCCTCCCCGGTGGATGGGAAATGATGGCTATGGATTTTTTTGGAGCGGTGACCGACGGCCTAACGGGTATATTTCAAGGACTCTCAGCTCTGATGACTCAGCCGGTAACCCGAATGTGTAAAGCTACGACAGAAATTGCTGACACAATTAGCCACATTAGAAGTGGTGAAGACTCGGCTGCTGATCCTGTGGATGAAATTAACATCTATAGCAAGTCTGCAGAAATACTGAAATGCACCGAGATTATTGAGCAGTTTGTGCAGGAGGACAAGATCGACTGGGAAGGATTGTACGATCAAAAAAACAATGCTACAATAACGGATTTCCCAGCAATGCAGTTCAAACGAATTACGAGCAGTTTGGAAAAAATCCCAAAATGCCAATCAAAGGCTTATGCCCAAAATATATGCAAAGAGGGCATTAAGATCTGTAAAGAACTAGCAAAATACGCACCGGGTGGGAAATGTGAAGAAGCCCAGACTGCGGCGTTGATCAGAAGAATCCGAGAATTGACCCAGTCGGCTTATCAGTTTGATAGCAAAAGCAAAGACGTGACAAAGTCTCCTTGCCTGACTCCCAAACCACCAATGATGTTCAAGGAAGAAAGTAAAATGGAGAGGACGAGCGCTTCGCAAAGGGCATCGAAGAACGCCAGGTTCCGCATAGAACAGAGCCGTGCTCAGATGAACAAGACAAGAGAGCTCTATGACAAGAGTGTAGAGAACATGGAGAAGAACCAAAAGGAGCTGACTGACATCCTGGTCACTATGAGAAACTGTCAAGTCAAAGAGATCGACTTCAACACCACCATACAAATGCTGGTCAAAGGTCTGGATGCCATGGGAAAAGTGAAGAAACAGTGGGAGAAGATGGTGCACTTTTTTCAGATGGTGTCCAACATTGTAAAAACCAGCCTGAACAGAACTCTCAAAGATTTCGCCACCGCATCCGAGAAGACACACCCACTTTCTTACAATGAGAAGCTTTTCTGCAAAGACCTGCTCTACAATCAAGTCTTTCAGGCCACTAACATCGCCAACCTGGTCCACATGATCTCAAGCACCTACACTGAGGTGTCCGGAAAATACCTCATGGACAGCGTCAGCTCTCTGGGAATGCTTTTGTCCATGGATATGGAAAGTCCAGAGTTTCTGCACAAGCGTATACAGATGCGGGACTCCTGTGACATGGCTGAGAAAAGCATAAGATGCCTTGTGCTCAAGAATAAGAACGAGTTTGAAAGGAAGACCAATTCAAGACTGGAGATTATTGATAAAGAGTTGCTTGCCATTCTCCCCTCCGCCAAACCTGAAGAGATACGGTCTATTCAAGAAAATGTCAGAAGTGGATTCACAGAGGAAGAAGAATCCAAATATGCCTGAGAGAAAGAACTTTTTCCATTCGTCCACTATTATGGCAATTATATTGCGGTCTGTTGTACTCGGAACTTGGAATAACCCGACAGCGAACCACGCGACGAAACGGTCCTTCAAATCAGAATTCCAAGTCTGAACCTCGGCCGACATCCACCTCGCCCAAATTCTCTGACAAACACACCTGACATCTAAACAGCATGGTGTTGCGCAGTCGCAATACAGTTTCGATTTGTAGCATAATTTTATTAATTTCAGCCCAATTTCACTGACACGATTAGACCATTGTGACAGTTTTATTTTTATTTTATTTTTTTTTATCTCATATGTCTAGTCACGCAGAAATAATTCACATACAGTGGCCATTTAAACTTTCAGCAATTTCAGAGACTAGCCACACACATATCGCCTTGCTCTGGGCATCCATGTTTTTCTCCACGTAGAAGCACCGGAACGCGTTGAGGTCGGAAAAATCGTGAAAACCGACTTGGAGATTTCAGCGTTCCGAGTACAATGGACTGCAGTATTAACGTAATAGTTTCCTGTCATACCCAGAAAGTTCTGATACAGAGTTCGAAAATTTTCACAGTAGTATTTTTGTCACGTAGGGCACCCGGTGGCTTAGTGGTTAGCACATTTACTTCACACCTCCAGGGTCGGGGGTTCAATTCCCACCGTGGCCCTGTGTGTGCACGGAGTTCGCATGTTCTCCCCGTGCTGTGGGGGTTTCCTCCGGTTTCCTCCCCCAGTCCAAAGACATTATACCCATATATATATATATCTTTATATCCAAAGACATGCATGGTAGGCTGATTGGTAGGCGGGTGTGTGAGTGTGTGTGATTGTGCCCTGCGATGGATTGGGCCCCGACCACGAATTGTGCCCGATGCTCCCTGGGATAGGCTCCAGGTTCCCCGTGACCCTTAAAAAGGAGTAAGCGGTAGAAGATAGATGGATAGAACATCTTTTATATTAACACGGCTGTTCGAATACATTCTATAGTAACGGCTCATACAGTACACTCACACGGACTTGTACACTGGATGCTCCACATAATTTACGACTAATACTAAACAGGTCTTTTATTTATCTTAAAAACGTTCTTTAATCAAATAAAAACGTATACATCACTGATTAATCCTTTTTTTGGTCAGGAGACGTTAATTTAACCATTTAAAAGTTAATTTAACCATCATGGGAGGAGTCTCGGTTGTAAGCGTTTAAAATAAATAAATAAATAAATAAAATTCACTCTGCACTAGAGAGGTGAGGAACGTAGAGCGAGAGAAACTACTGGTGAGGGAATGACTGTTTGTTTATCGTTGCTACAATACAAGTCATAACAAGTACTAACTCGCAGCTAAATCCAACTATAAACCGTTACGGAGATAAACCATTTGAATAGCGGTCATAAAATAGAACAGCCAATCAGCTTCCAGTATGTTAATGTTGTCCATGCCCATCAGAGTTTTATCACAGGGCAGTGGGTGGGGCTTGCTCGTGAAATTTATTATTCAATGTGTGAAATCGTTCCTAAATACATAAAGAACATGCTCTTTTAACATAAACCGCTATTGTTCTCTCGCAGTAATTTGCATGTGGTGTTTAACTAATAATTATGGTTTATGTGGCTTTCTTTTTCTTTGATATTTTTAATAGTAATAATAAACAACTGTTTGTGCTTTGTTTCCGTGTTGTATTTCTTTCCCGCCAAACACATCAGAGTGTATGCGTCGCTGTATTATTTGGTACAGAAAGTGATCACAATATCTTCAATAATACCATTACTCTGCACTGAAAACAGTTATAATAATATTATTATTATTATTAAGTATTATTAGGCATTAATTGTACTGGAAAAATTTTATAAACAATTCACAAGAGGGAACGTAGCTAAAAGGTTTAGTCTATAGCGAGGTCGTGTTCGGAGCTTGTGCCTGTTGTTACAACGCCTTTCAAATGTTTTAACCATTTTTTGTGCAGAGAACTACTCGAATTGGCGAAATCGCAATTACACGAAATTGTTTCACGCACTCCTTCACAGTGAGGTCTGTTGGTAAATGAGGCCTTTTATCTGTACTCGTGTTCGACGCACGTGAATCGAAGAGTGCTTCGGCTGAACGCGTGTCCCGATGACGTCACGTGACGCGTCTCGGGTCGAATCCGCAGATGATTTGCGGTCGTTTTGAAAAAAATAAAAATAATAAAATAATCGCACGCTCCTGAAGACCGTATGGAATATCCGTGATGGCAAACTACTGGAGCGACCGCCCTACGCATCAACCCGAGAACTCATACACGCTCATTTACTCTTTATAATCCCTTCCACAATTACACAATTTAAGTCCTATGATCAATGATGAGTGAATCTACATTACAGTAAATTATATTTCAGTCATCAATGATAATATAATTAACATTTTTATGCTCAGACATACAATTATCATCATGATGTATTATGTAAATGCTTTTTCTTCTTTGCTCCAAAAATTGTGAATAAAAAAAAAAAGTTCAGCCCCTCCCCCCTCTTAAAAAAACCCCCAACAAAAACTTTTATACCAGTCTATAGGCAAAAGTGCATACAAACCGGTCTCCATGCGTCACCTTAGAGGACGTGTCAAAATTCAGCGTGGTTTTTTTTCTTCTTTCCACAAAGCAATCAATAGTCTACAAACCTGCAGTCAAATTGTATTTGATCAGCTATCTATGCATCAAAAGTCATTAAACACTGATAAAATATAAAGTCAAATACATCAGTACGAGATGAAATGGCGGACAGTTTTCACCTCGCCTACCCGTCTCAGCCATAAAACCCATATAATAACGGAGTTCTCCGATCACGTTGTGAACAGACTAATCTATTCGTTTGGGACCATGAGACCTGTACAGAAGACTAAACTACAGGCTGCCATGCTTACATGTACATGTTCTATTTCATTCCTGAAAACTCCTCATGCATAACAATACCCAATCTCAAACCAATCACAGTGCCATTAGGCAATCGTGTGAGTCTGTGAGCTCCTGTATGTGAAAGACGGCAGATAGCGCCATGTACAAGATAAAGAAGGACATACGATGGGTGAGAAATGAAATGACCAAGACATAATTAAGCAGAAAATCCACATTCGTATTTGGTTACTTCCTTACTTACCTTTTTGTTGCCGTGGAACGCGATTATAAAGTCAGATTTTAGTACTTGGACAGAAGATGCATCACTGATGATCCAAAGAAAAAGTCATTTCAGAAGCACCTTCTTTTGGATACATGACACAACACGTTATTAAATAGAATTTATTAACACCTCTTAGCAATTTGAACAATTCCACCAACTGAATATTCAGATCCAAATCCAATCCCGGAAATCCTTCCTTCATTTTCTTCCCGTTTTAAGACAATGAGAGTATAGCGCCCATCGAGCTGATCTCGGGTCAGACACTGCTCAATACTGTGGAGTTAATCTGAGAGAGTTATGTCATTTTGGCATCTAAAGGTATAGACCATGTTGAAAAGTGGATTTTTTTCCATTCCCTAATTCAGCATATAGTTGACTATTTCTTGTCCAAACACAGACACAAGAGTTCTACTGCAACAACAACAATAACAAAAAAACCCTTCAGCAATGGGGGACATGTTGCGAAGACTTAAATAACTCGATATCTGCAAACATTTGATTCTTGAATAACTGCAGAGACGTGGTGTGAACGAGAGCTACCGTTTGATCAGCCTCACTCTGCTGTGAGATTCTACCGACGCCAAGTAAATCGTCCGTGTAATCCGATTTAAGAGGACCTGAAAAGGCTGGAGTTGGACACCACAGCCACATTCATGGTTTGGGAAGGAAAAGACATTTTTCAAAAATACAGTTATTGTTAAATCTGTTCTATCATTCCACTGCTGATGGTTAGGAAGGCAAAAACTGATCCAAGATCAGCACTCTCACTCCAGATCTTTATAAGTGCAGTCAGAGAACCCTTGACATGACGACAACATGATCAACATTCGGTGGCTCATATGGTTAAGGAACAGTTCGGCGGCAAAAAAACCAAAACAAAACAAAAATTTACCAGACATATGGTGTCTGATGCTTGTTTCTTTAGTTTTGCACTGGAGCTACGAGGCTAACATAGACAAGTAACTGTTTTAAATAAAAAAACTTTATCCACATCTTAAAGTCAGCATTTTTTTTCTTTTTTAAATAAAGAGTTTGTTTGACTTCCTCTTCTTACAAACTGACCCCGCCCCCTCTGGATAGCCATAACAAAATAAACCGATATAGAAGGAGGAAAGATTGCTAATCAATCAGCGTTGTGTCGTACATTTGAAATTCTACAATCATAGGTTCAGGAACGATACGACGGTATGGCGGACGGTTTCTTTGGCACACGTTGTCGTTCGCAAACTCTTTCGCCTCGTCGGCCAGATCGAACGAAAAATTCCTGTCAGGTTTTAGAAACGTTTTGGTCAATTTTCCTTTTCATAACCAAGTGCCGATAAACGGCAAATCACGCATAAAACAAGCGAGCGCTTTCGCGACGCGGCTGATTTACATTCAGCGGCGCTCGCAAAACCGAAGCTCTCACATGATAAAGGTTCTTCCAAACAAACTGCATTCCCACGAACATCAAAATTTCTTGTGGAAACTTTCCAGCGACCGATTTACAATGTAGAATTTCCAGAATGCAATTTGATAAACGAGGCTCGGTGTAAGGAGACATGCGACAGGATACTATAAACCAATCAGTCATGTGTCCACACACTACTTTATTACAGCCATTGACCATTACTACTTCCTGTTGGAAGAAAAAAAGAAAAAAAAAAACCTAGGCATGATTTAATTTACTTAACCCTAGATGTAGTTCATTTTGAATCGACCCATATTAAATATATACACCGTATACATGCACACTATACGGCCAAAAGTTCATACACACCCGTACGTGGTTCTTCCCCAAACCGTTTCTACCAATTCTGAAGCACACAATTGTATAGAACGTCTTTATACGCTGTAGCTTTACAATTCTTCTAAAGTTGCGCTCCATGAAGACGTGGTGTGTTAAGGTTGGAAGAAGCCCTGACCCCAACCCAACTGATCACCTTTGGGATGAACTGGAGCTGGAGCATTCTCATCATTCCAACATAAGAGCCTGAGCTCATCCTCAGTCATACTCTAGAGGCTGAATGATCACAAACCCAAACAGCCACGCCCCAAAACCCAGTGGAAAGCCTTCCCAGACGAGTGGAGCGCATTAGCACAGCAAACGAGGAATAAGTCTGGAACAGGATGTTCATCAAGCACATATGGGTGTGCACATATTGACCGTATTGTGTGTATGTGTATATACACATATATATGTGCGCAATTGTCCTTCTAAAATAATACTATGGAAGGCAATGGCGATATATCCCACATCCCGATAATAAGAGCTTAATTAAAAAAAACGTCTCTCTACGGAGAATGTTTTCTTTTAGACAAAAGCAAAACTGAATTAAAACTCTGCAACTATTTTTATTTTCTAAGTCCAGGACTTAATTATACAAATCATATTTCTGGAAATTTTTTCATTCCCCGTTAGCTACGACAGCCTCGTAGCTCCGGTGTAAATCTGAAGACACAAGCGTTAGCAGATTTACTGTGGAACGGGTAACAGAGTGCAAAAACGACAGCAAGTGCCACATTTAAAACCATCGAAAACAAACAAACAAAAACACAAACCTGCGACCGAACTGAAACGTGCAGTTTAACACAGATATGGTGGCGAAGTGAGACGCCCCTCGGAGGACACGCGAAAGCGTGCCGTCTGGGGGATTTTTTTTCTTCTTTTTAGCGCCATGTACAACAACGTACATAAAATTAAAGCAAGGTCACACAAGAGACCAGTAGTAGCCATTAAGAGGTAAATCTGTGTGATTACAGTAAGTAGTATGTCACCTTTGACCTCTCGTCGAGTAAGCAGGGCAGCCAGAGAGGAGACGAGAGGAATTCTCTCAGTCGAGCAGCAAACACTCCGTCCATGCCTTTCATCAGAACACAAACAAGAAGAAAAAAAACAAAAAAAAAAACAAAAAAAACGAGCGCGTCTGACTTTTCACCACCGGCTTTGGAATGCACTCACCTTTCAGTTCGCTTTAACTCCAAACGTTCAGCCCTTTTGAGTGCCGCAGACATACAGAAACAAAACAAGCGCGCGCACACCCGACCCCTCCACACACACACTCACACACCACCACACTCACGAATCATAAAAGAGCAAATCCCTGATCTGAAACAATTTCCAACAGACATTATTTTTACATTTAAAATGCATTTCAGTCGGTATTGGAGTCCGTGTCGTCGTTAACGTAGTCCTCCTCCACAGGGCTCACTGCGCTCTGCGCCCCCCACTCGTCTTCATCATACTCTATACTGTCATTATCCTCCAGCAGCTCGTCTTCTGGCTCCGCCCCGGCACCTGCTGCCTGTCCCACTTCGGCCCCGCCTCCTCCGGGTGCTTCAAACCCCGCCTGCTCGTCTCCAGCCGGCGCCTGGCCGTTGTTGTTGGAGAACGGTGCGCGCTGGTGCGCGTCGTCCTCGACGTACACTCTCTGATGGCACATGGGGCACGTGTCCTGGATGTACAGCCATTTGCGCAAGCAGAGCGCGTGGAAGTAATGGTGGCACGGCGTGATGCGGGCGGCCGTCGCAAACTCCTGGTAGCAGATGGCGCAGACGTCCTCGACGCCGTGCAGCTCGGTGCCCGTGACCTCGGGCAGAGAGTGGATCCGGCGTACGGCGGCACGCCGCTTGACAAACGTCCTCCAGCCGCTCTTAGCCTGCAGGTAGATGTTGAAGTAGGCGTGCAGGCACATCATGCACGCGCGGATCTTGCTGCCCGACTCGAACGCCATGGTGTAGGCGCCGTTCCCGAACATGACGATCCCGAAGACGAACTCGACCACGTTCCCGGCCGAGCGCACGTAGTACACGTAATCGTCGAGCTTCTCCCAGAGCGTGCCGTAATAGCCGTCCATCATGAAGAGCACGTAGACAGTGAGCGACACCAGAACCTTCAGGCACAACTCCACGCAGAACGCGGTGACGGCGAAAAGCCAGGTGTTGAGCACGTAGCGCCGCCACAGCATGCCGCTCAACACCACCGGCAGCGTCAACAACACCAGAGACACGAGAAGAGCGGGAGCGTGGCGGCGCACAGACTGCACGTGCGAGGCGCTCAGCGCCATCAGCACCGGTTCGGTCATGCCGTGGACGAAGTGCAGCACGGCGGTCAGCAGCAAGCACAGGTTCCTGCTCAGGCGCACCAGACGTTCGATCGGCTGCAGGCCGCTTAGCCCTGTCTGCAGAGCTAGGATGAAGAAGAGCACCGGCGCCACGAAGCCCAGCCGTCGGTCCTCCTCGTCTTCGGCTGAGCCGATGAACGTCAGGACGCCCAGGCCCAGGTAGTGCGCCGCAGACGAGATCACGGCGCTCATGCCCAGCACGGTGAGCGTCGAGTCGCAGCCACCGATGATCAGACTGCTGCAGAGCTCCCAGAATACGTCCCACGTCATGTAGGACTCGGGCTGTCCGCTCTCCTCAACCTGAGCCATCCTCACCTACGCAAGGGGAAGAAAACAGAGTCTGAGGTGACCTGTGCTTCAAAAACGCTAAGACTTTTAACAATTCCAAACATCAAATTACAGATTTAAATCCGAAATGACAACGAGATCCAATGACATCATAATAAAAGCACGAGGAGGCGATGATCCTTGAACTTCATCCTAACTGTTAAAGCGCACCTAAGGTTATGCTTTTCAAACGTGCCTAATTTTGTTTTAAAGGTCTCATACGATAGATTTACATGCATCCGAGGTAAAAAAAAAAAAAAACCCGTTAAATATGTGACTCGTTAAATGATCCGTTCTAAAGAATTCGTTCTAAACTCCTCCCTGCAGAGAGCATACTCGGCTCTGATTGGTCCCAGTGTGTTGTGATTGGTCTTCCGCGGTCAGTCAGCAGCTGATGAAGACCAGAGGCGGGGCTTTTTGTTACAAACCTACGCAGGTCTGTACAGGAAGTAATGTCTGGAATCACTAACGACTCGATTCAGCTGTTCAGAATCGATTCCTTCTTTTGGGAGTCGAGAACTCCGTTCGTCGTGCGCTTTGATTTCTGAAATTTTGCAAACACACTACATGAAAGGTAGGTGCACTTAAAGGTTGGTGATTCGGTTGTATTCATTTCCCAGCTGCTTTCCTGCTGCTGGGATTCGGCTCCGTTTTACTCGATTCATTCCCCTACTCAAGCTTAGGATTCACTCATCAGCAATGCCTCTCAGCCACAGAAAGAGAGTTCTCTCAGAACACTTTAATCACCTAATCAAACTACTTCATGGAGCCTAGCTTGCCGCTGTAAATATATAAGTTTTTATATTTACATATAAAAATATGACGACTTAGAGCTGCACGAGGTGACCCGCGTAGCCAAAAAGATTTAGGAAACGCAAAACACCGGTTACGTAACCAGCTGAGTTTTTTTTTTTTCCTTGAACATGATATTTTGACAGAACTATACATTAATCCCGGTGTCCTTCTTGGTTCTTTACACATTCTTGAAAAGCAGCGTAAGGAAAAAAAACAGAATGCAAAACCGGACGCGCTGAAGGAACCGATTCCCAAACGCGTCACGGCACCTTTAATCGCAAACCGAATCAAACCTAATTTCATTCTCACCGCGTAGATCAGAACCACGGCCTGCGCCGCGACACGGGTCAGCCAGAAAACCCGCAGCACGTCCGGCACTCGGATCCTCTTCCACGTGTCCTCCAGAAGCAGCTGTAAGCCGTAGATGCGGTACATGTGCCGCACCAGTAAGTACACGTAACGGCACGAGAAGTAGAGTCTCCTAAAGCGGACGAACAGGCACACGGCGGTGTTCAGACCCAGCACCGATCCCGAGACCACCGCCAACGTCCGCCTCACGTCCACAGGAAGCTCCAGGAAAAGCCCGGAGACGGGCAACAGGATGTCCAGCATCATCAAGGTGGAGTACGGCGACTTCATGCCGAGCAGCAGCACGTAGCCCGAGGCTAACAGCAGCTGTACAGCAGCCATGGCCAGCCACAGCACGGGTCTGGCACGGGGGAGCAGCCCGAAGCTCGGCGTCGCTCTGTACGAGTCCGCATGCGACGTCACGTAGAAGTTTAGCAGCATGGCGGTGGATCCGAGCAGCATGCCCACCAGCAGGCTGTAGAACTTAAACAGGGACTTCTGGGACAACACCAGCACTACACCGCACACCGTGATACCTGAAACACACACACACCGTCATTATTACACGGTAAGAAAGCACCCTCTAGACGCGACACTAAAACCATCGCCGACTCATTTTGTCGTGTTATTTGAAGTGTTTTTACCTGTTTTTTTGGAGCGTTACCTTTCGGTTCAGTTTGGATGTACATCTTTTATTTATTTACGTTAACATTTATGAATAATTACAGAATTATTTCATTTAAAAACAACAACAACAGTACATTTTCACGTTACAGTCGGTACTGTTTGTTTCTATAAGAACAACGCTCGGCAGTGTTTTACTTTCAGTCTTACGATTCATTCCGTATCAATCGTCAAAACTACTTCATCGGTAATCCGCAGATCGACGCAGATATCTATACGACTCTCTCTCGACCTCTAGCAGGAATAATCGCTGAAATGACCACATCTAACCGAATCACCGCATTAATAACAAAGCAGATGAAGGACCTCGTTATCCAAACGACGGTCCTGTATCTACGCAGGACACCATCGGGACACTTTTTGAGTCATGCATTAAATACTTTCCCCTGAAAAGTCTGAATAACTACAGGGGATTGTGCTCTCCAATCACATCACATCACTCAAATAATAATAATACTAATAATAGATGATGAGTGCGTGTAGTTACACAAATCGACCAGCAGGTAAAACTGAGCATGTGCACGTTTCTAAAGTATTTGTTTTGAACTCTGTTGAAGATCCATAACGAGGCTTGGGTAGTGAAGTGACGGTGCTGTAGAGGATCAGAGGCCAAAGGCTGTGTGCCTCGGGCTGAGTTCAGGCCGAATTAAGAACTGAAAAACAAGTCTAGGTGTAGACTTGCGGGTTAGTACTCTCACCCAACACGCGCAGTAAAACCTGTCCCGCTGTCCCGCTCCAGCCTTCCGCCGGATCAGAATGGAAGTTACAAATGGCGTCGATGATGAAGATGCAGGGGACCCGCAACGCCACGTCCAGCACCGCCAGGGCCTGCTGGCTCAGCCGGCCGGTGTTGGAGGCCATGGCGCCGCAGGAAGACTTCACCGCTCCTGCAGGTGTCTCAACGAACCCCTTAGGTTCCTCCGGGTCTCCTTAGTTCCTGACTCTGCGCACACTGTTGCTGTTACTGTTTACCTAAACACGGGGGTCTGCGCCGTCCGCCATCTTCCTTTTCCCTCCTGTTGCTATGCAAAAGAACGCGGAAGTGAACTAGATGCTTTTTAACCGCGCATGACGCAGCACGTTCCTGCGTGACGTCATTACGCCAACTACAGCGTTACGGAAGTCTGTCAGCTTACCGGAACTAAAATAATGATGATAATGATAATAATAATAATGGTAATAATAACGATAATATAATAATAATAATAATAATAATAACAATACCGATAATATAATAATGATGATGATAATAATAATAATAAAGATAATTATATAATATAATATAATAATGCTAATAATAAAAGTGATAATAATAATACTTGTAGTAATAATGATGATAATAATAATTATAATTATAATAATAATAATAATAATAATAATAATAACAACAACATGTTCATAAATGAATGGGGATTCAAATGTTCAATATCTAAAACCTGCTATCAGATATTTTTTCAAGAAGAACATTGAAGAACCTGGGTCCTCATTAGAAAAAGTCCAATGTAAAAATCTCAATTTAAATATCTGGGAATGTGGTTAAACTGGAACGAGCAAATAGACCATTATTTTATAAAGAAATGTAGTGAGGTATTACACTTAATGAGAGGGGTTGCAGGACAAGACAAAGGTGCAAACAAACAATCATTAGATCTTTACATCCGAGACTATGGATTCATTCTAGGTTAAAGAAATGAGATAATATATAAACTAAAGCATTAAGACTCGTTTTAGGAGCAGGTAAAACAACAGCAATCGCAGCACTGCAGGTGGAAACATCAGAAATGGCACTGTATTTAAGAAGAGGTAAATGTAGCTATGTATACATTGGATTAATCTTCAGGACCAAAGAAAAGATCATTCTGTAAGGGGAGTACTTGCTAAAAGTAAAGTAAAAAATGGAGATGGACATCCATTTTCTGTACCACTTATCCTACAGGGTCATGGGAAACCTGGAGCCTATCCCAGGGAGCATGGGGTACAAAGCAGGGTACACCCTGGACAGGCACAATCACGTACACATTCACACACCCGTTCGTACACTACAGACACTTTATACACGCCAATCAGCCTACCATGCATGTCTTTGGACTGGGTGAGGAAACCAGAGTACCCGGAGGAAACCCCCGCAGCACCGGGAGAACATACAAAACTATTCCCATACACGGGGCAGCGGCGGGTATCGAACCCTAAACCCTGGGGGTATCAGGTGAACAAGCTAACCCACCGTGCACCCATATAAAAGCATATGTAATAGAATATATAAAACGTTTGATAAATGAATCACATGTAAATGAATCACATGTAAATGAATCACATGCATGAATGTGAATTACATGAAAATGAATCATATGTAAATGAATCACATGAAAATGAATCACATGCATGAATATGAACCACATGAAAATGAATCATATGTAAATGAATCACATGTAAATGAATCATATGAAAATGAATAAATAAAGAAAGGCAAAAAAAAAAAAAGTTTGCATTATTCGTTTCTACAAGTTTACACAGTTGCTTCAAAGATCCATGACACCGGAAGGACAGGGGAAGCTTTTTATGTTCCAGAGTTTGAAGTTAGGAAGTCTGGAAGAATAACAGACGGTACATCTGTGTATACAGCAGAGATGATAGCAATTCTAATGGCACTAGGTTGCGTCTACGAAGTAAGAACAGATAAAGTAATAATACGTTCTGACTCAATGGCAGTTCTTATGAGTTTACAGTCGCATCGAACATATAGAAGTGACAGTTGAACAGATATCACGATTCCATTATACAGGTTAAAACAGATAGGAATAATCGCTCATTTTCTGCGCGTACCAGCACATGTGGGAATTCAGGGTAATGAGGAAGTAGACAAAATGGCTGAGGAATCATTAAAGATGGATGAACCAAGTAGAAGCACGCAATTGGAAATGGCAGACATATTGGGACTCACGTCAAACGGGACGACATTATGATATTAATATGTATTGAGTTAGAAAATGATATAAGTATGTACCGAGTTAAAAGAGTCCTGTAGAACAATCTTCCAGTAGAAGAATGTTTAACCATATTTAACCATAGCTAAAGACATAGTAAGTGCATGCTCATGTAAGGAAACACTTGACTCCATACAATGCCTTAGACAACTCCCATGTAACCAGTGTATACGATTACGTCATAGTAATGCTCACAGGAGAGCCATAATAGGGAGTGTCTGTCCTTGTGCCTGAGCCCTGAGGCAGACTTGGCTTAGGAATACCTTAATAGGGAAAATTCTACCGTCGTGCTTAAGCTTTAAGGCTGACCCGAGGTGGAAAAAGGTCATGATAACAATGTAAAGGGCTAAGGATGTTAAAACAGGACACTGTGGTGGCCAAAGACTACATCTGGACATATGATTATGTTGAAAGAATAAACGTTGTAAGAATAAAACCTTTTTATTTTATTTTATTTTATAAATGAATTGATTGGACTTGTGGCACACTTGACTAGAAGGGGTTAATGGTGGTGAAAAGACAAGTTGTTTCCAAGTAAAACCTGCCTAGTTGAGCTCACTGTTGCAAGACAGCATAAAAAAAAGCCCATGTCATGATCGTATGATTCAGACGTTCTGCGGAGGTCTGAGCTTTATCCATCCATCCATCCATCCATCTTCAACCGCTTATTCCTTCTTCAGGGTCTCGGGGGAACCTGGAGCCTATCCCAGGGGCATCGGGCACAAGGCGGGGTACACCCTGGAGAGGGTGCCAGTTCATCACAGGGCACAATCACATACACACTCACACATCCATTCATACACTACGGACACTTTAGACACGCCAATCAACCTACCATGCATGTCTATTTGACTTCAATTAAAGTGTGATCTTTTGACATCTATAACCACTCGTCTCTGTAGATTTTTGACTTGGATTGGAGAGATTTTCTACAACATGAAACATAATACAGGTCTATGTACATACAATGTAAAGTGCCTAAAAAAACACTATATATAAAATCTAAGGAATTATTATTATTATGTGAAGTTTGTTTAATGGAGGAGACGGTAGAGCATGTTTTGATGGTATGTCCTGCATATGACAGACAAAGGAGTCGTCTTAAAGAAGAATCGCAAACCTTAGGATGTCAAGAATAAGCAATATCCTGAATGATGGTCCGAAAGCGGGAAAACAAATGAAAACGATCATCACACCTTCAGGATGAACTGCACTCAGTCCTCCTCAGTCAGCATCAGTGCCTGACCTCGCTAATGCTCTTGTGGCTGAATGAACACAAATCCTCACACCCATGCCCCAACATCTAGAAGAAGCTTCCCAGATTTCCCTATCGCACCAAAGGGGGACGAAATCTGCAACGGGCCATTCAAAAAGCACATATGGGTGTGATGGTCGAGTGTAATTCACGAATTACTAAAGCTGGTCAGTGTTCTAGAATTACTGCAACTGACCAGTGTTCTAGAACCAAAACAGTTGATAAGGGTTCTATAATTATTATACCAGACCAGTGTTCTAGAATTATTATCCCTGACCAGTAATCATGAATTACTAAAGCTGGCCAGTGTTCTAGAATTACTGCAACTGACAAATGTTCTAGAACCCAAACAGTCAATAAAGGTTCTAGAATTATTATAACAGACCAGTGTTCTAGAATTATTATCCCTGACCAGTAATCAAGAATTACTAAAGCTGGTCAGTGTTCTAGAATGACTGCAACTGACCAGTGTTCTAGAACCAAAACAGTCAATAAAGGTTCTAGAATTATTATACCAGACCAGTGTTCTGGAATTATTATCCCTGACCAGTAATCATGAATTACTAAAGCTGGCCAGTGTTCTAGAATTACTGCAACTGACTAATGTTCTAGAACCCAAACAGTCAATAAAGGTTCTAGAATTATTATAACAGACCAGTGTTCTAGAATTATTACCCCTGACCAGTAATCAAGAATTACTAAAGCTGGTCAGTGTTCTAGAATGACTGCAACTGACCAGTGTTCTAGAACCAAAACAGTCGATAAGGGTTCTAGAATTATTATACCAGACCAGTGTTCTAGAATTATTATCCCTGACCAGTAATCATGAATTACTAAAGCTGGCCAGTGTTCTAGAATTACTGCAACTGACTAATGTTCTAGAACCCAAACAGTCAATAAAGGTTCTAGAATTATTATAACAGACCAGTGTTCTAGAATTATTATCCCTGACCAGTAATCAAGAATTACTAAAGCTGGCCAGCGTTCTAGAATTACTGCAACTGACTAATCTTCTAAATGGTGCAAATGTTCTAGAACTCAAACAGTCAAAAAGGGTTCTAGAATTATTATAGCTGACCAGTATTCTAGAATTACTACAGCTGGTCAGTGTTCTAGAATTATTATATAACTGACCAGTGTTCTAGAATTACCAGAACTGACCAGTGCTCTAGAACTACTACAGTTGTCAAGGGTTCTAGAATTATTACAAAAGACAAATGTTGTACAACAACTAAAGTCAGTCAGGGTTCTAGAATTACTACAGCTGGTCAGCGTTCAAGAATGATAATAATGTTTCAGACCTAGTAGAGTTTAATAGTTCTAGAATGATCATTACCAACCAGTGTTCTAGAATTATTATTTAAGCGAGCAGTTCTAGAACTACCATGCTCAGTCAGTGCTCTAGAAGAACGCTCTCCGATATAAATTCTCAAAATGACAGTGTCACTACTTCTATTTATTAGCATGTATTTATTCAAATATATTTCAGCAGTGTGTGAAAGGTTCAGTCCTGGGATCGCTGCTGCAAGTGAACTCGTACAGTAAGTAAGAGAACCCCGGGCTTCAGCAGATCAGAAGATCTGCCGAGTAAACAAATTCAGTTCTCAAAAGGTCCACCGTTTCATCATTCAGACTCCTACAGGCACACTGTGAGGTGGTGTGCTATCAGCTCCCAGTGAAGAACACTTTCAGCGTGTTGTTGTAGATAGTGTTGGCCATCTCTACCGGATCCTCGTTCCTCACTGCTGCCATCACCTCCAGCACCTGGCTGAAAAAGAGACGAGGAGAGTTCTTTCACAAGCAGAACCCACATGTAATACTTCTTATCAATTTATACTCATCTCTTATGCTATAAACAGTCATTCCCTCGCCTGTCTCTTTTTTCTCTCTCCTGAGTTTAAGACTGAAAACGCAGCTTGTCAGTTTACGAAAAAGTCCTTGGTCCTGAAGACTCTAACAGCAGAAAACCTACTTATTACTACAAAGCACTCACACTGGAGACTCCTATAAATGTTAAATAAACGGGGCCTCATCATTTAAATGATCATACGTATTTCTTTCAGAAATAATGACACATATTTAATATGTCCAATATTAGAGTTCTCTCGAGGCAGATTCTGCCTGGCCTTACACTGTGGCCTTAGACTTGATATCTCAATCCCAGCTCTAAACAAACCTAAACTTAGAAATGTTTGGTGTCTATCAGTACAAAGTGTTGTTTTGTTGCCGTGGTGATGTCTGAGTGACCTACATGATGTGACAGGGTTCATTCCTATCCTTCAGACAGTGTCCTGCCTCCCACTTCTTCTTGGTGGGGAACGTTGTTTTAATGAACTTGGATCCTGCATGAGTGTTTTTGATGCCACACCATGGAGCATCTGGAAGGACGGAGAGAGAGAGAGAGAGAGAGAGATCACACTATGTTTACCTAGGGAAACTCTGGTACTTTGACTACTAATGCAAATCCAGTGTTCCCTGTATCCTGGTTGAGTAGGAATGGTGAGAATGATCAATAAAACTCCACTCACAGTCAGTTTACCATGCAGAATACATCTCCTTTGGCCTGAATCGACACTGAAATGTGTGTCTCATGTTTATATGCAGGCAAGCAGATGACACAGAGGTGAGGGGGCCAATACTTTTTCTCATCCCGAAAATATAGATAATGTTGAGCACTAACTTTTCACATTCTGGCTCAACAACACTGTTCTAGAATTATTACAGCAGACCAGTGTTCTAGATCTACTACAGTCGATCAGTGTTCTAGAATTATTACGGCAGACCAGACCAGTGTTCTAGATCTACTACAGTCGATCAGTGTTCTAGATTTATTACGGCAGACCAGACCAGTGTTCTAGATCTACTACAGTCGATCAGTGTTCTAGAATTATTACGGCAGACCAGACCAGTGTTCTAGATCTACTACAGTCGATCAGTGTTCTAGAATTATTACGGCAGACCAGACCAGTGTTCTAGATCTACTACAGTCGATCAGTGTTCTAGAATTATTACGGCAGACCAGACCAGTGTTCTAGATCTACTACAGTCGATCAGTGTTCTAGAATTATTACGGCAGACCAGTGTTCTAGATCTACTACAGTCGATCAGTGTTCTAGAATTATTACGGCAGACCAGACCAGTGTTCTAGATCTACTACAGTCGATCAGTGTTCTAGAATTATTACGGCAGACCAGACCAGTGTTCTAGATCTACTACAGTCGATCAGTGTTCTAGAATTATTACGGCAGACCAGACCAGTGTTCTAGATCTACTACAGTCGATCAGTGTTCTAGAATTATTACGGCAGACCAGACCAGTGTTCTAGATCTACTACAGTCGATCAGTGTTCTAGAATTATTACGGCAGACCAGTGTTCTAGATCTACTACAGTCGATCAGTGTTCTAGAATTATTACGGCAGACCAGACCAGTGTTCTAGATCTACTACAGTCGATCAGTGTTCTAGAATTATTACGGCAGACCAGACCAGTGTTCTAGATCTACAACAGTCGATCAGGTTCTAGAATTATTACGGCAGACCAGTGTTCTAGATCTACTACAGTCGATCAGTGTTCTAGAATTATTACGGCAGACCAGACCAGTGTTCTAGATCTACTACAGTCGGTCAGTGTTCTAGAATTATTACAGCAGACCAGTGTTCTAGATCTACTACAGTCGGTCAGTGTTCTAGAATTATTACAGCAGACCAGTGTTCTAGATCTACTACAGTCGATCAGGTTCTAGAATTATTACGGCAGACCAGACCAGTGTTCTAGATCTACTACAGTCGGTCAGTGTTCTAGAATTATTACGGCAGACCAGACCAGTGTTCTAGATCTACTACAGTCGATCAGTGTTCTAGAATTATTACGGCAGACCAGACCAGTGTTCTAGATCTACTACAGTCGATCAGTGTTCTAGAATTATTACGGCAGACCAGACCAGTGTTCTAGATCTACTACAGTCGATCAGTGTTCTAGAATTATTACGGCAGACCAGTGTTCTAGATCTACTACAGTCGATCAGTGTTCTAGAATTATTACAGCAGACCAGACCAGTGTTCTAGATCTACTACAGTCGGTCAGTGTTCTAGAATTATTACAGCAGACCAGTGTTCTAGATCTACTACAGTCGGTCAGTGTTCTAGAATTATTACAGCAGACCAGTGTTCTAGATCTACTACAGTCGGTCAGTGTTCTAGAATTATTACAGCAGACCAGTGTTCTAGATCTATTACGGTCGATCAGTGTTCTAGAATTATTATAGCGGACCAGACCAGTGTTCTAGATCTACTACAGTCGGTCAGTGTTCTAGAATTATTACAGCAGACCAGTGTTCTAGATCTACTACGGTCGATCAGTGTTCTATAATTATTACGGCAGACCAATGTTCTAGATCTACTACGGTCAATCGGTGTTCTAGAAATATTACGGCAGACCAGACCAGTGTTCTAGATCTACTACAGTCGATCAGTGTTCTAGAATTATTACGGCAGACCAGACCAGTGTTCTAGATCTACTACAGTCGATCAGTGTTCTAGAATTATTACGGCAGACCAGTGTTCTAGATCTACTACAGTCGATCAGTGTTCTAGAATTATTACGGCAGACCAGACCAGTGTTCTAGATCTACTACAGTCGATCAGTGTTCTAGAATTATTACGGCAGACCAGACCAGTGTTCTAGATCTACTACAGTCGATCAGTGTTCTAGAATTATTACGGCAGACCAGTGTTCTAGATCTACTACAGTCGATCAGTGTTCTAGAATTATTACAGCAGACCAGACCAGTGTTCTAGATCTACTACAGTCGGTCAGTGTTCTAGAATTATTACAGCAGACCAGTGTTCTAGATCTACTACAGTCGGTCAGTGTTCTAGAATTATTACAGCAGACCAGTGTTCTAGATCTACTACAGTCGGTCATTGTTCTAGAATTATTACAGCAGACCAGTGTTCTAGATCTACTACGGTCGATCAGTGTTCTAGAATTATTATAGCGGACCAGACCAGTGTTCTAGATCTACTACAGTCGGTCAGTGTTCTAGAATTATTACAGCAGACCAGTGTTCTAGATCTACTACGGTCGATCAGTGTTCTATAATTATTACGGCAGACCAATGTTCTAGATCTACTACGGTCAATCGGTGTTCTAGAATTATTACAGCGGACCAGACCAGTGTTCTAGATCTACTACAGTCGATCAGTGTTCTAGAATTATTACGGCAGACCAGACCAGTGTTCTAGATCTACTACAGTCGATCAGTGTTCTAGAATTATTACGGCAGACCAGACCAGTGTTCTAGATCTACTACAGTCGATCAGTGTTCTAGAATTATTACGGCAGACCAGACCAGTGTTCTAGATCTACTACAGTCGATCAGTGTTCTAGAATTATTACAGCAGACCAGACCAGTGTTCTAGATCTACTACAGTCGATCAGTGTTCTAGAATTATTACAGCAGACCAGACCAGTGTTCTACATCTACTACAGTCGATCAGTGTTCTAGAATTATTACAGCAGACCAGACCAGTGTTCTAGATCTACTACAGTCGGTCAGTGTTCTAGAATTATTACAGCAGACCAGACCAGTGTTCTAGATCTACTACAGTCGGTCAGTGTTCTAGAATTATTATAACAGACCAGTGTCCTACAACTACTACAGCCAATTAGTTATCTAAAAGCATTACAACCTGCTAGTGCTCTAGAACTACCAGTTGGTCAGTGCTTTAGATTTATTATAACCATCCAAGGTTCTAGAATTACAACAGCTGACCAGAGTTCAAACAGAGTCAAACAGTGTTCTAGAACGTTTACAACACCCTAGTATTCTAGAACTACTTCTGTTCAGTGATTTATTGTTATAATTGTTTAGTGTATTTTTGCAGTGTTCTGGAATGATTATAACTTATCAGGGTTCTAGAACTCCTTCGTTTGGTTCAATTAAAACACAACAATATAAGGAGCATTGTTTTCCTTTTTTATGCTGAATTGTAAACAATGTTTTACGTTATGTACATAGGGCACTAGGTAGAGTGGACAACTCTGTGATGTGATATCCAGCATAAACAATCTGTCAATCAATTTAATCAACCGATGGTCTAAAGGTTTTCAAGCTCTACCCGCATGTCTCGGCTCCGTCAATGTGGTACTAAGGCACAAAAGAGAACCTACGGGAATTTTAAAAAATAATTACTTGTTACAAATCAGCCTTTCATGAAACAAATGATGTTTATTGAATAAAAACAGGCTAAAACTGTTGATCCTGAGAATTTACACCCTGGAGCGGTCTTCCATGTTTCTCAACGGGTTCTGAGTCATGTATGTTTATGTATCCTAGTGCAGTTTTCACCCTTTCGGAAGTGCTGGCGGATTTGTCCTAAGCAAGAAAATGTGTCTTGTCGAACCTGTCTCGATCATGAGCCTCTCCGTGGGAATCGATTTCATGGCCTCGAGATTCGCCTCCGTCTTCAAAGAGCTGGAATCAGACGGTAAGAACCAGAGGGATTACTGTGTTTTGCATTTACACGCGGACGTTACACGTGAAGCAACACTCACGCACTCACCAGCCATTAATGCCGATATAAAGGTCCAGGTCCGTCAGAGCAGCGGCGTCCTCTTTGGTCCCGTCGAAGGAGTGAACCTACAAACAGACTGTGAGTTCAGCAAATCGATTCGAGCACAAAGCAACCATGCAGAAGATGTGAATGACATGATGCGCAGAGGAGGTCTTCGTGCTGAAACGTCTCGTACAACTCCTGTTTTGGAGCGTCCGTGTTCAGCATTGAATTTATTAGTGAGATCGTACTTAAGTACGCAGTACGGGTTAATGACTCATTTGACAGTAGATACTCAGGGCTCAGGGTGATAATTGTGACAGTTCTACCTGGTGTTTTATTATCACAAAAGCTTTAGCTGTGCTGTGAATTGTTTGCCCAGCAGGGGGCTCACACTCTGCCCCCCCCATTGCCCTGCTCATAAGTCTCATACCACTGCAAACCAGCAATTCCTTTTCCCAGAATGCACCACGAACTACAAACATGGCCGACAACAACTACACTTCCCAAACACACGCACACACACACACGCCACGTTCACCATCCCCAGAGTTCTAATCAGAGACACGTGTTTCCAATCACACACACACTACTCATTTTAAGTTCCGAAGTCTACGCCTAAGCATAATTGCCTAGTGTCTCTGTCTATACCAAGCCTTCATACCGTGTCTGTTTACTCTGAGGTTTTTTTTAAACAATTTTTTGTCTTTGCTTATATTTATGCCCTCCCGTCTTTGCCCTGCCTTGTTCGTACTGTTTGCCTGATCGCCTAGCCTCTAGCCTCTGCCTGTTCGTGATTAATGACTTCTGCTTTATCCTTTGGACTTGTTGTTGTTTTGTTAAACTCCCATACCTGCACATGCTTCCATCCTGCGCCTCCATTTCGTGACACCCAGCAGCTAAACACAGAGTCACGATACTCTACACACAGAAACCCAACAGTGTCGTGACTAACCTTAGAACAGACTCGCAGCGATAAAACAATTCATTCCTCCAACACCGATTAAAAATGTCCGATAAGTCGTTTACCGTTCCGCCGGCGCTACGCTGCTAGAAAGGGTTAAAAATAAACAAATACAGCATACAGATCACATAGTAACAGTGTTCGGTGGCGGCTAGTTATGATATTTAGACATGAGGTTGAAATCTAGTCCTATAACGTTCTTACTGATGGCATAATAAGAATGACGTGAGGTTAATTATTACACACAGATTAGCAGACACATCCATGATTTCGAAATAGTTTTTTCTAGTGGCCGTGCACGTGCTGCGTTTCCTCCGAATACCAAACAGAAAAGCTGTCACTTTCATGAAAAGACCTTTGTATGACGTGTGAATGTTTTTCGCTCTGTAACCCTAAAACTTTTGTCCGTTTTGATAGATAACAGCGTGTCAGAAACCACACCAACACTTCTCGTTCAACGCCGACACGAGGTGTGTGATTTCTGATACGCCGTTATGCTAAACTGGAGACTCCAAGCTAAATGTTTGGCATAAAACGGAACACTGTACGCAGTTCAGTTTTAATAGGAAGGAAGAATGTGAATATTACACTCACCACCCCTCCAACACATCGGTCACGGTTTCTTTTCATAATGTCTAAACACAACACAGAAACACTCATCACAACGAATACACCATCGGGTTCTGGCGTAGTTAAGTTCTGTCTCGCTTTTTTCTAACCACATGGGAAGGTTCGAGCATTACAAACCTACCCAGGAATTCGTGGTGAGAGTTTCTGCAGTGCAGGAACATGGGCAGTTGGGTTTCTTCTGCCAGATCAAATTGCTTCTCAAAGTACCTGCGTGTGAGGAAACGGCAATCAGGAATGAACGTTTCACCGCACTTACATTCGGCAGGGACGTTATCGGTAAAAAGGGAAACGGTACGTGGTGTGGAGTGACGTCACTCACTTGAGCTGGGTCTCTTTTGGACAGAATTCCAGACGGTCAAAATCTGAAATATGCAACAACAAAAAAACGATTTGTATAAATATGTTGGATGGTTTGCATTAATATCCCAGACATTTAAACCAGATAGTACTGTATTCATATTATTCTTGTGTAGTTGTTTAGTGTTTGTCCCATTAGTGTCGCTGTAGTTCAGTTTAGTTTCTGAACTGTGGGTGATACCGCTGATGTCTGTGATAATAAGACTAGTATCCCAATACCGATATACTTTAAATAACGTTCTTGCTTATATAGATAAGGGCAATGTGCCCTTTTTTCCACAAGATGAAATTATATATATATATATATATACACATAGTAGGTGTGCAAAAGTTTTGGGCACATGCAAAGAAATGCTGTAGAGCTGTATTTAAAATAATTAAATGAAATGTTCCTCCATTCAAAAAAATATAAATACTATAAAGAGCAGTAAACAGTATAAATGAAACAAGGCAATATTTGGTGTGACGATCCTTTGTTTAAAAGAAATTAAACAAAAAGTCTCTGGTAGAATGAGTGCAGTTTTAGAAGTCAAATGAGCTGTAAGTGTTCTTCAGCATCTTGCAGAACCAGACACGGTTCTTCTGGAGATTTTGGCAGCAAAACCCAGCAGCCTTCATTCTGGTTTTTGTCTGAAAAGCGTCTCTTACCGCTTAATATACTGCTTTCTATACTAACATACAAACGTTTTTCTGTAACGTTTCATTTTGTGCTGGAAAACGAGTGGAAAAGTTTTTTTTTATACCGACTCGATAACGTAGAAATCACCAAATAAAAATCTATAACAAAGTTTCTACTAAAAAAATGTTTTTAAATAAATAGGGTGGCTAAAACTTCTGCACAGTACTGTATATCAAGAATTCTATGTAAAATTTAAGACTGTTCTCTCTGTATACACTTACACGATATACACTTACACGGCATGCTCACATAGCATTTACACGTAATTTATATAATTATGCAAAATGATATCACTTATACAATTCACGTTATTATATTCATTAGAATTTCACAGTAGTGTTTGTGCCAGTTTGTCTGGATTTCTGTGATAGTTATAAACCAGAATGATGAGTTTGTGTGTGTGTGTGTGTGTGTGTGTGTGTGTGTGTGTGTGTGTGTTACCCAGTCCACACTCCCCGACAGCCACCACCTTCCCTCTGTTACTAATGGCCAGCTCTCTGAGCGCTGAGAAATACTGATCTGCCCCCTGCTGGTCAAACTCAGCACAGCGTGTAGGGTGGCAACCTACAGTACTGAAGAACTCCTCTAGTGAGAGAGAGAGAGAGAGAGAGAGAGAGAGACAGAGAGAGAGAAGACAAACAGGAACATAATTATAATAATATTAACAACAGCAACAGCAATAATGATAATTGTATTGCTTCTCAAGGGGTCGCAGAGTTGCAACGAATTATGAGCAAAATAAATAAAAATAAACACAACAATATAACACATGACAAACATTAATCAGAGGTCAAGTCTACACGAATCATAATAAATAATGGTAAAGAAACATCGACAAAGAACCGTAAACAACCGAATCAGAATCTCTTTATTTTGCTACGTACGTTACACACACGAGGGATTTGTCTTGGTGTGCGCACACATGTATGACCGGGAACATACTAAACAGATCCTCAACAGATACCTAAGAAATCAGACATTTAACTACAGGAAACGTTTCAATAAAAATAGAATAAAAGTTTCAATATATAGAAAGCAACGGTGAAAATTTCTACCCAATGTCAATTACAGCCGAGCCGATTTCTGCTTAAGGTGTAATATCTGTATATTAGGTGCAATATTTGTATATGAGAATGGGAATGGTGTTGTGTTGTCTGAGACGTGGGTGTTGAATGTTTCATATTGTGGCCAAACCCCAAGAACAATTCCTAATAAATGTAAAAGTATCCAGCGAATAAAATAGTTCTGATTGTGATTTCCAGCGTGTGTCGTTCCTCACCTCGGCTGTGTGCCAGCTTCAGAGCCTCTCTGCTGTCCTCCAGATTTCCACCAGTGATCATAAACTGAAACAAACGCGACTGGACCTCAGAATGGAAGTTTCAGGAGCATTTATATCACATGTTGGATTCCTGAAACCTGATTGGTCAGGACGTGTCGACTAACTTTAGCCCTGACGTTAGTTCCGGCTGTAATTCAAATCGCAGTTTTGTATTCGTGCTCTCGTTCGAACACGTTATTGTTTCTATAGTAACAGCTCCTTCAGATGGACTTGTGTGGTGCACACAATTAAATGGAGCTATAAACAGATAATGATTATGATGTGTCGCTCTTTAATAAATCAGAAATCGTAATGGTCGCCAAATTGCCGTGGGATCAGAGGAATAAAACGTTTCAGGATGTTCTGTTATTGTCGTTGATTGCCGTGTTTAACCTTACATATGACACACAGAGGAGGTCAGTGGTAGTAAATGTGTCAGGAATCATACCTTCTGAACACCAACACTCAGAGCTCTTTCGACAATTTGGGCAAAATCATCTAGAGGAAGAGAAATGACAGAGACATTAGACCTTACGAAGTGACTGATAACGACTCGGAAGTTCAGCTTGTCGATATGTTGCTTATTATTACCTTGATGTTTTTGGTTTCCTCTGTATAGTCCCCTAAACATGGGGTCAGTGAGGTTTATACCGATATCTGGAGACAGAAAGAGACCAGATCATGGCATTAATGTGCAAGATGGAAATGCACAGTTTGAAGCGAAAACTCTTCAACTCTCGATTGTGTGCACTTTTATATTAAAAAAATAGCCCAGTGTGTCAGCACAGTTTAGATCCAAATCATGAAGAGGTTCATAATCAGACATCAGCTGGATCAGGTGTGTTGATTTGGCAGAAAAATGTTTAAGCCAATTTTAAGCGCTGTACTGTAATATACTGATGAATAGAGACAGACAGACAGACAGACAGACAGAAAGACAGGTAGGCAGGCAGACAGATAGACAGACAGACAGGTAGGCAGGCAGACAGACAGACAGGCAGACAGGTAGGCAGGCAGACGGATAGACAGACAGACAGGTAGGCAGGCAGACAGATAGACAGACAGGTAGGCAGGCAGACAGATAGACAGACAGGCAGGCAGACAGGTAGGCAGGAAGACAGACAGGCAGGCAGACAGACAGAAAGACAGGTAGGCAGGCAGACAGATAGTCAGACAGACAGGCAGGTGGAGAGACAGACGGACAGATGGACAGACAGGCAGGCAGACAGACAGGCAGACAGACAGGCATACATTCAGACACTTTATTGATCCTGAGAGAAATTGCAGCATTACAGAATCGGTAAAAAACAACATTTGCAGATAAACATAAATAAAATAAAGAAGCCGAGTGCAAAAAATAATCTATTAAGGAGAAGAAGGAGCTTATCTCTATACAAAAAAATGAATGTAAACAAACTCTGTAAGCTGCATAATATTTTACCCGAATACTTAAGCTGAAAACCACAGATACACCCTAGAAAACAATGCATGGCAATTATAATAACAATAATAATAACAATAATAACAACAGCATGTGCAGTATATTTTCATGTGTTGAATGAATGAGAATGACCGCAGCTACTCACTTCAGTTTATTCTCTAATGAAGCTGAAAATGGACTCAAGCTCATTGCAGGATAAAGGATCAGATTAAAGATTTGAGGCTTACCTATGAATTTACAGCCGGCCATGCTGAGTTTGACAGTGAGGTGACAAACTCTGACTGCGAGTTTTCCCATTACCAAACCTGTGTCCACCGTAATAACCCAAATATCAGCGCATAAACTTACATCTATGGCATATTTTCAACAAGACGACATAAACCTAAAACGTATTATGGAATATATTCAGATATTCCTAAACACTTAAAGTCTGCTATCATTGTCTTCGCGTTGTAATAATGTTTGTTTGTTTTAATCAAACAAACAAACATTCACATGCGCATATATTGCCGTTACTAAGCCATAACAATCTTGGTTAGACCTTAAACAGCGTATTACTTTCAATGTAGTGCACTACATAGGATGTGAGAAGCAGGATCACGTGCCCTACATAGTGCACGAGAAAAGAACGCATAGAAACATTTGTTATTCAGCCTGTTGTCTTACTGCACATGTGCAGTACCGGGGAGACATTACTGCGCATGTGCAGTGCCGGGGAGATCTTACTGCGCATGCGCATTATGACTCGGAATGGTGAGAGGGGGAAAATGAGGTGGGGGGGAGTTGAGCTAGAAAATGGCGGCGTTCCTGACCCACCAGCAGAAAGTCTTACGGCTTTACAAAAAATCTCTCCGGCACATCGAGTCGTGGTGCGTCTTCAGGTACTGTTCGGATGCTTTAATTTATTTGTTTTATTAATTTAAATATATATACACACATGTTTTTAGTTTGAAATGTGGCCGCTGCTTAACCGCTGGGACATTCAGGTCATTCAGGAGGCTGACGGTAGAAACACCAATTCTCTGCAAGACTAAATAATGATAAGTGCCAGATGTGTTTCGTATTAAGACGTGTATAAAAATTATAACGTGTTCCTTCATTAAGTTCTTTTTATTAGAGGCAGAATATGAGCTTTATCCCCTGAAGCGACTCAAAGTCAGGCCAGCGATAATATCACATCGGCGATACGATATGCGCGATATCAAGTTGTTCGATATTATTTTTTTCCTGAAGTAAAAAAAAAATATATATATATTTTTTTAAAGCACATCACTCTAGCGAAACAACATAAACCATAAATATAAGACCACAGATGTCCATACATTTTTATATATATATAGGAGAATTTTATATCAGCTGCTTGTTACTTTGATTGGTAAGAAATCACTTTGGACACTTTAGACACTTTGGGTAATGCTGTTATAGGAAAATAATCCACGACGAGTAGCGTGATGACTCTGAGGTACTGTTCCCACTCTGTAAGCTGCTTATTTCCCCAATTACATCAAGTCCTGAAGTGTTTTTAATCCCGTTTGGATTATTTGTTTAGTTCTGGATTCTGATTGGTCAGACGGTGTTGTTTTTTTTTAATTTTTTTTAAACCTTCTAAAACAGCCGTTCTGCCTGTAGTGCAGCTGCGACGGTGCTCGTTGTATGCGATACATCATCATTCCTATATAGTAACGCCGTACGCAAGGGCTCGTATGACGGATGTGTCACTTCTAAAGACCTGTGTGAGATGAAACGGTGTTTATTTGACGTGGTTTACGGAAGGAGTCTCCAGTGTCGGTGCGTTGTAGCAGTCAAGATTTTCCCGCCGCGTGGAAGCCTTCACCACGACTTTTCTCTTTAACGCTAAGGAAGTGAACGCGAAACGTCCGTTCGTAGCCGCTGGAATGTCCGTGAGAACCCAGTGTGTTTTGTGGACATCCCGCGGCACTAAATGTAACCGTAAATGGATAAAAAGTACAACATGGTGTTCGTTAATAAATAAATTAAACCTCGCCAAACACTGCTGTGGTATAATATTAATAACACAGTTTGGGATGTGCAGTTTATGGAAATAATCAAACTAACGGTCTCGTTAGGTGATGATATCAGAAGAAGGAGAATCTCCGAACATCTGTAACGCTCAGGAAAGGTTGTAGAAGCTTATTTTCACACGGAGCTGCTCGAGTGTTCAGACCCGGCGGTGTTTTCTTGTCGTTTCAGAGATAAGTACCGCTTCTATGCCTGCGTGCTGAGGGCTCGCTTTGACGAGCATAAGGAGGAGAAGGACATGGTGAAGGCCTCCAAGCTGCTCAAAGCTGCAGAGGAGGAGTTCTGGGTGAATCAGCATCCTCAGCCCTACCTGTTCCCCGACTCCCCCGGGGGAACCTCGTACGAGAGATACGAGTGCTACAAGGTAGGGTCGGCTTCTGAGCGCGTCAATGTCTCCTGTGTCGATCACAGCGGTACTAACTAATCGCTGGGTGTCTGCGAGCTCGTGTATGCGGAAGGGGGCGGATAGCGCTTTCCTCCGAGTGTGTGACGCCGCACTGTGAGCGCGAGAAACTTGCATCGTCCTTGAAAACTAGAGGTTGGTCGGTTATTGGCAAAAATCCAGAGATAGCGGCTGAGGAGAACGACAGCGGCCTCTAGAGGCGAAATAAAACCCTTCACCGACAAGTTTTGTTGTTTGAAGTACTATTATTTATTTATTTAAATTCTTTTTAGAGGTCTCTCTTTTTGTTATTTTTAGTGTTACTTTTTGTTCTGTTTGGATGTAAATAAAAAATTATATACTTTAACATTTATATATTTATTTAATTTTAAATAGTACAGCACATTTCCACGGTGCATTCAGTACTGTTTATTTTTGTAATAAAGTTCAGCAGTATTTTACTCCGTTCCGCTTTCATTCAGTATCGGTTGATTAATCGGTTATCGGCAGGTAGAGGTACCGCACGACGTGGTTATGGGTGAAATCCACTATCGCTCCACCTCTAGTTAAAACCAGTCTTTCAGTCCTGGAATTTCACTTCCTCAGCTCTCCTTGGGGCTTCGTTCTCGGCACGTGATTAATGTCTGATTTGTAGGTTTTGTACCTACTTGTTCTGCTTTAGTTCTCGTGTCTGATGCACGGTTGATGTTTTTTGTTGTTCCAGGTTCCTGAATGGGTTCTAGATCACTGGCACCCCTCTGAGAAGGCCGAGTTCCCTGATTACTTCTCCAAGAGAGAGCAGTGGAAGAAGCTGCGAGCTCTGAGTTGGGAGAAGGAGGTGTGTATCCACTCTGGCTCTCTCTCGCACACGTCAGCACTGATGTTTACACACATTAAATCTTTCTCGTTTAATTTGTGAGCTTGTAAACCAGTACTTCTCAGTAGAAGAGTCGATTCAGCCGGGTCTCGTTTTGAATGTTTCAGAAACGGCAATGAGCGATTGGTATAATTGAACATAACGGACGTAAAATGCTACGTCTTTTATTAATGATGTATTAAAGCTGATGCATGTCTACATCTCATTGGATAAACTTTTTTAAAGATAAAGTCCAGAGTTCTTTTCTCACCAAAGTATTATCATTATTTAATAATAAATAAATCTGATATAGATATAGATTTTTAAAATTACTTTTCATAACTTGTGATTTAAAAAAAAACAACCTAACTTTTGACGTTATTGACCATGAACTATTAAAATATTTCTGAACGCTATACCTACTCTGAACAAGAGAACCAGGCTGTAATATCGTGGACTATTTTACATGTAAAACATGTTGCATTCCATTTATCTAGCGTTCTAAAAACATTCTCATGTGAATGATTGATGTAAACTGGGACGAAGGGTGCGCTTCGTTATCCGTGACACTGTTAAATCTCCGGCTCTCGGCCCCGCGCTGAACAGAGCAGACGCAGAGAGAGGTGAGAGTGCAGCGGGAGAGCACGACCTCGCGCTTGCGGGACAGTACTGGTGACCTTTGGAAAGTTGCTACGGTTTGTCCAAAAAGTTGCTAGATTTGTCGCTAGATTTGAACCACTGTGCTTCACAAAAAGGTCTTAACGAGTTAAAAGGAAAAAGTCAGGAGTCTGCAGTCTAGCATAGGGATTTTAGAAGTGTGGTATCGTCTCAAACCAAATGTTTTTGTTCTTATTAACCAGAAGTATAAGCGGTGAACACGAGCCCGGTAAATGACCTACGCGTCCGTACTTCTGATACGGTTTAAAATGTTGAAAAAGTAAATCGCACAACATGGGCTAATCTCAACTAATTCGACTCGCACTTTTAAGCTGTCCACCGGAGCGTCGTCGGCCATCTTGAAAAATCTTTCTTCTTATCCGGCGTCCCCATCTGGTAACCCCTCCCCTTTTCCGTTACGGAAGCAAAGCTGCGAGTGTCGAGTGCACGACGGGTCCAATGTTCCACACTTCGGGATGCACCTAGACTGTAACCAACGTTACTGCCGTTTTTAAAAGCCAGCAAAAAAATTAACTTCTGTATCTATACGCGTTTCAGATTTCAAAAGGTTCGGCTTTTCTTTCTTTCTTTCTTTTTTTTTTGTGAAAGTGTTTTTGTTCTTGGAAAACGTACATCTCGTCTCACGTTACTTCACTCCTAACTAACGTCCATGCCGTGCAGTATTCATCATTTATTATTATTATTATTATTATTGTTGATGTGATTAGGGAAGAGTACACTACTGATGTGTTGAGCTGTAACGTGTGTGTTTGGGCCACAGGTGAAGCAGCTGCAGGAGGAGACTCCAGCCGATGGCCCCAGGTGCGAGGTTCTGCCTCCGGCCCGCAAGGAGGGCGATCTCCCCCCACTGTGGTGGCAGTTTGTGACCCGGCCCAGAGAGAGGCCCATGTGAGACACCCCACATTACAAAACCCACACACACACACCCCACCCCTCTGCCTCCACGGTCCTCCCACCGGAGTGCACTCTGACATGTTCGTGTTTAAGGTTTAAAGGAACGGTTCGACCCGACATGTTAATGTACTAATTCGCGCGAACTAACTGGTAAACATTTAATGAAGTTTGAGTCAGGATCCGGAGTGTGTGGTGTGTAGACTGTACAGACATGTGAAACACCCCAGTGTGTGTAAGATTCAAATAAATAAATAAATCTGTCAATCAAATCCAATGTTTTTGTTCTTATTTAAAACCTGAAGCTGTCTGTGTTCATACCCACGGTTTTGGAATGGGATTGTTCAGGTGTCCAGATACCTTCAGCTTTAGTGTATACACTCTATGGGCAAAAGTGTGTGGACACTTGACCATTTTTAAACGTTACATAGAGGTCCTGGGTTTTGTTCCCCTCATTTAATGGACTATTAAATCGATTATCCGTTTCTTTTAATCGGATACCTTTTTGGATCGACCTTTAACGTGCGTTCTCGCGCTCAGCGACCAAGCGATGGGATTTTTCACGGCAGAGCTGGTGACACGACGTGTATACACACACTGAGTTTTACCTACAGACGCTCTCCCTCCAGGACGTTTCATTTTGGCTGCAAGAAAAACCGGTTTGCTGTCAAAACGTTACCACGGCAACCCGTATCCGGAACGTGCTGCGGTTGAACTCGGGTGTGAACGCACCTTGATTCGGATTTTCTTTGACACTTTTTATCCCGACCGTTTCGTGATCAGCTCGATGGAAACGAAGTTTTTTAAAAAAAAAATAAAACACACAATTCCAGATGGATGTTTTGACACGTGAGCATTAATAGTTTATTAGCTAAAACAGCAGTTGGACACGTGAGACAACCTCCTGAAGCGAAACTGCAGTTCTAAATCCAGTCCTCGAGTGCGCTAATCCTTACATTCATAAACGTGAGCCACTTATGTCACGGTATACTGACAGAGCAGCTACATTACTGATCAGGAACAATATCTCTGTATAGTCATTTACACACACACACACACACAGCATCATATGCGTAATGCATCAGCTAAAGTAGAACATTCTAGACCCCTTTGTGCCTGAGCGTCACTCAGGCCTAAAGTCATACAGCAGAGAGCACACTGAGCGTTTAGTACACACGTGGCAGAGAGGAAACGACGACTCGGACCCGGAGGTTCGAGGTTTATACTTTTACATTCAGAGAAATAGTTCAGCCGGGAATGAAACGTACACAATGTTTCCCCACACGTACTCGATCAGACAAGACGTGTTCTGGGTCTGACGTTGGCTCAACGAAAGAAAAGGTGAAGGAAGATTACAGCGTCCGGTTCGGTGGCAGGCAGCAACACGCTGGCTCAGGTAAGGGGCGTGGCCTAAAGTCGGAGTGTCGTATCGCTTTAATACAGACTTTCTCGGTGAGTGAATAATACTGCTACCATAGAAACGAAAACCGGATACGGTTCACCTGTGGATAAACGCGGTCGGGAACTCGGTGGGAAACTAAAGCAGAACGGTCTTGTCTGATTTAATACATTTTTAGCATGAATTGTTTTTGTTTTTGAGCCACAACACTGGTCTTTGACTTGTACTTGCAGTGCTATTAAAGATACAATACATGTAAAGAACTGAAGTCAGTACATCAAGACCGGACCACGGCAATAACATCCAAACAAACAAGTTGGTGTTCGTGTAAAAACCCCTCTTCGCTGCTACTTCTACACCCGAGGATCTTCTGATGATTGGAGTGTGGAGCTCATGACACACTATGACTTGTTCACCGTGTTTTCCCTTCGCTGTTCACACCAGATCCACAGAATGACGTGATGAATCTCACACACACACACAAACGCGCGCGTGCTGAGATTCACTCGTGATTACGGCTTTGGGGATTTTCTTCCTTTTTAGCTCGATACGGCTAATAAGACGGATATTTACGAGAGTCGGTTACACCGCGGATTCGGAGACGTTACACGTTTGGTGTTTGACGTCGTCGTCTTTAGCGTTCCAACCAGGTTTCCGTGTCGGTTTCCTGACCGGAACCGGAACACATACTGGTGGATTTCACTCGGAGACGAGTTACTTCCTGCGGAAATCGGTCTTCTGGTTCAAGTTTGAGCGCGTCCGAGTGTCGACACAAGCGCGCGCTGGACGGCCAAAACGATGTGGACACCTGACCTTCTTCCTCAGACGTCGGAAGTCGTATAGAACATGACGCGCGCGTCCCTGTGCACACGGCGAGCTCCGGGAAGACGTGGTGTGTTAAGGATGGAAGAAGGTGGAAGAACTCGAGGGTTCTGCACAGAGCCCTGACCTCGACACCTCATCCTCACTAGCTGAATGAAATCCCCACTAATCTAGAGGAAAGCCTTCCCAGAAGAGTGCGGCTCATTAGAACAGGAAAGATGTTGTACATCTGGGATGAGATGTTCAACAAGCACATGACCGTAATGGTCAGGTGTCCACAAACTTTTGGCCTTCTAGTGCATGTTTAAGTGCTTAAGTAGAGCAGTCCAGTTCGGCCTTTTCCGGTTACATCTAGATTTTGTTCTAATGTTTGTGTTCGTACTAAATCTCTATGTTGTACTTCGTGTTCGTCGACGACACTAAATCCCACCGTGTCCTACACCGCGTCGTGTCCATGTGACATCACTGAGGGACCGGATGTGATCCTGGTTCGAGACCCCCCCCATCTTTATCGCAGCACCACGCTATAGCATCCTCTAACCTGATTGGTCAGAAGGTGCCGATTAATTTCTTATAACTCTATCAATGCTCTCCTTCTAATACGTAATGGTTTCTATAGTAACAGCGTACGCAGGGGACTCGCATGGTGGAAGTTCCGCGTAGACGGAATAAAAAACTGATCTTTGTTACTTGTTTAACGCTGATGGAAGGAGTCTCCGGTGTCAGATCCGCTACGTTACGCGTATCGGGACTTTGTGGTTTCTCGCTAACGTGACGAGCTGTGTTTTCTGTCTAACAAACTCCGAGACAGCGAGAGAGAGAGCGAAAAGAAAAGAAATGAAATGAAAGAGAGGCTGGGGAGAGAATGAATGTTTATAGCTGCTATAACGGAAGTGACGACAAGAATTCATTTGTTTGGTGACGTTCTACAACATTAAAAAAAAAAGTACAATCAGTTCATTAATAAATAAATAAAAAACCCAAACCCTGTGGTGTAAGAGGAATAAAACACTGAGATATGCTGGTTAGAAGGATTTGAAATCTGTCCGAGTGTTACGGTGTGTGTGTGTGTGTGTGTGTAGAGAGAGAGAGAGAGAGAGAGAGAAAGCTTCGTCCGGTTTCTCAGGCCTGGGATCTCAGTGATGATGTCACTCCGGCGTTAAATGGTATCAGGCAGCTGTTTGCTAGATGTGCGAGAGCTGGTTTGGATTTTAAAGCGATAGAGACAGTAGGAAGGTCAGTGAGCACGTTCTGGATTTGCTCCCGCTGTCGCCGCGTGTGCAGGAACGTTCGGGTGTCTTAAACGCACGTCTCCAACCGTCGACTTCAGGGAGGACGACATGCTGATGTCGGGCGCCGAAGCACGGCTACGGCTACGACGTGAAAACATGCTCCAGAGTTGAATCCTCTACAGACGATCCCGTGCGTCAGCCGGTGCTCCAGGTTCTGTCCATCCCCCCCCCCAAAAAAAAAAAGAGAGGAAGAGACTTCTTCAGGACCTGCTGCAGCGTCCGAGGCCTTCAAACCCGACGTAATGTACAAAACTCTCCCCGTGTCGACGTCCAGCTCTGATTGCAGTTCTGCGATTCCTGATTCGAGTAAGATAAAAGGAAAAATACAATACGAGGCACAAAGTTTTGGCACCTAGAGGAGGATGGGCTGGTAGCAGAGAAAGATCTAGAATATAATCGACAGTGGAACAGAATCATTCTGTATCTGTATGTACAAAGCCACTACATATCGTCGTTGCGTAATATGATATAATATTAACATCTCAGCTTTAAATGGTTATGGATATACTGAATCACCGCGAAATGTACGCACTACTTTACCCATCCTACACGTGACAACATTAGCACTGTCGCTAAAAGTCACCACCGTTTCAGCTACGTCCGAGTTCTGATTGGTCGAGGAGGCGGAGCTCTTTAATCGAGAACCGGAGCGGATCTATCGTTGGTTGTGGCTTTTTTGAGGCTCACCCCTCGCCGGATAGACGACAGCATGCTGCCCTCGTGCACGTCAGGCCCCGCCTCGTCCTGCTCCGCCGGCGCGTCTGATTGGCCGACTGAGTTAGGTGTAAGCGGAGTGGTTGATGGCGAGGGGACGTTGGCGTTTTCGGCGTCCCCGCTGCAGAGCGGTGCGGGCACGGTGGGTGTCTTAACAGGAACGACGGGGGTTTTGATGGGGATCGGGCCGTGAACGTTCGGCCCGCGCCACAGGCTCGGCTTCGAGGTGGGAGCGCGCCGTATCGTGGCCACGCCCGGTGTGATGCTAACCGGCCCACAGGGAGAAGGCCGCTTGGCTGGCAAAGTTCTGCGATACGACTGGCTCACGTCCATGTTCGGCGGAACCGGGGCGGGCCCGTCACAATCCTGCGACTCTCCGTCTTGCTCTCCGCCCCCTGGCAAGCAGTCGTAATCAAATACTGTCGAAAGAAAGAAAGACAGACCGAGATGTTTTATTTAGAAGAGGCATGGATAAACTAGTCCGGAATAAAAAATAAAATAAAAAAAAACAGCAAGCCATTTCTCTCTTTTTCGTTGACATTTCATTATTCTCACCACTAGATGGCGGAAGTGCAACACCAACCAGTTTGAAATTAGTGAATGCAGAACATTGAGGTCAACTGGTTCTGCAATCTGAGCTCGAGGATCTGGACTTCATGGAAATAGCACACAGATTAATGCTGTAGTATCTCTCTCTCTCTCTCTCTCTCTCTCTCTCTCTAGGGGTGGGGTTACACTATAGGCTCACACACTCCGTCTAAATATGAGGAATAGATTAAATTTTAACTAAAAAAAAACATGCATTTTAGTCAAGTGGATTATGAGAACATTTACTGTAAAAAAAACAAAAACCCAAAACTTTCACTTATAAGAGGAACAACATGAGCAACTTAGACCAAGCATGAAATCATGTACTGGGGGCGGAGCTTATTTGGGGGACTGGGAAAATAAATAACTAAAGCAAAATCCACAGCAATACTGTAATGAAAGGGATATTTCAGAGTTCTTAGCTCATGGTGGTAATGTAAAAACCATCAGACACACACACACACACACTCACTGTAGGTGTCCTCGCTGCAGCAGGGTGTGTTGGTCTGTGTGCTGTAACCGCTGGAACCCTGAACAGACTCCCGGCTGCTGCGTGGTATATCCAACGACAGACCACGAGACAGACACACGGCCAACTCCTCATGAGCGTCGTCCTGTAACACACACACACACAAACACACACAGGGTTCGAGAAAATCAGGTACAAAGGTACAAAGAAAACCCTTGAAGCGATCAGTATTTCAGAATTGTTGTACACGTTCTAGTTGTTCGCTGGGCCGACGTGACTCGCTGTACGTTTGTCGTAAGTTAGTGCGCCCTGCTGTAAAAAGCAAGAACGCATGGTCTGTGGCTTTCATGCAGAATTGCTCAGGTGCGTTCAAGTCATGTCGGAAAGATCGCATTTACGAGTTGAACGTACGCGGATGCAACCACAAAGTCGTAATTACGAGGTGGGAAACTCTGGAGTTTCTAGCTAATTAAGAGAAGGTACACCGCCACCTTGCTCCGACCAAAGTGACTCGAGCGCACCTGACGTCATAATTACGGATGTGTTACGGATCTTTTAAAAGCGAACGCAACAGGTTACCAACACACTACTATAAAATATATATATATATATATATATATATATATATATATATATATATATATATATATATATATATATATATATATATATACACACACACACACACACACACATACATACACATACACTCATATATATATATATATAAAATGATAATGAGTCTTTATTGGTCACATATGCATATGCAGAGAAAATCTTCTCTTCGCATATCCCAGCATGTCAGGAAGTTGGGGTCAGAGCGCAGGGTCAGCCATGATATAGCGCCCCCTGGAGCAGAGAGGGTTAAGGGCCTTGGTCAAGGGCCCAACAGTGGCAGCTTGGCAGTGCTGGGGCTTGAACCCCCGACCTTCCGATCAGTAACACACATGTTCCTATATTCTGATGAATCCTGGTGTGCATTTCTTCCCCCTCCTGCCTCAGCCTGAGGAGTGTGTTAATAACAGAGTGTTGTGTTGTTTACCCTGGGTTTACTGTGAGTGCTGGAGTTGGGGCTGGGTTTATGAGCTTCATCTCTGGAGTTGCTGCACTCACTGTTCTCCCTGACCCTCTCCTTCACCCTGCGCAGTGTGTTCACCATCGGCTGGTCATACGGTCCCGGCCGGGCCCAGTCCTAAACATGCAGAGACACCATGAGAAATCTCGAGCCTACTTGTTATTCATTCACACGATCATGTGTGTGGAAAGAAAAAAAAAAAAAGAGATAGAACCAAACCTGTACACAAAAGCAAAAGTGATGGTGGGATGGATGGATGGAAAGAAAACATGGGAGAGATGGGTGGAACTGACCTTCCAGCTGGGTACGCTGTGTGAGGAGGGGAAGATGCCGGGACCCAGAGGAAAACACGGCTCGGAATCCAGCCCTGGCGCGGGCCCGGGCTGAGACCACGACCACGCAGGGCCATGAAGTGGTGATAATGGAACGATGAAGAGGGAAGGGTCCGCTGAATTAAACTGGGACGTGCTGCCGTTTACCAACTGAATGAGTGAAGTGAATACAGACAGACAGGATGAATGAGAAATCATATGAAAGGTTCAACACAAAGCTAAAATGACGAAATGAAACAGAGGCAAATATATATATATAAAAAAAAAAAAACCCGACATGGCGGACTATCCAGTCTCAGTCAACCGCTCAGCGATAACTTGAGTGGAGAGATCTTATTTAGAGTAGTTCTTTCCTTTGGGTGAAATAGTATGTTGTGTGGGCGTGTGTGTGTGTGTCACCTTGTCTTCAGTGTTGGAGTCAGGTAATGTGGGAGTGCAGCTGTCTGTGATTGGCTGAGCTGACTCATCAGGGCAGGACGAGTCAGAGCACTGAACACACACACACACACAGCCAAAGCCATGCAGAGCGTGTGTGTACATAAGCGGACACAGGGAGGACAACAAGTTCCCACAAGGAAAACAAAACACACACACACACACACACACACACACACACAACACACACACAAAGGAAACACATTAGCACTTTGCAAAAGAAATGAGCAGGATGCACTGAGCAGCAGGATGTAAGAGCCAAAGCCATGGGTTCTAAGCACTAATAACTAATTACTGAAGCCCCACACGAGAGAGGGAGGGGGCAGAGAGAGAGAGAGAGAGAGAGTCAGAAAGAGAGTAGGAGAGAGACAGAAAGAAAGACTGAGAGAGACAGAAAGAGAGTCGGAGCGAGACAGAAAGAGAGAGGCAGGTAGAGAGACGGAGAGAGACAGAAAGAGAGATGGAGAGAGGCAGAGAGATACAGGAGAGAGGCAGAAAGAGAGACGGAGAGAGGCAGAGAGATACAGGAGAGAGACAGAAAGAGAGACGGAGAGAGGCAGAGAGATACAGGAGAGAGACAGAAAGAGAGAGAGGCAGAGAGATACAGGAGAGAGACAGAAAGAGACGGAGAGAGGCAGAGAGATACAGGAGAGAGACAGGCAGAGAGATACAGGAGAGAGACAGAAAGAGACGGAGAGAGGCAGAGAGATACAGGAGAGAGACAGAAAGAGAGAGAGAGGCAGAGAGATACAGGAGAGAGACAGAAAGAGATGGAGAGAGGCAGAAAGAGAGACGGAGAGAGGCAGAGAGATACAGGACAGAGACAGAAAGAGAGACGGAAAGATACGGAGAGAGACTAGAGAGAAAAAAAAAAAAAAAAAAAAAAAAAAAAAAAAAAAAAAAAAAAAAAAAAAAAAAAAAAAAAAAAAAAAAAAAAAAAAAAAAAAAAAAAAAAAAAAAAAAAAAAAAAAAAAAAAAAAAAAAAAAAAAAAAAAAAAAAAAAAGTTAAAAAGAGAGAGAGAAAAAAGAAAAAAAAAAAAGGAAGAGAAAAAAAAAAAAAAAAAAAAGAAAAAAAAAAAAAAAAGAAAGGAAAAAAAAAAAAAAAAAAAAAAAGAAAAGAAGAAAAGAGAGAAAAAGGAAAAAAAAAAAAAAAAGGGAAAAAAAAAAAAAAAAAAGAGAGAAAAGAAAAAAAAAGAAGAAAGAGAGAAAAAAAAAGAGAGAGAGAGAGAGAGAGGGACTGTATTAGATGGGACAACGCCAAGAGGAGACATTCACTAGTTTGAAGGATGTGTTCTATATAAGTTTGTTTCAGTGTATGCTTATCTCTGTGTGTGTGAGAGAGTGTGTGTATGAGAGTATGTGTGTGTGTGTGAGAGAGAGAGTGTGTGTGTGTGAGAGAGAGTGTGTGTGAGTGTGTGTGTATATATATGTGTGTGTGTGTGTGTGTGTGTTTGTTTGTGTGTGAGTGTGTGTGCGTGTGTGTTGCAGAGTGAGTATGACTCATCAGTTAGTGCTGTTCCACGGAAGCAGTGCTGGAGCTTCATCTGAAAACCTTGCACACTTTCTCACGTCAAAACCCTGCTCTCATACACACTGACGTGCATCGTTTCATCGCTATGACGACCCAGATTAAGTTTAATGACTGCCATTTAAAAAGAAGACACAACAAATGGCTACTGAAAAAAAAAAGAAAGAAAAAAGAAAAAAGAAAAAGCAGCGCTGCGTTGGTGTCAGATTCGGTACACACTGCCCTGTTCGGCGAGCCGTTCCGTATGAAAGGTACTGTAGGGTTGGCTAGAGGAAATCAACCAGTTCCTCTTTATAAACACCACCATGCTCTCCTGGCTCTGTATCACATTACTGATATCATATGTTAATCACGAGTTAACCTTTATATTCTAAAAACACATACCTGTGTAATGTCATCCCACACCCCCGGCAACAAAAGTATGTGGACACCTGACCACTACACTAGTACGTACTCACTGAACATCCCATTCCATATTTAGTCCCAATTTGCTGTTATAATGACCTCTACTCTTCGGGGACGGCTTTCCCACTAAGGGAAAGTTTTTTAAGGCGTGGCTGCGGCTGCATTCAGCTACAAGAGCATTAGTGCGATCAGGTACTGATGTTGGGTGAGGAGGTCTGGTGTGCAGATCGTCCCAAAAGGCGTTCAGTGAGGACTCTGTGCAGGATCACTTTCAGATTTCCCCTCCTCGCCTTTCACGACGCGTGTTCGCGAGATGGTGGACAGGGTGGTTCAGTGGACGGAAATGGTATGGTACAGTGTGCATGTGATTGTAAAAAAAAAAAAAAAAAAAGAAAAAAGAAAAAAAAAAGGTTGTTTGGACGTCGATGAAAAAAGATGTAAGTGTCTCCAGCTGCATGGCTTCCTAATTTAATAGTGAATGCTCCCTAGCAACAAGAGACAGTTCCCATGGCAGCGTGAGCAGGCAGGGTTTCGTAATAATGCATATTCATTACTGCACGCAGTGACAGGCTCGCGTCGCCTGATGCAATATGCATGAGGAAGAGCTGTAATAATACACATATTCCGAAAAAATGTCAGAGAACGTCACAGCCGCTTCCTGAAGTGTTCAGTCTCTTCATGAACGAGATGGAAAAACAAAAAACCAACAACAACAAAATGGTGGAGGTCTGGAACGTGTGTGAAACCTGGGTGTTTAGCAGCAGTGCGAGTGTAGACGAGTCATAGTTGGTACCTGTACGCTCCCCTCTGGAGGCATAGGGGAGGGGCTCTTTGACTGACAGGTGTCCTGAGAGGTGAAGCCCGAGTCGTGGGAGGAGACACTGGGAAGGCGGACGGAGCCTTGCTGAGGGAGGGCGGAGCCTCGGTAACGGAAATGTGATGTGGGAGAGTGAGAATGAGAGCTGCTTGAACGAGAATCGCTGCTGTTCACACTGTTCAGGCTGCTGCTCGGAGAGAGAGAGAGAGAGAGAGAGAGAGAGAGAATAATACGGGTATAACACAATACCATATCGGTCTCTGTATTCAGATTTAAACCTGAAGTGGGTGTGGCCTCAACAGGAAGTAAAAAAAAAAAAATTCAATATGAAGTCTATGAGGGGAAAAAACAGAGATAGAAACAGTAAGCATATAATGTCTTAAGCTCACTACTGGGAATCTCTCCATGCTATACATGATTTGTGAAAATATCTAAAAAAAAAAAAAAAATTAAATAAATAAAAACAAATAATCAATGATTATTTAATGATCAATTTATATAATTTTGCCATTTTCACTTCACAGGGCTTTAGCACATCTGGAGCTTATGTGTGACAACTACAAAGAATAAATCTTCTTCTGTACTGAGAAAAGAATTTGTTGTGATACGTGACTAACATGGTTGTGTGGATCTGACAAGCTGTAGAGGCCACGATAACCTTCAGGAACGTGTTCGTAACCAAACACTCGAAGCGGGCTGAAACACCTTGTCGATGAGAGAGATCAGAGGAGAATGACCAGACCGGTCTGAGCTGACAGGAAGGATATAGTAACTCAGACAAATCACTCTTTACAACCGTGGTGAGCAGAACAGCATCTCAGAACACATCAAACCTTGAGGTGGATGAGCTACAACAGCAGAAGTCCACATCGGGTTCCAGTCCTGTCAGACGAGAACACGAATCTGACGCTATCGTGGGCACTGACTCACCCACACTGGACAGCTGAAGACCAGGTGATTATTTAAAAATCAAACTGTCCAGCTTGTGCGTGCTGAGATGCTTTTCTCCTCACCATTCTTGCAAAGAGTTACTCTGTCTATATATATATATAAAAAAATCCCTAGAGACTGTTGTGTGTGAAAATCCCAGAAGATCAGCAGTTTCTGAAATACTCAAACCAGCCCTTCTGGTACCAACCACCATGTCACGGTTAAAGTCACTGAGATCAGATTTTTTCCTCGTTCTGATGTTTGATGAGAACTTGGCCTCTCTGCATGATTTTATGCATTGTGCTGTGCCACATGATTGGCTGATTGGAGAACTGAACCAATGAGCAGATATACAGGTGTTCCTATTAAAGTGGACTGTGTGTGTGTGTGTGTGTGTGTGTGTACATACATACATACATACATACATACATATATGGTTGTGAGATTGAGGTAACAGCTTCTAGGGTTTAAAATCCTACCAATTTGCTATAATCCAGCTCAATCTGTAACTATAAAATGTTAAAACTCAGCCCAAGGCCACGCTTCCTGTGCAAGGAATTAGAAATAACCCAAGTATAGCAACAGCTTGTAAGCAAGCGAACCCTGCCGTGCAGGTGGCCTAGCCATGATTCACATGCGGGCGCTCTGCTCGTAACACACCTACACATGCTGGACTTCCTGGAGGTGGTGCTGGGAGAGGAGGGCGGAGTCTGATACGACCAGCTGCACTCGGAGCCTTTCAGATCAGCAATCACCTGCATGAAAAGTCAACAAAATCAATACGCCAGACACGGGTTTTCTCACTCTGTAGTCCGAGTTCGGTTTGTAGTCCGAGCTAAGCCGAATGAAGCTTTGATAGGTGTGTACGGTTGGTCTGTGTTTGTGTGATGTGGTGTGTGTGTGTGCGTGTGAGTGATGTGGTGAGGGTGTTTACACACCTGTTCGCTGGACGGAGGCAGCTTGTGAGGGTCCATAGTCAAAGACCTCAGATCATCAGAGATCGACTGCAGGTGCGTGATCTCACCCAACATACACACTTCCTCTTCCTAAAGTGTGTGTGTGAGAGAGAGAGAGAGAGAGAGAGAGAGAGACACACACACACACACACAATATGCATAATATTCCAGTTAGAACCATATACAGTATAATAGTGAGTGATAGTATAAAATACACACATATAAGTTTGGGAAATACGGACTTCAGGAAAGAGCGGGAATATTAATGCGCAGAGTTAGAAACACAGGATAGTTGAGGTGAGAGACTGAGGGATGATGGGTAGAGGAGGAGCCGACTCACTATGGCGGGTCTGAGCATGGAGACGAATGTGCAGAATCGTGCTCTTTCTTCAATCAGAGCTTTCCTCACTGCCTGTCTTTCCGTCTCCTGCAGCGATGCGTACTTATCACTCACCCCCTGCAGAGCGCTGTCCACCTGTGGCTGGAGATCACCACGCCCTGCAGCGCGCACACACACACACACACACACACACACACACCAACACGTGAATCATTATCATCTGACCGCCATTCTGCCAGCAAAATCAGGAATTTTTACAGCTGTACTTGGTTTTTTTATCGTATCGAACTGATCATATTTTCTGATGTCATTTCGTCCGAGTCAGAACCTATGATCACTGATCTGATGGATAAAAGGTCTGATGCATCATTCTTGAATATGTTTTTTTTCCTCCAATGGTAGGCACTTTGGCTGTGGTATAAGAGGAATGAAACACTTCAGGATGTGCTTTTATAGTACAATAATCACGGGACAATACAGCAGATCAGATTGTCCGTGTTTGTTTCTGTGTTTTTGGGCCAAACTGGATCGTTTTTGTCTCGGAGGTCAGACCTGATTGTGTTCTCAGGAACACTGTGTTACTCATGTGGGTGGCTGTCCTAACAGCGCAGCCTCCTGTTTATGCAACACACACACACACACTAATCTCTTCTATCTGGAGAAACTGGAAACTACACGATATACTACACAGGGATGTGGCTGCGTTCCAACGCCACGATGCAAACATGCAATTTAGGTGTTAAGTTCGAGATCGGAGCCGGGGTCATTGTGGATGAAAGAAGGAAAGACGTGAATCTTAAGTTTTGCTTAAAATTCCTTTCTCGAAACAGGGTTTCACGCACTAATTACCGAGAGGAACTGTTCGTGCGAACGTTCTGTGTGAACAAATTTCACTGTTCATATGCTATTTATAACGCTCAGGGATCCCACGTTTAGTCTTTTAGCAGGTCAATCGAGACTTGAAATGGAACTCTCAGGACTCGAAACAGTGGAATTTTAGATATATATATATTTATATTTTCCCCACTGCAAAATTCTGGACTTTTCTTTAACAGATGCTGTACACGAGGGGGATATGATGTGATCTCAGTATTGTTCTATAATATCGATACACTTTCCTGACACATGTTTCTATACATCATCGTTGTCATACGGCGTTTTATTATATAAAATATTCAATTCAAGGGTTTCATATGAAAATACTGTAATATTACGTCAGAGTAATTAATTCCCTACACGTGTGGCTGTGTCTCTGATATATGATGCTCTATTGAGCAACGCCGTTACGTTATACGCTACACCCATACCCATGGGATTAGGCCGAAGCGTGTGGCGGAGGACGGAGATGGCGGAGTTTGTGGATGCCAGGTTGCGTCAGAGATAAAAACAGTATAAACGACAGGGAAACGTTAACACGAGTACGTGAATAAAGGCGAATCTGGAACGTTAGTGTAGGATGAAAGGACGACGATGCCTAGTGATTTTTTTTTGTTGACAAAAGTGACGATTTTAGTCATTTGCACGCTCGGTCACTTTATTAGGAACACCAGCTCATCCATGCAGAGATATCCAATCAGGTTATCACGTGTCGGAAGAGCTTCGGCGTGAAGGACTCTGTCTGTGACATGGTTGAGACTGTTAGACAGGTTGAGGCTACGGTAACTCAAATAAGCACCCTTTATAAAGTTGAAGGCAATTGGTTACAACTACAACAGCCGAAGAGCACATCAGGTTCCGGTCCTGTCAGCCAGGAACAGTAATCAGGTCTTACAGAGGGCACAGAGTCCTCTCCTGGTCTTCATTTGAAATCCTTCATTTGCCCAGTTTTGGTGAGCCTTAGATGTGTCGCCTCAGATGCAGCGTCAGATTCTTGCTCTTGGCTCTGTGTCTGCATGGTTTTATGCGTAGCATGGCTGCTACCTGATTGGCTGATTGGATAACTGCATGAATGAGATGTTCCTAATAAAGTGGGTGCTGCATGCATCATAATACTTATAAGTACATAATACAGATCAGTGCTTTATTGCCAGCGGGCATTTACTGAAGTCATACCTTTTCTCTGGCTGAATTGAAATTTGGTGCTTTATTGTGCAGTAAGTGCTCTCTGTAGTGTGTTAAATTAATAGGAAGTCATCTGGGTGAAAGTTGAAAGCATTGTGTTTGGAAGGGATCTTAAAGTAAAGCAAGTATTACACTATTATTAAGCTTAAAGCATATTATCATTTAATACATTCATCCTTGGTAAGTGCTTTAACCGGAGATTATCCTGGAACAACACCCTAGATGGGACACACCGGTCCATCGTGCAAACACACACGTAACCCAAGAGCAATTCAGAGTAGCCAATCCAACCCCCCCAACACGTTTTTGCGAGGTGGGAGGAAACCGGAGAACCCAGACGAAACCCAGGCGAACCTGGGGAGAACATGTGAAGCTCCGCAGAGCTCAGGATTGAACAGGAACGCTGTGAGGTGGCAAACCAACCTACTGTATGCACCACTCTGCTACTCTACAACTGAATCCCAACCTACTGTACCACTCTGCTACCCTAAAACTGAATACCTACCTACTGTACCACTCTGCTACCCTAAAACTGAATACCTACCTACTGTACCACTCTGCTACCATAAAACTGAATACCAACCTACTGTACCACTCTGCTACCCTAAGACTGAATACCTACCTACTGTACCACTCTGCTACCCTAAGACTGAATACCTACCTACTGTACCACTCTGCTACCATAAAACTGAATACCAACCTACTGTACCACTCTACTACCCTAAAACTGAATCCCAACCTACTGTACCACTCTGCTACCCTAAGACTGAATACCAACCTACTGTACCACTCTGCTACCCTAAAACTGAATACCAACCTACTGTATGTACCACTCTGCTACCCTAAAACTGAATACCTACCTACTGTACCACTCTGCTACCATAAAACTGAATACCAACCTACTGTACCACTCTACTACCCTAAAACTGCCATCTCTACTACGCTACCCCTAACCCAAAACTGAATACCAACCTACTGTATGTACCACTCTGCTACCCTAAAACTGAATACCAACCTACTGTACTACTCTGCTACCCTAAAACTGAATACCTACCTACTGTACCACTCTGCTACCCTAAAACTGAATACCTACCTACTGTACTACTCTGCTACCCTAAAACTGAATACCTACCTACTGTACTACTCTGCTACCCTAAAACTGAATCCCAACCTACTGTACTACTCTGCTACCCTAAAACTGAATACCAACCTACTGTATGTACCACTCTGCTACCCTAAAACTGAATACCAACCTACTGTACTACTCTGCTACCCTAAAACTGAATACCAACCTACTGTACCACTCTGCTACCCTAAAACTGAATACCAACCTACTGTACCACTCTGCTACCCTAAAACTGAATACCTACCTACATGTACCACTCTGCTACCCTAAAACAAATACTAACCTCTACCACTGTATACTTACCAATCTGCTACCCTAAAACTGAATACCAACCTTCTACTGTCCACTCTGCTACCCTAAAACTGAATACCAACCTACTGTACCACTCTGCTACCCTAAAACTGAATACCTACCTACTGTACTACTCTCTGCTACCCTAAAACTGAATACCTACCTGTATGCACCACTTGCTACCCTAAAACTGAATACCAACCTACTGTTACCACTTTGCTACCTAAAACTGACTACCTACTGTACTACTCTGCTAAGATAATACAGCCATCCTCTCCACACAACACTCATGTTCTCTGGGCCAAAACACACACACACACACACACACACACACACACACACACACACACACACACACACACACACACAGACACACACACAAACAAGCCTACAAATCCCCACACCATGCATGATCTTCACATGTTGGCCTGGAGGAAAGGAATAATAATAATAATAATAATAATAATAATAATAATAATAATAATAAAGTCGATATATTGTTGTAATTGCTGACTGCTTCAGTAGCTATTAGATCTGGGACATCCTGTAACACTAATTAAAAAGTACTGCATGTATAACATGGATTTTTATAAATATTAACAATATATAAACATCTCCTGGTCTTTTGTTCAAAAATTCACAAAAATACTCGGCTCTCATGGATATCAAACAACTTCAAACACAACACAGGTTTATCCCGAAAAAAATAAAATAAATAAATTAGGTGTCTAACAATTATTGACACCCCTATGAATTCATATGAGAAAAATATATTGGAAGTATATTCCCATTGATATTTTACATTTTTTAGTACACCTTGGTGACTAGGAACAGGAAACCATTCCTTTAGTCATAAATAACAATGGGTAAGAGCAAGGAATGTAGCTGTGATGTGCAGCAAAAGGTTGTTGAGCTTCACAAAATGGGAAGTGTCTATCAGAAAATAGCACAAGCGTTGAAAATGCCCATTTCTTCCATCAGGACAATAATTAAGAAGTTCCAGTCAACTGGAAATGTTATGAATCGACCTGGAATTGGACGTGTGTCTATATCGTCTCAACACACTGTGAAGAGGACGGTTCGAGTGGATAAAAAATCTCCAAGGATCACAGCTGGAGAATTGCAGAAGTTAGTTACGTCTTGGGTTCAGAAAGTCTCCAAAACTACAATCCGAAGTCACCTACATCACCACAAGGTGTTTGGAAGGGTTTCAAGAAAAAAGCCTCTACTCTCATCCAAAAACAATCTCGAGCATCTTCAGTTTCAGACACGACTGGAACTTCAAATGGGATCGGGTTCAATGGTCAGATGAAACCAAAATAGAGCTTTTTGGCAATAAACACCAGAGGTGGTTTTGGAGCACACAGAGAGGTAGCCATATGGAGAAGTACCTCAAGCCCACGGTTAAATATGGAGGTGGATCTTTAATGTTTTGGGGCTGTTTTTCTGCCAGAGGACCTGGACATTTTGTTAGGATACATGGCACCATGGACTCTATCAAATATCAACAGATATTAAATGAAAACCTGACTGCTTCTGCCAGAAAGCTTCAAATGGGTCGTGGTTGGAATGTGAAGGATCTGGAGAGATTCTGTATGGAGGAATGATCTCAGATCCCTCCCCATGTATTCTCCAACCTCATCAGAGCTGTTATCTTGGTAAAGGGACGTAGCGCATATATATATATGAATGAAGCTGTGTTGTTTGCAGTCTGTTGAATGTACCGGTTAATACGTTGACGTATTGAATCGAGATCCTCGTACTGAATAATTTGATACGGTACACACTCTCTTCGGATGTCTGTGGATCAGACTCAATATTCCAGTTCCTAATCTTGCGGCAGTGATTGGACATCAGGCCGAACTGAGCTTGTTTACATGGCGCCTGAAGAGTCGAGAGACCAGAAACACTCAACACATCACAAATATATTACGCCATAAACATGTTATTTAATGCTTCAGGGAGGAATCTTCCCTTCCTTTAACTGTGTTTGATTGGTGTGTGTGTGTGCGTGTGTGCGCGCGTGTGTGTTTTATGCGTGAACACAGCTCGGGTGTGGGAAGGACTGACCTTTCTTTGCTTTCTTTTGCAGTTTAAGCGTGTCTGATGATTTCTTCTTGATCTCTTGCCGTGCTCGTTTGTATTCTGTCCATACGGAGAGAGAAAAGAGAGGACAGAGGGGAGTTCTGTAAGACTTTGAAGAGTTATTTCAAAGTCAGCGCAAGAAGAAAAAAAAGCTCAAAAGAAAGAAAAAAGGCTTTAAAGTGATCAGATGGATTTGTGATGAGTGAATAATCAGAGGCTGTGATGTGAAGTGCATGCAAACAGACTGCAAAGAAACGCCTGCAGCTATGAGACCCCTCTGTGTGTGTGTGTGTGTGTGTGTGTGTGTGTGTGTGTGTGTGTGTGTGTACCTTTGGCATGGTCCTTATCCATAGTGTTGGCGACTCTCTTCCACTCCTCCATCTGCTCTTGCAGCGGGTTAGTCAATGAGTCCACAAACACCCTGCACACACAACACACACAACACACACACACACACACACCTTACTCAGGAGCTATGTAAGTGTCTGAAAGAGAACACTGGTTCCTAAAACAACAACAACAACAAACACTCCAAAGACCAAAAAAGTACAATTTAATTTATTTTCTAAGAGTCTGCTGGGAAACATCTGGATTTGATACAGCAGCTGGATCTGAGGATTTTAGCAGTGTTACTGATGTGTGTGTGTGTGTGTGTGTGAGAGAGATTGTGCAGAGCTCACATTGAAAACTGTCTGAGTTTGGCCTCTATGCTGCGGTGTCTCATACACATCCTGGTCAGAGCTGAACCGATGTCCCGGGTCGCACCTGTGACACACGCACACACACACACACACACGAGTGATTTTATAAACGCACGCCCTTGAAATACAGGCAGAGATAATGAGCGATGAATGGAGTTTACTTATTTACAGTTCAGACGCGCCGTGAAAACTGTGTGTGCAGTGCTTTAGGTCACATGTACTGTTAGTTCACAGGACATGCAGGTTGAGCAAACTTCTGTGCACCACGAACACACACACGTGCGCGCGCACACACACGCACACAATAAACAGGGCATTATCGCTACAGTGTGAAACACTGAAACATGATTAAATGTAACTGCATCTGTTTGTGTGTGTGTGTGTGTGAGAGAGTGAGAGAGAGGACATCGCAGATGGCTGTGCCGGATCAAGGTGTGCGAGATTTTCCTCTCCCTTCTGTTCCTCTCAGCATGAGAAAGAAATATATATATAGAAAGAAAGAAAGAGAGAGAGAGAGAGAGAGAGAGTGAGAAAGAGAGCAAGAAAGAGAGGGAAATTGAAAGATGGATGGGAAAAGGGAGGAAGAGAGTGAGAGAGAGAGAGAGCTGGAACAATAGAGAGAGACAGAGGGCGAGAGAAAGAAATGAATTGATAGAGAGAAATGAAAAGATGGTGACAAAGAGAGACAGAAATGGAAAGAGACAGATATATATAGAGAAATGGAAAGAGACAGTGAGAGAGAAAAATGGAAAGATATATATACAGAGAAAAATGGAAAGAGATAGATAGAGAGAGAAATGGAAAGATGGAGAGAAATTGAAAGAGATACATAAATAGATAGATAGATAAGATAGATAGATAGATAGATAAATGTAAAGATATATTGAGAGATTGATACAGTGAGGGAAAAAAGTATTTGATCCCCTGCTGATTTTGTACGTTTGCCCACTAATAAAGAAATGATCAGTGTATAATTTTAATGGTAGATTTATTTGAACAGTGAGAGACAGAATAACAACAAGAAAATCCAGAAAAACGCATGTCAAAAATGTTATAAATTGATTTGCATTTTAATGAGGGAAATAAGTATTTGACCCCTCTGCAAAACATGACTTAGTACTTGGTGGTAAAACCCTTGTTGGCAATCACAGAGGTCAGACGTTTCTTGTAGTTGGACACCAGGTTTGCACACATCTCAGGAGGGATTTTGTCCCAGTCCTCTTTGCAGATCTTCTCCAAGTCATTAAGGTTTCGAGGATAACGTTTGGCAACTCGAACCTTCAGCTCCCTCCACAGATTTTCTATGGGATTATGGTCTGGAGACTGGCTAGGCCACTCCAGGACCTTAATGTGCTTCATCTTGAGCCAATCCTTTGTTGCCTTGGCCGTGTGTTTGGGGTCATTGTCATGCTGGAATACCCATCCACGACCCATTTTCAATGCCCTGGCTGAGGGAAGGAGGTTCTCACCAAAGATTTGACGGTACATGGCCCCGTCCATCGTCCCTTTGATGCGGTGAAGTTATCCTGTCTCCTTAGCAGAAACACACCCCCAAAGCATAATGTTTCCACCTCCATATTTGACGGTGGGGATGGTGTTCTTGGGGTCATAGGCAGCATTCCTCCTCCTCCAAACACGGCAAGTTGAGTTAATGTCAAAGAGGTTTGGTCTCATCTGACCACAACACTTTCACCCAGTTGTCCTCTGAATCATTCAGATGTTCATTGGCAAACTTCAGATGGGCATGTATATGTGCTTTCTTGAGCAGGGGACCTTGCAGGTGCTGCAGGATTTCAGGCATAGTGTGTTACCAATTGTTTTCTTGGTGACTCTGGTCCCAGCTGCCTTGAGATCATTGACAAGATCCTCCCGTGTAGTTCTGGGCTGATTCCTCACTGCTCTCATGATCATTGCAACTCCACGAGGTGAGATCTTGCATGGAGCCCAAGGCCGAGGGAGATTGACAGTTCTTTTGTTTCTTCCATTTGCGAATAATCGCACAATAATCGTTACCTTGTTATACAGGTAACAAGCTGAGATTAGGAGTTCTCCCTTTAAGAGTGTGCTCCTAATCTCAGCTCGTTACCTGTATAAAAGACACCTGGGACCCAGAAATCTTTCTGATTGAGAGGGGGTCAAATACTTATTTCCCTCTTATTAAAATGCAAATCAATTTATAACATTTTTGACATGCATTTTTCTGGATTTTTTTGTTGTTATTCTGTCTCTCACTGTTCAAATAAATCTACCATTAAAATTATAGACTGATCATTTCTTCGTCAGTTGGAAAACGTACAAAATCAGCAAGGGGATCAAATACTTCTTTCCCTCACTGTAGGTAGATAGATAGACAGAGAGACATAAATGGAAAGAGAGTGAGAGACAGATAAATGGAAAGATAGAGAGATAGAGAAAGTTGCTGCAGTCACACACACAGTTCCAGCATCAGGTCACCTGAAAGTGTGTTTGCCCCTTTTTTGGGATTTTTGTATAAATGTACAGTTTTGTGTTGTTCTTGTTATTGCACCTGCACAGATTTTCTGATCAACATGTTCTCTTATTTACATTTACTCCATCACACTCTCAACCAACACACTGGCTTGTGCCATAGAACACTTCCATCTTCTCTACAGGTTCATCATCTTCTCTACAGTTCCGTCTTCGGTACAGGTTCATAATCTCTACAGTTCTGTCTTCTCTACAGTTCCATCTTCTCTACAGGTTCATAATCTCTACAGGTTCATAATCTCTACAGGTTCATCTTCTCTACAGTTCTGTCCTCTCTACAGGTTTATCTTCTCTACAGGTTCATCTTCTCTACGGTTCTGTCCTCTCTACAGGTTCATCTTCTCTACGGTTCTGTCCTCTCTACAGGTTCATCTTCTCTACAGGTTCATCTTCTCTACAGGTTCATCTTCTCTACAGGTTCATCATCTCTACAGGTTCATCTTCTGTGGGTTTTGTTTTGTTTTGTTTGTTTTACACATTTTGCGAAAGAGTTTCGTAATAAGAGTACATTAGTACAAGTTAACACTCAAAAATACGGCAAACATCTGCGCAAATCATAAATGAAAGCAATTTAATTAAATAGCAATTAAATTGTCAAACACTTCGGGAAGCAGAAAATGTAAGCCATGTGGACGTTAGACAACCAGTTTTTAACAGGATTATATCAAAAACTTTACTTTTATGTTTTTTTCAACTGTTTGAAAATTATATGAAGTCTGTCAGTACCATGTGATGAAAAACAGCCCCACAGCATGATGCTTCCACCTCCAAACTTCACTGTTGGTGTATTGTTTTGGGGGTGATGTTCAGTGACATTTCTTCTCCAAACATGGTGTGTAGTATGGCACCTGCTGCCTCCAAGTGTTTCTGGAGCTCTTTCCGAGTGGTCCTTGGCTCTTGGGCTACTCTTCTGACTGTTCTTCTGACTCCCTGGTCAGAAATCTTGCGAGGAGCTCCTGTGCGTGGTCATTTGATGACGGATTGATGTTGCTTCCACTTGCAGAAAATGGCCCCAATGGTGCTTACTGGAAGATTCAGAAGTTTTGAAATACGTCTGTATCCGATTCCATCAATATGTTCCAGAAAAATAAGGTTGGAAGGTCTTGGGAGAGCTCCTTGCTTTTACCCATCATGAGATGTTTCTTAGGTAATGAAGAGCCTTTTTATAGACCATCAATTTACTAACCCAGCTGATATTCATTTGCAGATAGGGGGTATAATTACTCATGGATATCAGCTGGTTCCTTGCCTTACCTTACCTTCCAGAACTGCTTTTTCTTGGCGTGTTCAGTACCCCCCATCTATCCATCTATCTACCTATTGTATCTATCTATTCTTTTTCCACACTTTGTGTGTGTGTGTGAGAGAGAGAGAGAGAGAGGATTCCCAGACACACCTCACTACTCTTCTGACCCATAGTCTATAAATACTGCTGCAGTCTGTACAGGAGACTAGTCTGCCTGCCTGTGTCTCTCTCTCTCGGTCTCTCTCTGTATTAACAGCAGTGACACTGGGCCTGTGTGGATCACTGCAATGCAGCAGCACCTCCCTTCTCTATCTCTTTCTCCCTCACACACACACACACACACACACACACACACACCTCTATTTATCAAGATGCAGCCTGTGGGTCCGTGGGAACAATTTCCTTGAGTCCAAAATGAATTGTTGAGTGTGTGTTTAATGTCAGCATACAACATTCCTTTGTGTGACTGTTAGGATTGTCAGCCTTCCTGTGCTCACGCTCGGCCTTCAGAGTGTGTCTCGAAGCCTGATGGCATCTGAAAGAGTTGACATTCACCCACACACACGAACCAACACTAGGAGGCGCTAAAGCGGTTCATGCTGTGCTCTGAGCTTTCAGGAGAACAGCTGGGGGACCAATACACACACACACACACACACACACACACACACACAGCTCATCCCTGGCAGCACAGATATGCAGGCAATGTGTGTGTGTAGAGGGGCCTTCCTCTTGCATGTGGCTCAGGCAATATGGAGTGTCTCACATTCTCTCTATAAATAATGTAGGCAAGAAATCCAACACTCACACACACACACACACACACACACAAACCCACTGTATATATATACGCACACACCTTACAGTCATATATAGGGAATGCACACATGTGCGAGGTCTAATCATACCCAGCATAGCTCTACGCCACATTCACAGTCCTGTCTGAAATGACCTGGTTAAAATTAAAAGAGCACGATCAGCCGTGCAACTTCACCCGAGTCTTTATTTCGGGTTTTCCTGACGACAGTCGCTTTATCTCGTGACCGGTTTCGTCCTCTATACACATTTCAAACACTGTAAAATGTATTGGCTGACTAAGAGAAATGGCAAAGAAATGTGATCAAATTAAAAAGACAGCTCGGAGCACTGTCTGGGCGTGGCCTGGTATGCTAATGAGCGCGAACGATCGACACGACCATGTCCGAGACTCTCGGTGTGCTCCGTGCTGGATCTGTGTTAGAGGTACAAGCGAGGGATGAGTCTTGGGCTTGGTGACTGTGGAGCTTACATACACTGTACACAAGATTAGCCCCGCCCACTTGGCATTGGCAAATAAGGATTTGTGAATTTCCGGTCATAGTTTCGTGCGTTTTCTACCTGTGTCCATCTGCGTTTCCTCCCAGATTCCTCCCCAAATCCTGACTGGCTATACTCAATTGTATTCCCACCTCACGGATCCCAGGATAGACTCTGGATCCACAGCCACTGTGAGCAGTATAAAACCCCTACTGAAGATGAATGACCTCTCTATCCTGATACATGAACCTTACGAAAGTTAAGAACGGAGGTCTTGGACACTCCGCATTCATAAGTATGCGTGGAGCAAAGGGGGATATTACTATTATTATTATTATTATTATTATTATTATTACCACTACTACTAACTCCTCTGGGAAATTGGGAAACATGAGAGTTCATTTAATTGATGTCCAACCATGTCTAACGTTCCGCTAGTTGAGCTAGATGACACAGAATTCACTTCCACTCAATTTTACTGATCGATCTAGTTTTAACAACAGCCACAAAGCAGCTTTACAGAAATACAGATGCTGATTCATACTATACAGCCAAAAGTATGTGGACACCTGACCATTACGCCTGTAATGCTTGCTGAACATCCCATTCCAGATGTATTCCCCATTGGCTGTTATAACGCGCTCCACTCTTCCACGAAGTCTTTCAGCTAGATTTTGGGGCGTGGCTGTGTGGACGTGTGTTCATTCAGCTACAAGAGCGCTAGTGAGGATGAGGCCAGGCTCTTATGTCGAGGAGACTCCGGTTCCAGTTCATCCCCAAGGTGTTCAGTGGGGTCGAGGTCAGGGCTCTGTGCAGGACACTCGAGATCTTCCACCTTCTTCCAACCTTAACACACGTCTTCATGGAGACCGCATTGTACACAGGGACGTGTGTCATCATGCTGGAATTGTAATGCTACAGCATGCGATGACGTTCTTTATAAAGGAACACACACACGGGTGTGACGGGCAGGTGTCCGCATACATTTGGCCAGAGAACTAGTACCTGGCCCTAACGAACAAACAGGTGAGCATACGCCGGGCAAATGTTTTTAATATGATATGAACGCTAGCTACTTATATAGACATAATATATAACCTAATATTACATTATCTATGAATATTTTTTGTAGCTTGCTATTGTGATATTTTCTATGGATGTGGAATCATTGGGTCTGAAAAATAAATAAATAAATAAAATAAAAATAAAAAGTCTGTCTACGCCCCTGGCAGTGAATGATTTGAGACACAGCCTTCATGTCAGTCAGCAGGCTCGGGAGCTCATGCACAGGCGACTCAGCTGGGCAGCTGGTGGCTCTGTTGTTCTTTACTGGTCCCATCTTGTTAAATGATGCTGTTTGATTTACGCTAACGAGCTCTGGATTCAGGCTCCTAATCACTAATTAACAGTGTGCATGCACACGCAGAGAGAGAGAGAGAGAGAGAGAGAGAGAGAGAGAGAGAGAGAGAGAGAGAGCACACACTCAACAATACAGTGAATACACAGGAATAAATGGAAAATGGAGAATGGATTAAGAATGAATAAGAGCAACATTCAGACATTCAAAGAAGGAGACAGCCTGGCAACGTCCTTAAAGCACACACACACACACACACACACACACACACACACACACACACACACACACACACACACACACACACCCAGAGCAGTGAGTAAAATGGCTGTGGAGCTTTCTTCTGATTTGGACTAGTCAGTGTGGAAGCCACACCTCACTTGCAAAAGAGTTCTCCACACTTCATTTGCACATGTTAGTCTAAAAACTCTTGCATACACACACACACACACAACTGTATCCTGTTCTATACAGTGAATCACCTGAGGCATTTATGAAGGTTAGATTAGTCTTTTTTTTTTTCATTTACTTTTTTTTAAGTTAGGTAGGTTTGACATGATTGCTGCCTACACTCACGAAGCTCCACCTCCAAAATCGTAGCTGGCCCATAAAGTGTCTCTAAAATGACTGATGTAAAGTATTCCGGAGGAGAAGAATCGTGTAGTAAAAAAAATAATTTTTTTTTTTTTTTTAAATCACACAAAAATGGGGCACAAAGAGGTCACAAAGCAGGTGCGGGACCTCAATGTTGAAAAATATCAGTGAGGAGAGGGTTCCAAAAAAATATCAAGCCATTGGATATACCATGGAACACTGTAAAGACAATAATCAACAAGTGGAGAAAATCTGGCAGGACCAGATTCCAGACCTAAATCCAATCAAAGATCTGTGGGGTGACCTGAAGAGGGCTGTGCCCAGGAGATGCCCAGCCAATCTGACAGTCAAGTCGTGCCAAACTGACTCTTACCCAAAAAGATTGAACGCTGTGATAAAATCTAAAAGGTGCTTCAACTAAGTTTAGGGGTGTGCACACTTATGCAACCATCATTTATCATTGTTTCCTCTAAAATTATTCGTATTGTTTTGGACTTAAAATTTCACAACAAAAGGTAGAAAAGTTTCTGACATGATTGATGTTGGTTTATTTTATTTAATTAGTTTTAACGTCACAAGAACCTGCCATTTTAACAGGGGTGTGTAGACTTTTTAGTGCAACTGTAAATGAACCAAATAAATGAATCTATAATTATATATATCTATATATATATCAAATGAAATTAAATGAATCAAATAAATGAATCCTGATAATGAATGAATCATGTTATACGATCAGTGAAAATAAATGAATCGTGTAATCAAATCCTGTGAAGACAAATGAATCATGGGTAAAACAAACAAACAAACAAACAAACAAACAAAAAACAGTCATAGCTGCATCTTGACACTTAATGATTGGCTTCAGCAGGCTTGCAAGGTGTTGCTGTGTATTAGAAGTGATTCGGATGATAATATAGTAGATTTATTTTTGTTAAACACTGATTTACTCTGCTGTTTAATGGTTTATGATCTCTGCGGCACGCAGTTCGCTCAGAACACGATGCTTTAGTGTAAATGCTCAGGACACGATGCTTGTAGCTCGAGCGCAAAGCTAGAGAAGCCATGAGCCGGCAGTGGAGCAGAGCCAGGTGTGGGAAGAGACAGGAAAGGAACAGGATAACACATGTTAATATCAGTGAGTCCAGGTGTGTGTGTGTATATGTGTAGTTTATTACCTCTGCTGCCAGTGGCCAAGTCCGCGACCTTCTGAAAGGCATCGAGGAAAGCAGCGACTGCCACAACCGTAGCCCTGAGAACACACGACAGACTTCTGAATTCTCTACAAAACGTCTTAAACATCTCACCACTGGGCATTTGACCATTTACACCAGCACATAGTAATGCATGTTTTTATATATATATATATATATATAAATAAATAAAAATACAGCGCTTTGAAAAAGTATTTGCCCCCACCCTGATTTCATGTGTATTTGTGTAGATCTCGTTCTAAATTGTTTCAGGGAGTAAAACTTAATCCAAGATAAAACAAAGGCAACCCGAGTAAACACAAAATACAGTTTTTAAGCGCTAATGTAATTTATTGAAGCAAAAAAGTCCTCCAATACCAACTGCGCCTGTGTGAAAATGTATTTGCCCCCGTAGTTACTAATTCCACAAATTTATGAAACTGCATTTATAATAGGGTTCAGCTGGACTAGACACAACCAGGCCTGATTACTGCAAACCCTGTTCAATCAAATCATCACTTACATAGAACTTTTCCACCAGCATGAAGTTGGTTAAAAGGTCTTTCCCAGTAACACACTATGCGCCAAAGTTTAAAGAAATTCCAGAAATGATGAGGAAGAAGGTGATGTGTTTCAATAAGTCTGGGAATGGTTACAAAGCAATTTCGAAGGCTTTGGGACTCCAAAGAACCACAGTGAGAGCCGTAATCTCCAAATGGAAAAAGTCTGCACAGTAGTGAATCTTCCCAGAAGTGACCAAAATTCCTCCAAGAGCACAGTGACGACTCATGCAGCAAGTCACAAAAGAACCAACAACAGCATCAAAGGATCTACAGACCTCTCCTGCATTAATAAAGGTCACTATTCATGACTCCACTATCAGAAAGACACTGGGCAAAAATAGCATCCATGGAAGAGTAGCGAGGTGAAAACCACCGCTAACCCAGAAGAACATTAAGACTTGTCTGAATTTTGCGAAAGCACACCTTGATGATCCTCAAACCTTTTGGGAGAATGTTCTATGGACTGACGAGTCGAAAGTGGAACTGTTTGGAAAACAGGGGTCCCGTTACATCTAGCGTAAACCAAACGCCGAATTCCACAAAAAGAACATCATCCCTGTGGTCAAGCATGGTGGTGGAAGTGTGATGGTGTGGGGATGCTTTGCTGCTTCAGGGCCTGGACAACTTGCAATAATTAAGGGAAACATGAATTCTGCTCTCTACCAGAATTTCTAAAGGAGAATGTCCGGTCTTCAGTCCGTAAACTGAAACTCAAGTGCAACTGGATTATGCAGCAAGACAATGATCCAAAGCATAGGAGTAAATCCTAGTCCTAGAAGTAAGTGAAAGACTGATCTCCAGTTATCGGAAGCGTTTGGTTGCCGTTATTGCTGCTAAAGGTGGCACAACCAGATTTTAAGTTAAAGAGGGCAATTAGTTTTTCACATGGGTGATAGGAGCTGGTTAACTTTGTTTTCCTTCAATAAAAATAATGAAAACTGTATTCTGTGTTTACTCAGGTTGCTTTGTTTTATGTTGTATTTCGTTAGAAGATCTAAAACTATTTAATATGAGATGTACACAAAAACAGGTCTGGACTAATGTTCTAATCGCTATGGTAACATCTCATTCACAGGGACTTATATGGCAGACGCTCCACATAATCTAAACAGAATAATAAACGGATTAAAAACCTGTTGTCGTTTAATAAGGGAAACATATCATTCTTGATGTGGTTGAGATTTCCATAAGGAAGATGTTTATTTAATGTTTATTTACAGAAGGAGTCTTCAGTGTCAGCGCTTTGGAACGGTCAAGAGGTAACTTTAGCTGGGTGCATGGTGGGTTCGATTTCCGCCGCTACCCTGTGTGTGCGGAGTTTACATGTTCTCCCCGTGCTGCGGGGGTTTCCTCCGGGTACTCCGGTTTCCTCCCCCAGTCCAAAGACATGCATGGTAGGCTGATTGGCGTGTCTAAAGTGTCTGTAGTGTATGAATGGGTGTGTGAGTGTGTATGTGATTGTGCCCTGCGATGGACTGGCACCCTGTCCAGGGTGTACCCTGCCTTGTGCCCGATGCTTCCTGGAACAGGCTCCAGGTTCCCAGCGACCCTGGATAAGTGTTTATAGCTGCTATAACGTAAGTGATGACAGAAACTTTGTTCGGTGATGTTCTGCAACATTAAATGTAACTATAAACGGATAAAACAATCACATGCTGTCCTTTTGCACACGAAAATTTGAATCAATGTTATTTGGATTTGCAATTATTTACAGAAACTCCGCCTTATCGCACCAAACCGCTGTTGATCATTAACAGCATGCCCACAAATCCTTATCTACCGTGTGATCGATGGGGACAATGGGGTCTTCCAAAGACCACAGAAGGCGTGTCGACTGAAGAGTGGGCGTGTCTCGAACACCACAGATGAAAATGTGGGCGTGTTTGCGCGTCCATATATGGAAACGAGGGCTCCGCTGGACGGCTTGATTGCCATAGATGGCGATGTGGGCGTGTCTTTAAGCCTGTATATGGAAGAACGCGCTTGAACATGCTCACTGTATGAGGCGAGGGAACAAAGTGCGACATGTAAAAACGATTCCCCTGGTGTGCTGTGTGTAAATAAAGAGAAGAAGCGTAAGCACGTAGTGCTCGTGGCTGCGGTGTGGGTATTAAAGAATCCTGGACGTGTTTCGACAGCACTGTTCTTCTCGTGGTGGGGGTGTTGGTGTGCATCTGGGTGGGACGCCTGTTTAAACACACACCCAATCCACACGATTCTTGTGTTCAGTAATGTTCAGTGCGCACGAGAAGTGATCTAACTGGTGAAAGATGAGACGGTGAGTGTGAGACGCAGCTGCCCCATCAGTGTGCTGATAGTTCACACAGAGCGGCGTGGTACAGCCGTGTGCGTGTGTGCGCGCATGTGTGTGTGTACATATACACACGGCATTCTCACACACACCGCTGATAAGGAAGATGGTGGACAGGATTTCTACTCTAAATGTGCGGTTATATTTTGCAACAAAATGAGGTTAGTGTGTGGTACAGTGTGCTCAACGATCTCCAGTGTGTGCTGTGAAGCCTCACCTGAGGTGCGCCTGCAACTTCCCAGCCTTGCTGATAAAATCCTCCCACACCGGGTAGCTTCCCTGCAACAGGAGGGAGAGAAAAGCAAAAAAAACATTTTCTTTATATACACATCTCCCTAGAGACTTTAAAATACCCCACACATACAATTCACCCAGAATAACCATCTCTCTCTCATTATCCTCTCGCTCTTTACCTCTCCTAATCTCTCATTATCTCCTCCTGCTTCACTGTTTACTTTCGCCTTACCTTTCATCCTCCACCTCTCTCTCTCTCTCTCTCTCTTGCTCTCACTGTGTCCCTCTCACTCTCTCTGTCTTACTGTCTCTCTCTCTCTGTCTCACTGCCGCCAGCTGAATCAAGGAGCTGAACGGGTTTATCCCAGCAACAATAAGAGCCAGCTGCCATGTTTTCTATCAATCCCTGTCGCTCACCTACTGACATACTGATAATTATTCATAATATGCCAACAATAATAACGTTCATCTCTGTAAGTTTTAGCTTTTTGGAAGCAGATACTTTTTTGAATAAAACCCATATTAAACAAAATAACAAGATCACCGATGATCACCACAGGCAAAATATTCAGCTTCAAAATTAATATAGAAATGTTGCAACCGGAAATAAAAAAAATTATATATATCATTATATACACACATATACATATATACACACACACACACACACACATAAAATTGCAATATATATCAAGGTCCATTATTAATATTATTATTATTATTAATAATAATAATAATAATAATAATAAGTACTTGGTTTAAAACTAATTTTTCTAAAATATTTTTTCATGTGTTTTGTTTCTTGAATTGTACATCCCTATTGATCAACAGACATTTTGTAGAGCCCACAAACCCCTAAAAGACTTACAAATAGATTTAAGATTTTTCTCTTTCAGGTCTCATAACTATTATTACTCCAAGAGAATTCTTTCCATACACACACACACACACACACACACGCACACACACACACACACACACCACTATTGACCAAATCTATCCAGCTGAAGGTACTGAAATAAACATACACAGAAGCTGTAGTTAGGCTTTGAGCAAATAATAAGGTGTTTGTAAGTAAAATTACAGACTGTTTCTGTTCGAAAGCTACTCGAGACCTCACAACTCGGGTGAACACGCAGAACAAATCGAAGAACGTAGGACATTCCCTAATCAGAGTTTTCCTTTAGCTCCTACTCATGGTCATCACTGACGATCAGTACGTTTACGCGGACATCAATAATCCGATATTAACCCGATTAAGACGATACTCTGATTAAGAAACTAGCCTGTAAACAGCAATTCTTTATTACCTTAATCTGACTAAAGTCATACTCGAAGTAAACACAAATAGAATTAAGACGTGTGGAGTGTTCCTGTTTTAGTCGCATTACAGACATGTACACACCTTAATCACACTATTAACGTCGTGTGGGAGTTTTCACCGTATCGTGCGACAGGACGCGTACACACACGGCAGCGCTCGACCGTTTGACGGTAAACAAGAGAGCACGGCTGCGTCCCAAACCGAGTACTTACTTTCTGTATAATAGGAGAAATACATGTATCTGAGCTACTATATAGACGGTAAGTACGCGGTTTGGGACGCAGCCCACGGCTTCAAGCAGTCGTCTATTTGCACGTACAGCACGACTAATAATTAACAGCACTCGAAGCTTTCGTAAAATTAAAAATAAAAACACCCCAAACTGTATACGGTCCCATATCGAACACCACCTGTATGTTAATACGTGAAATTCTGGAGGGAACGTCGGACGGTGTGATGTGGGGACGTGATGACGTGTGTCGATCTATGTTCTATAACATATAACACGGGTACATGAAAGGAATATTCTAAACGTGACTCATGTAAACACCTTAATCACAATATTATCTTATTCAGAATAAGGTCAATAATTAGATTACTGCTGTCCATGTAAACGTAGTCAATGATCGCTGGCAACGTCCGTATACTCATCCCCAATTCAGTCCAGATCATCTCAGGTTCTGAAATGATATGATTCTACCTAAATAAATAAATAAAAACTATAAAGAGCAGTATTTGGTGTCAATATTTGGCATGACGATCTTTTACGTTAAAAAAATGAATCAATAGCAGTGTCAGGTACAATGTGTGCAGTTTTATAAGGAAGTTTTACCGAGCATGTCGGAGAACCTGACTCGGTTCTTCTGGAGACTTTGACTGTCGCGTCTTATTTTTGCAGCAAAACCCAGCAGCCTTCTTCATGTTTTCTGTTGGAAAAGTGTCGCTTACATAATACGCTGCTTTCTTTCATAACATTGCTCAGTAACATTTCATTTCATGCTGGAAGACTAATGTTTGGAATCTAAAATGTTTCTGTACTGACTCGACCCACAAAACGACCCACAAAATGGCTGCTGTGAGGATTCCTCCCTTAGGTAAGCAGGAGCTCACGTAAAACGTTTTTTTTTCCTTGTGTAAATGCTCCCGCTAGCAACTCATGAATGAATATGTTCACGTCCAGCTTGATAAACGAGACCCGAAGTCGGAGACCTGAGATAGAATTATGCTAAAATTAAATCACAAGGTCTGTGATGTATACAGTTACACCGATCAGCCATAGCATTAAAACCACTGACAGGTGACGTGAATAACATTCACCTTATAGTGGCGGATGGGGGGGGGGTATATTTATTAAGCAGCAGGTGAACAGTCAGGTCTCAAAGTTGATGTGTTGGAAGCAGGAAAAATGGGTGAGTGTAAGGATCTGAGGGACTTTGACATGGGTCAAATTGTGATGGGTAGACGACCGGGTCAGAGCATCTCCAAAACAACAGGTCTTGTGGGGTGTCCCCGGGATGCAGTGGTTAGTACCTAACAAAAGTGGTCCTCGTAATGACAACCGGTGAACCGGTGACAGGGTCACTGGCGCCTAAGGCTCACTGATGCGTGTGAGGAGCGAAGCCTAGTTCATCTGGTCCTCTCCCACAGAAGACCTCCTGTAGCACAAAATGCTGTAAAAGTTCCTGCTGGCTCTGATCGGAAGGAGTCAGAACACACGGTGGACCACAGCTTGCTTCGATAGGTACAAGATGTTGATTTCCAAATTCCCCAGATCCCAAATCCGATCGAGCCGATTGTGTTGGATGTTCTGGACAAACAAGTCCGATCCATGAAGGCTCCACCTCGCAACTTACACGACTTAAAGGATCTGCTGCCAACGTCTCGGTGCCAGATACCACAGCACACCTTCAGAGGACTCGTGGAGTCCGGGTCTCGACGAGTCAGAGCTGTTCGGCCGGCACGAGGAGGACCTACACGCTTTTACGCAGGTGGTTTTAATGTAATGGATGATCGGTGTATACATTTAATCCTTACACTATGATCGTTCCGGTCTCTGCACTCCATCAGAGACCTGCATCATAGAAATTCAATTATAGCCTGTTAGTGCGATTATACAGCGACGCATGTGACGTGCACAGAGCAGCTGCATGTCAAAGAAGAGACGGTGAACAACATTTAAGTGTGTGTGTGTGTGATGTCTCCGTGCCTCATCCCTGCCTCTTTTAAGAGTTTTTGATAACCGGAGGCAACATCTGTTTCCTTGACAACGTGAGAGGCTGCAGAAGCAGAGCCATGACGCTGCAGTCTGCCAACCCACACACACACACACACACACACACACACACACACGCAGACCACAGAGCACACTGGATCAACCCCCAGCTCTTTTACATTCCCATCCCTACACGTGCCATCTCTCACACACGACCGCCTAACATCCGTTTGAAACAGAAATATCTGCAGATACAGTTTAATGTACTAAATTTTTATAGATTGCTTTCCTTCGTGTATTAGTGGTGTGTAGACGCGTGGCGGGGAGATAAATTCCTTGTAGCTTCTGTTTCCTCTAATAACCACATTAACCACTTTTTTATCATGGGGTCGTCAGATCGGCAGCACACACACACACACAACCACACCCCCTAGAGCAAGGGGCCTTGCTCTAGGCCATGTGCTTCAAAGCTTGTTATTAACAACAGAAGACATGTCCCAACAACCTGTTCTTTCTTTTGTCTAAATCCCAGTCTCTCCCAGTCTGCAGTGATTAAAACCGTATGCTGAAACAGTCCCCGGATGACACACCACTCCACCTCCATCTCACACACACACGAACAGATTCACCAATCCACCTACAGGTGCATTTCTACACACTGGGGGGAAACCGGAGAACCCGGATGAAGCCCATATGGACACCAGTAGAACATGAGGAACTCCAGACGGACAGGAACCTCTCTAGTGTCTCCTCTTACTCATAATCAGGTTCGAGAAATCAAAAGAGCCGTGTTTTTGGTATCGTTTGGCGTTTTTAGAGACTTTTTCTTCCCTAAAAGTGACGTTAAAAAAGCCATGAGGAAGAATTGGTGAACGAATCGCACTATAAAAACCGTACCATCTGACACCACGTGATAAACTGACTAGCTACCCGAGTGTAAATAGTAGCTCTTACCCGGGATGCTGTTCCCGTTACCGACAACGAAAGATTCTGACACACGTTCATATTCTTAGTCGCAAAGTGTGGTTTGTTCATGTACAACGTGAAATCAAACGTTCTAGTTCAATTTAGGTTGTGGTGTGTTTCTCCTAGATTCTTCGATCTCCAGAAGTGCTGTTCAGCTACCAACACGTTTAATCAAACGCTTCGTCAGATTCGTCGTATTAGGTTAAGGCTTTTATTGCACCACGGAAACTTCACACCCACTTTTACAAAGTCCTCTGTGACCCTACGTCTGACATTTAGGAACGTAAAGAAAAAAAAAAACCTATTCTAATCAGGAATTTGGGAAAACAGTCCATGATCTGGACGCATGGAATTATAGTGATAATGTTTAACACTGTTACATTTAATGTTGTGGAATGTCTGTGAAGCGTTTAGTTCCTGGGATCACTTATATCTTGGCAGCTAGAAATAGTTGTTCACTCACTGTCATCTTTTTTCTCAAAAAAAACAAAACAAAAAACAGCTTGTTACAGAGGAATCAGAAAGCACCAAGTGTTCTGTTGTGAGGACTTTCCTGTGGTGGAAACCTACATGGAACTGAACTAAATAAATCGTATTGGTATCGGCCCCCGAATCGACTCGTGTCGGTATCGGCCCCCGAATCGAATCGTACTAGTAACGAGTCCTGTCGGCATCGGGCCCCGAATCGACTCGGGTCGGCATCGGGCCCCGAATCGAATCGACTCGGGTCGGCATCGGGCCCCGAATCGACTCGGGTCGGCATCGGGCCCCGAATCGACTCGGTCGGCATCGGGCCCCGAATCGACTCGGGTCGGCATCGGGCCCCGAATCGACCCGGTCGGCATCGGGCCCCGAATCGACCCGGTCGGCATCGGGCCCCGAATCGACCCGTGTCGGCATCGGGCCCCGAATCGATTCGTGTCGGCATCGGGCCCCGAATCGATTCGTGTCGGCATCGGGCCCCGAATCCAAACGTGACGGCATCGGGCCCCGAATCGAAACGTGACGTATTGGCCCCGAATCGAATCGTACTAGTATCGGCCCTGAATCGAATCAGTAGTGAATTTAAGTGAATTATTACTTGTATATATCTAGAGTTTTTGTAACATGTCTCGTACCATGTGTCTTAATAAGATGTGCATCATATCACCTGAAAGAAGGAGATTCACAATCCTAGTAATATTTCTATCCAAAGTAACAAGAACACATTTTTAAAATTCTTCTTCAGTACTCAGTAGTAACGAAATGCTTTGGTGTTTTTTGTGTGCTGATTTTTTGGAACATGAAAAAGTAAGCGTTTTCTGTCACTTTATCATCTCACACTTGCAAAGACAATATCGACATGAAGATGTGAAGAGTAACCATTACTACAAGTTTATTTATTATTATTATTTTTTTAAAGTGCTACATTTCGTTTAAAGACTGCCAGTGACTCAGCTGTTCTGACACCTAGGGGAAGTTCATCCCAGCAGCGGACAGCGAAGAGTCTTGATGCATGTCTTCCATGTACCCTGAGAGATGTTGAGACCAGTCGAACGGTGCTAGAGGATCGGAGGGCGCGTGGTGCAGTGCGGGGTGTGATAAATGCTTTGAAGCAGATGGATGCTGGTCTGTTTTTGGCTTTGTAGGCAAGTATCAGTGTTTTAAATCAGATGCGGTTTAACTACAGGAAGCCAGTGGAGGGACTGCAGCAACGGGGCGATGTGGGAGAACTTCAAAAGTTCACTCTACTCATCCGATGATGTCAAATGTTCCATTTATAAATTAGTGCGATGTTGCTTTCAATGAACCTCATACTGCTTCCAAATTGGAAACAGGAGTGTGCAAAACACGGGCCAAAGCCGCCACACACATAAGCAGGCTCGTCCCGCAGGGGGAGGGCGGGTAATCAAATAAAACCATCAGAAACACCGTGCATGTTGAAAACTGCAGTAACTGATCCGGCACATTTACCTCGCTCCTTCAGGTTAAACACACAGATTACAGCGTGAACAGACACGGGCAGCGTGACCGCCGAGAGAGACCAGGGTGAACGGGATTAGTGCTGAAAAAGCAGTGAGATCATCTAAACACCTCTACAGAAGGCGTGTCGAACTGTCTCCAGGACACAGTGGCTTTAGGGAAGGTGGCTTAGTGGTTAGCATGTCTGCCTCGCACCTCCAGGGTTGGGGGTTTGATTCCGTTGTGTGTGCACGGAGCTTGCATGTCCTCCCCGTGCTTTCAGGGTTTCCTCCAGATACTCCAGTTTCCTCCCGAGTCCAAAGACATGCACTATAAGCTGATTGGCGTGTCCAAATTTGTCTGTAGTGTATGAGTGGGTGTGCGATTGTGCCCTGCGATGGTTTGGCACCCCGTCCATATTATGTTACACTAATATCAAAACACTGAGCAGTAGCGCACTATGGATTGGTTCAGCGTGAACTGAAATGAGGCAGCAAGCCTGGAGGTTATCAGGGGCTTTACCAGGCACTTTTCAGCACACACACACCTGCTTTTTTTTTTTACCTGTTTATCGCTAAACGAGGAGATACTTCTACAATCTGGAACTGGTTCGGTTAGAGAAAATCAGTTTCATTTTTCGATCAAAGTTTGTGTTTCTCAGGCTCTCAAAATCACAGCTATCACTTGTAGCTGAAAACAGTGGCATATGGTACTATATTTATATCGTCACCGATATTGTTATCGCAATAAATACCAGAAAATACTGTGATATAGTTTCAAGTCCATATCGCCCATCCCTAATCACATGTAAGCTTTAAGGAGAGTCCAGGTAACATAAGCTGAACATCCTCACCGGACATGTTTTCTGAAACTGAAACGGTTGGAGTGATGTAAAAGAGGGCGTGGCATACAAAATCTGCCTCTTCAGTGGGAGTCTTGATCCGAAATTGCACTCGAGTTACTACCTACTGTACCTCTAAGCGAAGATGAAATGTCTAAACGGTATTTCCTGATCTTCTCAGAGCACTTATTCAAAACACCGGATTTGACTAATCTATTGCTGTCATGTCACCTGATCGCACCTTTTCATTCTAACACCGCCTCTTTTTACAATCACGTCACTCTCTTCCATGTCACCATTTGTGCTACGGATGCTGAGAATCCACCACGCAGGCCCAGGTGTGCGTTTCTCTTGCATTATGATCACTACAATGTTTAACTAATGGTGATAAATGATCATGAGCCGTATTGAAATCATTTGTAAACTGTTCAATATTTCACTTGTTCGGTTTAAATGAACTCTTAATCCTGAGAGAACAGTTATAATGTTAAACAGACACTTGCAGGATTAGGGTAACACCTACTGTGCTAGCTAAACACCTGCTGTGTGAACTGAGCACCAACACATTTGATTAAAGGGGTCATGACATGAGAAATAAAATTTTTTGACATAGAGGTCGATGTACCATTAAAACATCCTGCAGGTTTCATAGCTTAATACATGCTGCTAGGTACAAAAAGGGCATTTACTTAACCAAGCTCCAGAAATGACTTGTAATAAACATCTACAGTATTAAATACCTACACGGTTAAATGTGCACAGCATTAAATACATACCCACAGTGTTGAGTAAACACCTACAGGGTAGAACAAACACGTACAGGGTTTAATAAACACCTACAGGGTAGAACATACACCTGTAGGGTAGAACAAACACCTACAGGGTAGAACAAACACCTACAGGGTAGTATAAACACCTACAGGGCAGTATAAACACCTACAGGGTTGAATTAAACACCTACAGGGTTACCTACAGTATAAACACCTACATGGTTGAATTAAACACCTACAGGGCAGTATAAACACCCCCAGGGTTGAATTAAACACCTACAGGGCAGTATAAAGACCTACATGGTTGAATTAAACACCTACAGGGCAGTATAAACACCTATAGGGCAGTATAAACACCCCCAAGGTTGAATTAAACACCTACAGGGTTGTATAAAGACCTGCATGGTTGAATTAAACACCTACAGGGCAGTATAAACACCCCAGGGTTGAATTAAACACCTACAGGGCAGTATAAATACCTACATGGTTGAATTAAACACCTACAGGGCAGTATAAACAGCTACAGGGCAGTATAAACACCCCCAGGGTTGAATTAAACACCTACAGGGCAGTATAAAGACCTACATGGTTGAATTAAACACCTACAGGGCAGTATAAACACCTATAGGGCAGTATAAACACCCCCAAGGTTGAATTAAACACCTACAGGGTTGTATAAAGACCTGCATGGTTGAATTAAACACCTACAGGGCAGTATAAACACCCCCAGGGTTGAATTAAACACCTACAGGGCAGTATAAAGACCTACATGGTTGAATTAAACACCTACATGGCAGTATAAACACCTACAGGGCAGTATAAACACCCCCAAGGTTGAATTAAACACCTACAGGGTTGTATAAAGACCTGCATGGTTGAATTAAACACCTACAGGGCAGTATAAACACCCCACAGGGTTGAATTAAACACCTACAGGGCAGTATAAAGACTTACATGGTTGAATTAAACACCTACAGGGCAGTATAAACACCTACAGGGCAGTATAAACACCCCCAGGGTTGAATTAAACACCTACAGGGTTGTATAAACACCTACAGGGTTGAATTAAACACCTACAGGGCAGTATAAACACCTACAGGATAGAACAAACACCTACAGGGTTTAATAAACACCTACAGGGTAGAACATACACCTGTAGGGTAGAACAAACACCTACAGGGTAGAACAAACACCTACAGGGTAGAACAAACACCTACAGGGTAGTATAAACACCTACATGGCAGTATAAACACCTACAGGGTTGAATTAAACACCTACAGGGCAGTATAAACACCTACGGGGCAGTATAAACACCCCCAGGGTTGAATTAAACACCTACAGGGCAGTATAAAGACCTACAGGGTTGAATTAAACACCTACAGGGCAGTATAAACACCCCCATGGTTTAATTAAACACCTACAGGGCAGTATAAAGACCTACATGGTTGAATTAAACACCTACAGGGCAGTATAAACACCTACAGGGCAGTATAAAGACCTACATGGTTGAATTAAACACCTACAGGGCAGTATAAAGACCTACATGGTTGAATTAAACACCTACAGGGTAGTATAAATACCTACATGGTTGAATTAAACACCTACAGGGCAGTATAAACAGCTACAGGGCAGTATAAACACCCCCAGGGTTGAATTAAACACCTACAGGGTTGTATAAAGACCTGCATGGTTGAATTAAACACCTACAGGGCAGTATAAACACCCCCAGGGTTGAATTAAACACCTACAGGGCAGTATAAAGACCTACATGGTTGAATTAAACACCTACATGGCAGTATAAACACCTACAGGGGCGTATACCCCCACCCCCCTTGGGTTGAATTAAACACCTACAGGGTTGTATAAACACCTACAGGGTTTAATTAAACACCTACAGGGCAGTATAAACACCTACAGGATAGAACAAACACCTACAGGGTTTAATAAACACCTACAGGGTAGAACATACACCTGTAGGGTAGAACAAACACCTACAGGGTAGAACAAACACCTACAGGGTAGAACAAACACCTACAGGGTAGTATAAACACCTACATGGCAGTATAAACACCTACAGGGTTGAATTAAACACCTACAGGGCAGTATAAACACCTACATGGTTGAATTAAACACCTACAGGGCAGTATAAACACCTACGGGGCAGTATAAACACCCCCAGGGTTGAATTAAACACCTACAGGGCAGTATAAAGACCTACAGGGTTGAATTAAACACCTACAGGGCAGTATAAACACCCCCATGGTTTAATTAAACACCTACAGGGCAGTATAAAGACCTACATGGTTGAATTAAACACCTACAGGGCAGTATAAACACCTACAGGGCAGTATAAAGACCTACATGGTTGAATTAAACACCTACAGGGCAGTATAAAGACCTACATGGTTGAATTAAACACCTACAGGGTAGTATAAATACCTACATGGTTGAATTAAACACCTACAGGGCAGTATAAAGACTTACATGGTTGAATTAAACACCTACAGGGCAGTATAAACACCTACAGGGCAGTATAAACACCCCCAGGGTTGAATTAAACACCTACAGGGTTGTATAAACACCTACAGGGTTGAATTAAACACCTACAGGGCAGTATAAACACCTACAGGATAGAACAAACACCTACAGGGTTTAATAAACACCTACAGGGTAGAACATACACCTGTAGGGTAGAACAAACACCTACAGGGTAGAACAAACACCTACAGGGTAGAACAAACACCTACAGGGTAGTATAAACACCTACATGGCAGTATAAACACCTACAGGGTTGAATTAAACACCTACAGGGCAGTATAAACACCTACATGGTTGAATTAAACACCTACAGGGCAGTATAAACACCTACGGGGCAGTATAAACACCCCCAGGGTTGAATTAAACACCTACAGGGCAGTATAAAGACCTACAGGGTTGAATTAAACACCTACAGGGCAGTATAAACACCCCCATGGTTTAATTAAACACCTACAGGGCAGTATAAAGACCTACATGGTTGAATTAAACACCTACAGGGCAGTATAAAGACCTACATGGTTGAATTAAACACCTACAGGGCAGTATAAACACCTACAGGGCAGTATAAAGACCTACATGGTTGAATTAAACACCTACAGGGCAGTATAAAGACCTACATGGTTGAATTAAACACCTACAGGGTAGTATAAATACCTACATGGTTGAATTAAACACCTACAGGGCAGTATAAACACCCCCAGGGTTGAATTAAACACCTACAGGGCAGTATAAACACCCCCAGGGTTGAATTAAACACCTACAGGGCAGTATAAAGACCTACATGGTTGAATTAAACACCTACAGGGCAGTATAAACACCTACAGGGCAGTATAAACACCCCCAGGTTTGAATTAAATCTCGGGCCAGAACAGCAGTGCTGAACTAAGGGCTGAAGTGTCACACAACACACGGTGTTGTAATGAACAGTTCCCACGTGCCCAGCCAGGCCCATGGCAGCAGGGTAAAGGTTGAAGGCCGACTGTAAGGAAAACACCGCGTGCACAGAGGAAGTGTTCGGTATTAATGAACACGGTATAAACGGTCACAAGCAGCAGCTCATTCAGCACTGTATGTGTTCAGACATGAATGAGACGTGTGTGTGTTTGGGGTCTCGTGAGTATTTAATCTCCCGCCCGCCCACACTCACACGCACACACACACACAAGCACACAAACACGCGCTCTCTCTCTCAAGGCCACAGCAGCTGCCAGGCAACCCGCAGCATCTCCATCATCTTCCCATCAAACCCCGACATTACACCCCACTGATGATGAAACACCGCCACGCGGACAGACGAGACCCGGCATCTGTGTAACGGACAGTGTCGGTGAACGTTATGGTCGCCGTTACCTTCATGTCGGTGATGACTGTTTGGAAAAGTCCTCCGAGCGCGCTGCACTCTCTCTCCATAACCGCCTCCATTTCCGAGCCGGACAGCCGAGAGGGGTTCGGTCGGTACTCACCCCGGAGAGGGGTTCGGTCGGTACTCACCCCGGAGAGGGGTTCGGTCGGTACTCACCCCGCACTTCCTTATCAATCTGTTGGTTAAACGGCGCGCGCTGACGTTAAAATCAACAACAAACCGCCGCCTGACAGATTACAGAGAGGGGAGAGGGGGGAGGAGGTAAAAACCCGGCTCTACGGCGAACGTGACGCTTTACCGACGGTTGCCATGGCGAAAATGCAACCATGTTTCCCTCGGACGACTCATTTGGAAATCCTTATCGCTTATATTTAGCGCGCAGAAAGGAAACAAAACCGGAAACATGTCGGAATGACTAAAAACACAACAACCCCCCCCCAAAAAAAAAAGAATCGGGAGCTGTTCCGTCACTGCAGCTTTTCGTTACGCGGTTACGTCGCCGGTTCAGCTCGCGCGAGCTGCAGTTCCAGAGCGCGCGCGTGAGTGACAGCCACCGAAGCCACGCCCACTCCTTCTCCTCTCAGTCGAAACGGTGGTGTCCGTTACGACTCACTTTACTGACTCGGTTCTTGAATTCGATTCATGGAATCGAGCCGATTCGTTTCAACAAACCCGAATAAGACCCCAAAAAAGGAGGCCGGACTCATTTTAATTGTACTTCATGTAGACATGCACTGCGTTTTCGATCGAAAAACCAGTTCAGGTGTGTCAAACGTACAGGAATTCTGGTTTATTGGATTCACAACCATTCGACTCGAGTCGTCCGAGTGTATCGTATCGAACTACCTGCGTTTTGATTCATTTGATTCAAATGAGTAACTTGTTTGGATAGGCTTCAGCCGCGGACTCCTGCGGTGTTTACTCCCGGTTTTTATTCCCCCTCTAATACTGCCAGGAGGCCTGAATGTGTCTGAAAATAGCTAACGTATGGACAACAGTATTTAATTCATAAGCCAGGCTAACTGCTAACAGCATACAACATGAACACACTGTCTGAAAATAAAACCAGGCTGTGAATAATAAATACATACAAATCAGCTCAAAAAATCCGGAAGTGCGGTCTGAAGAGAGCTAAAAACTCAAATATACATTAAAACAGACAAAAATATGTTATCCTGTAACATTGGGGAAAAAAGTTGTGAATGACAACTAAACAGCGCCATCTAGTGTTTACTAATGAAACCTTCCTTAGTTCATAAGATGTTTACAGTATGCATAGTTAGGGCCCGAGCACCGCTGGTAATGCGCCTCCGGTGCAGGGCTCTATTATTATTATTATTATTATTATTATTATTATTTATTATTATTATTATTATTATTATTTATTCATTCATGCATTCGTGTGATTTTAAGGCATTCGCGTGGCGTGAAAAGTAACGAAATTCGACACAGGCGTCAAACCTTGTGAAAATTTTATAGTTAAATAGGGCAGTGGTTTTCAAAGTGGGAGCCGCCAGGGGGCGCCCGGGGGGCCTCAACAATTTGGTGTGAAAAATAAATAAATACATTATATTTATACATTAGAAAAAAAAATATATATATATATTCAGAAGTCTGTATTTTTAATATGTTTTAAAGACATCTTGCAAAAGGGGACCTCGGTCAAATGTTAATGCAATTTGGGGGGCCTGGAAAAGTTTGGGAACCCCTGATATAGGGCATGGGCATGGTCGAGGAGCTCCATAGCGCCCCCGAATGCATTCAAAGTTGCTCCGATGTGCACTAGATTTACCGAAGTCATTGCTCTTATCAAGTGTGACAAAGTTCACATGGTTGCATCGGACTCCGCCTAACAGGAAGTCGGCCATGTTGAATAACATTTTGGATTTTCAAAGTTTCTCTGTGTTCTGAGAGACTTAAGATGGCTGAAAATCCATGAAATTTTACATATGTATTTGTCTTATGACATTAATTGATTTGATGTTGCATTTTATTATAGTTGTGCCTCCTTGGTTTCATAGCGCCCCCTACGTTTTAAATGCACATTTAACACCTCTGGAATGCTCGAAAAATTTGCCTAAAAACCCACAAGTCCACCAGATTATAAGAGTAATTAAATATGAGGGTGAAAATATCAGTCGCTCCAACTCCAACTATTTGTGTCATCGTGTAGCTAGTTTACTAGCAGTTAGCTATCTGCAAATGGTACTGCAGTTAACATGAGAATTTTATCTCAGCAGTATAAGTGCTGCTGGATTATTATGTTCTGGTTCAGATGTAATGGAAATGTTAGAAATGGAAGATAAGAATGCTGTGTTTCCTGTATACAGTGTAATGCATCATATATTGTACGTACATAAATAAAATTAGTCAGTGGCAGTCAGGGGCAGTGGTGGCTTGGCGGTTAAGGCTCTGGGTTGAAGGTCGGGGGTTCAAGCCCCAGCACTGCCAAGCTGCCACTTTTGGGCCCTTGACCAAGGCCCTTAACACTCTCTGCTCCAGGGGGCGCTGTATCATGGCTGACCCTGCGCTCTGATCCCAACTCCCTAACACGCTGGGGTATGCGAAGAAAAGAATTTCACTGTTCTGTGATGTAAATGTGATCAATAAACACTCATTATCATTATCATTAGTCCTGTGTTTGGAAATGTGTTTGAAATACAAGCCAGTAAATAAAACACTCGGGGTTGAGCTGTTCTAGGAAATTAATCAACGACGGGGTGGTGTAATAGCACAGAGTTACTGTTACTTCCCTGACCTAGATTAGGTTCCAATATCAGCAAGTCTTGAAGTGTTTTATTTTTCGCATAATACAGGCATATTAAATAATAGGCATCTTTTGCACACTCAGTCTATATGGAGCGTCCATCGTACAAGCCCCGGGGTAAGTTGTTACTATAGGAACAGTAATGTATGTGAACGAGTGCATTAACACGAACACGCGATTTGCCTTGCAGTTGGACCTACTGTCAGAACTGCTGATATGGATAATTAATCATCACCTCCACAAAACTCCAGAATAAAGACGCACTGGGTCCAGACGTTATTCTGAAACCCGTAATGGCTGAATTTAATAGCAGGCCTGCTGGGACAAACACGAACATCCACTCATTCTGTGCACTGGAGTGAGTGCTGATGGGAAATTTGTGACACTAACTCTCACTTCCTCTCTCTTTTCTGTGTACAGAGGAGGGGTAATGTGCGGTCCGGTCTCTCTGAGGGGTGCGGAGATGAGCCTTTAATGACAGGATAATATCATTAACGGGCTGCGGTACAGTACTGCTATAACCAAAAACACACACACACACACCACACACACACACAAAAAACACACAAAACACACACACACACACACACACACACACACACACCATGTTCCTTTACAGCTTTACAATAGGCACCAATTTTTCCACCCAATTTGCATTTACACTGACCCACCAATCAAAACAATTCAGTCCCTACACCTGCAATCTCTCTCTCTCTCTCTCTCTCTCTCTCTCTCTCTCTCTCTCTCTCTCTCTCTCTCTGTCTCTCTCTCTCTCTCTCTCTCTGTCTCTCTTCTCTCTCTCTCTCTCTCTCTCTCTCTCTCTCTGTCTGTCTCTCTCTCTCTCTCTCTTCTGTCTCTCTCTCTCTCTGTCTGTCTCTCTCTCTCTCTGTCTCTCTCTCTCTCTCTCTCTCTCTCTCTCTCTCTGTCTCTCTCTCTCTCTCTCTGTGTCTCTTCCTCTCTCTTTTTCCTCTCTCTCTCTGTCTTTTCCTCTCTCTCTCTCTCTCTCTCTCTCTCTCTCTCTCTCTCTCTCTCTCTCTCTCTCTCTCTCTCTGTGTGTCTCTTCCTCTCTCTCTCTGTCTCTCTCTCTCTCTCTCTTCTTTCTCTCTCTCTCTCTCTCTCTCTCTCTCTCTCTCTCTCTTTCTCTCTCTCTCTCTCTCATTACTCAGACTGGACAGCTCAACAGCTAAGACATGTTTTGTGTCTGATGTTTGCTTCTCTAGTTTTGAGGCTAATAAGTAATGGAGTTCTTGCTCATCGCAAACCTTTATTAAATATATATAAGTAAATATCTTACTCCAACCATATCTAATTCAGTGATATCACACAGACTTCCTGTGGTGTAGGTCACAGAAAGCTTTACTGTCTTTTATATATATATATCACATTATTGTTTTATTATTGTATATATCAAATATTACAACTTTGGAGTTTTTGCTGCACAGGTTAAAATGTGTTCTAAAAGTTATGGATCTAGGAACATTTACTTCAAAGAAATGTTCAACCTGTCAAGCCTTCAATGTTATTTCAACATTGCTCACACAAATGGCTTTATTTCATCAAGATGGATACGAACTAATTTAACGTAAATCACGGACAGGACAGTTTACACAAGAAATGAAAATCCAGTCAGTTTGGGGAGGTGGAGGGTTGGGTGGGGGGGCTCAAATCACATCATACAAGAGTTTGTGCAAATTTTATATTTGAATGTTGATTGATCGGCTTCAGATCATATAATTGGTAAGCCCTGCTGCCCCCCCCCCCCCCAAAAAAAACAATAAAAAACCGTTACCATTATTAGTCCTTAATGGTATCCACTAGACATAACATGCCACCAATAGAGACCCACAGGGACCATTACAGTTTCCATTAAAACCAATACAATTCCCATTATAACCATTAAAACCATTCCAAACTCTGTGAGGGTTCCTATTTATTTATTTATTTATTTATTTATTTATTTATATATATATTTTTTCAGCAGGGACGTTACTGGTAAGCTGCTAAGATTTTACACACATACAAGCGTGAACACATTGTTAGCATTGACATTAGAGTTAGCATTGATATTAGTGGTAATGTTCCTACAAGTAAAAATGTTGTAGCCAAATTGTTTAACACTCATATTTCCATAATGTTAGTGTTTATTTGTTTGCTTGTTGGTTTGTTTGTTTAACTAAAAACATTTTTCATTTAGTTGACTGAGCGTCGTTCTAACAGCATTGTGAAGCTAACGATTAGCGCCGTATTTTCAGAACATTACAACCGAACGTTCTTACAGGATCATTCTAACAATGTTCTTTTAACGCTCTCTCAGTATTAACTTTAAAGGCAACTGTGTTTAAGTTGAAGACACTTTGAACCCAGGTGTGTTTTTTATTGCTGTCTAAACAACTGAGAGCTACATTGAAAAAGCAGTACACCTTTTTTTCTGCGTAACACAAATTCACATTTATCTATTTATCAGTAATGTAGTGAAGTACACCGCACACATCTAAGTCGAGAGCTTTTTCTAAGTAAACACCAAACAGACTACATAAGGTTTTCAAGTTAATAAGATTTAAATGAGCATTGAATGCAGTGTTTAGTCTTCATGCATTATTGCTTGAAATGTCATATGGAAGGTGTTAGCATTAGCAGGTAGCCTGTGAGTGTGTGTAAGTAAGGGGGTCGCTCTGAGTGCCGGGCTTCAGGGCGCGAGCTTCAGACCCAGACACAGCGCCAGCTCGTTCTTCTGGATCTTTCCGTCTCTGTTGACATCACAGTGACTGAGCAGGGCCTGTTTGAACCTGTCCAAGTCTGTGCCGCTCAGGTTGGGCTGAGCAACGGCCATAGGGGAAAAAACAGTAAACATGAGCCGTTCAGGTGACCAGTGAAATAAAAATGAAATGAAATGCCCTAAATCAAGACATGTCTGGTACATTACATCTGCCCGAAGCTGCACTTTAAGGCTAATGGTTAAAGTAGCTGTCAGGCGGAGGGACAGTGGGACCAAGACTAAACAATCAGGAACATGAAATTTTCCATCAGGTATGCTGGTAAATTACAAACAAAAGCCTTTATACAACTGACCCTGGCGAACTCGTTAATGTTTGACGTAATGGCAAAAGATCTCTACCTTGACCAGCTCCATCATGTCTTTAACGAATCCATCCACTTCTGGTCCTTCCAGGGCTCCTGTTTTACTCTAACGAGCACACGCACATTGAGTTACGAGAAGGCATTAAAGCTGAACCTCAGGCTTATGAACACTTCCTGAATCATACATGCGAACTTACCACATCATAGTGGGCAAAGATTTTCTCGAAATCTCTCGCTCTGTCCTTTTGACTGCAGGCCTGGACGGAGAGCAGTATACATTAACGATACATCGCACACGTGTTTATTTCAGCAGTGAAAATGAAACGTCAAAACCACTGTAATGTGATTCGATTCATTTTCTGCAGTTGCACTACTTGAGCTACTTACATCCATCTCGAACTTCAGCAGAAAGTTCTCCTTTAAGGACAGAATCCTGGAGAAGCAAAGGAAGAAGTAATTAACCAATTAACCACAAGAAGAAAAAAAAGAATACAAATTCCTGTAATACATTTCCAAATATACAGAAATATAGCGTATTAATATTAATACCGTGCCATATCATTTAAATCCAGGTGGCCATCTTGATTTTTGTCAAACATCTTCATCTGGGGAATAAGAAAAGAAGCCAGAAAAAAATAGGCATAAAAATGGACCAATATCATCATCATCATCATCATCATCATCATCATCATCATCATCATAAGACTCATATATAGCTACTTTATTTAGATTTATTTAGATTTGGAGTAAGGAGAATATCTTTCTAAAACCCTGATTAATAAACTTAATAAAACATTGGTACATGACTAAAATAATGAATGACACATCTTACGTTTTATCCATTTGTGGCTACTGTTACAGTTATCACCCGGCAGATATAAAAAGTCGTTCTCTCACTTTCAGTTAATGAGACAAAACAAAATATGCAGCTTATCACTTTACCAAGAAACGTCCTCTGTCTGACGTTCATGTGGAGGAAAAATGAAAAAAAAAAATCTCTGACTGTTACAAAACTCTGACACTGGAGACTCCTTCCACAAGTGTTAAACATCTCCTTACAGAAAACCACACCGGATCAACGATTATACATTGTTCCTGGTTAAATAACAGCACATTCTTTTTTGTTGTTGTTGCTGTGATCAAATTCGAGAATGATGGAGTTGGGACCGTACGATGGTCTTGGTGTACAGCTCCAGTTTGTCTGGCGTGATGCTCTTGTTGTGCTGCTCGAGCAGATCTTCAAGGAAACTCTGGAGACGAGGCACAGAGGAGAAAACAGAGCTCATACAGCAATGCTGTAGTCTAATATCATCTCAAATACATCACTGTGAGTGGTGTAGTCCAGGACACACACACACACACACACATATATATATATATATAAATGGTATATACTGTATATTGGTGAGTGCATGTATATTTCCTCCCTAGTATACACATTTATGTATTTCATCATTAAATTACATAAATCACAAGACGGGGACAATAAAATGTCCATCTGAAACACAAAACAAGTGGTTTAATCATTCAGTTTACTAAAGTATATTGATGCTTTCATTGGTTTCTATGGAGAACTCCAGCAATTTCTATGGGAAATCCCACTGTTTTCTATGGGGAATGCCATTGGTTTCAATGGATAACTAAATCAATTTCTACAGAGAATCCCAAAAGTGTCTATGGAGAATACTGTTGGTTTCTTGGTTTCTAAGTATCTATATATTTTTTATATTAGAATTTTTGAAATATGTATATAGGGGTCTCATTTTTTTTTTTTTACATCTCAGAAATGTAACCTGTCATTTTGAATGACAATGTTTTTAAAAGATAAAATAGGCAACAATGTAAAAATGTGTTAAATACACAACAGAGAAACAAAGCATTTAATATGGCGTGTATATACTTCAAATATGTAACGTTCCTACTCAAATACTTTTGTAAGCTTCCGAGTTCCATATATTGTAATCAATCTCAAAGTTAAATGGTACCTTCAGTTCCACCGCTGATATGAATCCACTGCTGTCAGCATCGTAGCGTCTCCAGATCTGCAGAGAGATCAGAATGGCTCACAGTTAAAGCCCATTCGCGAAACACTCACTTTGAGTCAGCACTCGAACAAAGGTGGACAAGTTAGAACTGTCTCTTCGTCATTGTGATTCTCTCCTCGCAAGTTCTATGCTGGTTACGCTAAGCTATTATTAGCTACAACGTATTGCGTTATTACAATGGGTGAGACGTCAAATTAGGGGAAGTTTTATGCCAAATGTGGGAAAGGAGACATCTGTTTACGAACATTAGTTAACTGATAGAACAGAATGGTATAGTTAATTGTTTGTCCTTACAAATATTGTTTCCTAATACAGCACTTAATGCTAACAATTAGCTTGTAATTGTAGCTCAGGTAAACAGAATACTGAAACATGATACTTCAGTAATTGAGTTGAGATTCATTTTTAAGCAGAAAATCACATTAATATGTCTAAGGCAGGAGAAATTAAGGAAGCAGGATTAAGGGGAAAAAAAGAAAAAAGAGAAGATGAATCTGGTCTGACCCTCATGAACTCCACACTGTTGTCCAGCGGCGTCTCCCTGCGGAACAGCAGCAGGAAGTTCTCCTCCTCCGGCAGGACGATGCTGGCCACCTGTAGGTGTGTTTATGTGCTATTTTATTATTTATGTATTAAATAAGCAAGAGATGGCATGCAGAGCGTTTAATTCTGTCTAACCATCTCACTTGATGGATTTGTAGACGGCCTTCTGCGCTCGTGTCTCTGAGTCGCTGCAGTCTGTCCTCTATCAGCTTGTCCTTTTAACAATAAAACTCACTTTTACTTGGTGAAGTGGATTAAAAAAGCTGTAGTGCCTTATAGATAGAACTTACTTATAGATAGAAATTACTATCAGCCCCATTCTGTACACATTAATGTACAGGGATCACTAGAGGACCATTACTGACACACACACATATATATACTGTATATATATATATATATATATATATATATATATATATATATATATATATATATATATATATATATATATATATATATAAAAAAGCTTCAATAATTCCTTAACCCCATAACCAACACACATAATACTACTACACACATAGTACTACTACGACTACTACTACACTACACTTTTCATACACTTAACATATAAAGTAAAATTCATGACAAGCTGCGACTCATGGTTCTAGCCTATCTAATATTCCCAGTCGGGCATGGGTGCTTGGTGGTCTGTGCTGCTAGCCTGTGCTCTATTGGGGGAACACCCTGCACTGCCTTAACCAAGCACAGCTTGGTTATATAATATACCAAAAATACTGTTAAGTAAATTAAAAGTTTACAAATCTTTTTAAAATCCATAAAAAAACGAGTATAATGCTTGACTTCTTATTTTAAAGCACTGGGTTTTGAAGGATACAAACAAAAAGCAGAAGGTAGATTATGTGTTTGGCCACAGATGCAGTAGTATTAATTGTGTTACGTGTAAATTCAATTTCTCTTTACAGTCACAAGTACAAAAAATAATGAATCACATATTAACTGTAGAGTAATCTGGGTTGTAAAAACATGATACGTATGTATGTGTCTGTATTGATAATACATACTGTACATACACAAAATATTCTATTTAAAATATTTTATTTTTCATTATTTTCTAATTTAATACAACAAATTTCATTACAAATTATATTATTGACGATGACTTGAGTGAAAAGTAGAATCTCTGTTTTTTTGCTTTAATGACAGTAGTGTGCACTCGAGCTGCACAAATTTGTGCAAAACCTTACGATCCATTTTAGATCGGATCTGAATGGTAAATGATAAATGGTCTGCACCTATATAGCGCTTTTATCCAAAGCACTTTACACTGTGTCTCATTCACCCATTCACAAACACACACACACACACACACACACCAATATTAGCAGAGCTGCCATGTAAGGCGCTAACTTGAAATCTGGAGCAACTTTGGGTTCAGTGTCTTGCCCAAGGACACTTGAACACGTGCTTCAATAGAAGAGATTAGACATGAGGAAAATTGGACCTTTTGTTCAAAGCAGTTAACACGGTCAGTAATCTCCATCTCTAAACTTTCTGCATCACTCTCCTCTCCTCTCCACAACACACCAGCTATTGGTGGAGAGGAGAGTGATGTTGCCAGTTTAGAGATGGGGATTATTGGCGCACTATGGCTGCCGTCGCATCATCCAGGTGGAAGCTGGAAACTAGTGGTGCCCCACCACTCATACCCCAATCCATACTATGTAAAGAGTGACTAGAAAAAGTGCATTATAAATTACTAACTAACAAATATTCCATTGTGTGATACAGTCGTACCATCACCACACTCATCTCAGAGTCACTGATCACCTAAATAATACCAGCTCGGGTATGGTCCTGTTGATGGATGGGGTAGAGCTCTGAAAGAGCTGTGCATAATAACAGATAGAATTGTTCACCTACGGCGACCTGAGTATGGGTAAATAATATCGAAGCAGATGTAAAAGATTAACACACATGAGCACGCATTAAAAAAAGCTCACGGCCCACGCAGTTAAAACACACCATTGTTGACATTCATGCAATTTTAATGGTGATTCCACTGAATGCCCTGAAACATCACTGGTGACAGATGGACTCAAGCAACAAAAAAGGATAAGAGCAACAAAGTTCAAGTGCGTTTTGAAACACATAGAATTTTCTATATTAAACACAGAAATGGGGGACTGTTTGACTAATATACTGTACCATATTCTCTCCAGACGCATACTCGGCTACAGTTACACTACTGTATATTACACACAGAGAAATGAAAATCTGGCTTACTGTCATCCCTAATTTCTTCACAATGTGCCGGAAAAACTCGTCCAAGTGCTTTCCCTCAATGTAGCCGTGATCTGCCGTGATAAAAACACACCAGTTTTACACTTCTCCAAAAACGGTACATCTCATCATCCTGACCCAGAGCGTGACGATATGAGGTTTAGAGACTAGGCTTACCGTTTGGATCGAACAAACCCCACACGTGGAGAAAAGCAGCAGCACTGTCCATTGTGCTGAGAGAATGAGAGAGCGGAGTGGTGTAGAGAACGCAGTGAGAAACAGCTGAGCTCCAACAGGTGAGACCGAGTGCGCTTGTAGTCTGAGCGGACTCCCGAGCGTGCCCTATTTCAGTGGCTTAAGTACACCTCCGCTCTCCGAGGGAGGGACTGCTCATCTATTATCTCACCCACACATAATCAGGCTGATCTGAGACAATCACTGGGGACGCCAGTATATGGGCACGTGGGTATTACTTGGGAAGAAGGTCAGGATGCTAGACGGAATGAAAGAGATGCAGCTGCAGAAAGAAAACGGATTGAGTGTGTTTGGTATCAAGCCACAAACTCAAAGAAAACAAACATATGAACCAAAATAGGGTTGGTATTTATTTTATACACTTGTAATAGATACTTTTATTTTAGTTCCCGAGTGGCAAAGGATGGTATACTCTCTCGCCGCGGTCAATCACAGCAAAACTAGGTAATCTTGGGTAACTCTGAGCTCATGTATGAGGAACAGGGCTTACGCTGACCTGTGATGACGCAGAAGCAGGCATGCAGTTGCTTCACGTGTCTCGGAGGAAGCACGTGTTAACTTTCATCCCTAATGGAAGATGAGAGAGCTGGCCGGAGGGAGGGAATTGGCAGGTTAACAAATTAAGGGGTGGTGTGTGGGGGAGGGCTCTTCTTGTCTAAATAGACTCTATATGTCCAGGATGTCCCCCACCTTCTGCCCAGAGTTCCCTGTGTAGCATAAGCGGTATGGAAAATGGACAGATGGATGGATTCACCTTCAGTTAGAAGTTTTATCCTGGTCATGGTCGCAGTGGTTCCGGAGCTCGTCCTGGGAACACTGGTCGTGAGATGGGAATATGACCTGAATATGCCATTCATACATCATGGCTAAGGTGCAATTTAGAATCGCCAAGCCACTGACCGCTAGAAGTGCTCTTGCTGAAATACTCTGCTGTATCCATGTATGTAATCCCCTACAGCTAAATCTCGTAGTATAACAAGACGTAAATATCTTATATAGCTTCTGAAGGCCAGTACTAAATGGGAAAAAATAAGATCCATCCATCTTCTACCGCTTATTCCTTCTTCAGGGTCACGGGGAACCTGGAGCCTATCCCAGGGAGCATCGGGGACAAGGCGGGGTACACCCTGGACAGGGTGCCAGTCCATCGCAGGGCACAATCACATACACACTCACACACCCATTCATACACTACGGACACTTTAGACACACCAATCAGCCTACCATGCATGTCTTTGGACTGGGGGAGGAAACCGGAGTACCCGGAGGAAACCCCCGCAACACGGGGAGAACATGTAAACTCTGCACACACGGCCCCGGCGGGAATTGAACCCCGGACCCAAGAGGTGTGAGGTGAACGTGCTAACCACTAACCACTCTTAATTTACCGTGTTGCCTTCTTGAGCATCACTGAATGTTTGCACCTTTTGTAATCGTTGTGTAGGAGTCCCTCAGTCATGCTCAGTGTGAAAAGACGGATCTGAACATCATATAGCCGCTGTTGGAAAGGGCTCAAATATGCAGAATATGTAAAGAATGTGCAGGACCTGGAGGATTTTTCTGAAGGACAGAACTGCTCTGGACAAACAAGGGACTCGTGATCAACTGTCACAGTATATAAAAACACTCGTTGATCATCCAGGTAACGACACACAGTGTTAAGAATCAAGAGTGAGTAAACTTTTGAACGGGTTCATTTGTGTAAATTCACTTAGTGTTGTGTCTTGTGGACTCTATGTAAACATCTGTTATGTCAAATAGTTTATTCAGGGCAGAACTAAATAAACAACAAAATGCAATTTTAATGATGTAAACTTATGACCTCAACTGTAGTATTAAGATCAGAGATTGTTGTCCAGCATTTATAAAAATGAAAGTATCAGCCCAGTTTTCTTTTTACAGTGTGTATCAAAGTGACAAAGTGTAACACTCTGACGGCGTATGACAATGATGATGTTTACAAAAGTGTATCAGGAAAGTGTATCCATATTGTAGAACAATACGGATATCACATCATATATATATATATATATATATATATATATATATATATATATATATATATATATATATATATATATATATATTGCTATATATATACACACAAATATTCATATTTATGGACATATTTTTATAAAATAATAAAAAAAATCATCTCAGAACAATATATCAAAATATATATTTATATTTATATATTCCCTTTTTAAAGAACATGTGTGTATTACGTATAATCCATCACCACAGAGAACGAATAAAATACAATATACCGTTATACAAGTTAATGAATGGAATCAATGAAACATGTGAACGAATATAAAAGATCTAAATGTATACAGTACATATGTGATGAATGTGATTTCTTGTGTTTAAGGTGCTTGTACAATCTCTTGGATTAGATTCACCATGATACACCATGCACCATATGGTTTCATATAGTGGAATAGAAACCTAGATTTCACTAGATTTAAGAGTTTATTTTATACATTTACATTTATACATGACGTTTTTTTGTTGTTGCTGTTTATTTATTTACTTTTATAACCCTCCCCCATCCCCATTTTCTTCCAAAATTGGTTTACCAAGTCACAACCACTAGCTACCAGACAACTACTAACCCTAACCCATGCTTCCTTTGAGATGCCGAAGCCTGCTGCTCATGCTGCTTCACAGGCCAGCGTAACACACTCAGAGGAAAGTGCTATCTACCGTCTTCCACATACATGAGCTCATAAAGTGGTCCCCAACCTTTTTTGCATCACGGACCGGTTTAATATCAGACAATATTTTCACGGACCGGCCTTTAAGGTGTGGTGGATAAATACAACAAAATAAAGTGACAGGACCGGCATAAAAACTGGGGTATTTTTAAAATATAATAATAAACGTGAATCCAATGTGAAATCGCAACTTTATTAGCAGCGTCCTCGTAACATCCTCTCTCCCCCCTAACGCTCTCTGGTCTCTATGGTGTAAGGTTTCAACGTATCACGCGACGGAGACAAGCGTCTTGACATGCGTCAAGAGTGAGTCGTAGAAGGATGTAACGGAGAGAATCCGGTCATTTTTCAGATCCAGATAATAAATAAAACGGAAATAATCGGTTATTTATTCTTTCTGTATGGCCCGGTACCAAATGACCCACGGACCGGGGGTTGGGGACCGCTGAGCTCATAGATCCCCTTGATTGGCTAGCGTCGCTGTGATTAACAGGGGAGAGAGATCATGGCAGATTTTGCGCTCTTGCTTCCTCACCTTCGTTGGGATACAAGCCCTGGCTAAAACTATTGTTTAATATTTGACTACACATTATCATATGATAAAATATTCAGTTTAGATATGCTATCACTGACGAATTATTCATCTGAGTTGGGCTTGAAATTGAATGTCCACATGGCCAGCCATGTGACAAGAAGCAGGCTGTTGATGTAATGTGTACATGAAATGCTAATGTTACTGAATAAATCATTTCATCTAATTCGATACAGAGGTGGAAAAAAAAAACAGTGAAAGAAAAAAAAAATTACTATAATAATGTCCATTACAGTCACTCATGTGACAGTTATAAAAAGCCCTGCTCATTATGCATGAGGAGATTTCAGCTTATCCGAAAAGTTTGCACATCTGTGTTGTTGCTGGAGGACGGCTCATAATTACTGCAGGCTGAGGAGCTTGTCTAATCCTGATTATTAGCAGATCAATGACAACCAGCCTGCCACCACGCCTTTCTATCTTTAGTCACTTTGTAATAATGGTCAGTTGTTTTTTTTCTGTTTGTTTGTTGTTGTTTTTTTTTTTATTTGAGGAAAGGTCTGGTTAGCTTGGCGTCTACATTTCTTTCCTGGTTGGTTTGGGTTTTGTTGTACATTTCTTTCCTGGTTGGTTTGGCGTTTATTCTACATTTCTTTCCTGGTTGGTTTGGCTTTTATTCCACATTTCTTGTCTGGTTGGTTTGGTGTTTATTATATTTTACAATGTTACCTTGGTTGGTCTGGTGGCCATTTTAAAGAGTAGACATAATTTGTTCGGTGTTTATGTGGTCCTGCTTGGATTGGTGTTTATTCTACATTACATGATTGGTTTAGTGTTTGGTGTACACTGTTATCCTTTTTGTTTTGGTGTTTATCCTATAGTTATGTCCTGCTTGATTTGGTGTACACATGTCTTCTTTGGTTTGCTGATCATTTTAAAGCATAGTCATCATTTGTTTGGTGTATATTCAATACTGCAGTTCTAGTTGGTTTGGTGTTTATTCTAAACTGTCAGTTGGTTGTTTTCTTATTTTATTTTACACTGTATTCCTGCTGGTTTGTTGTTTATGCTATAGTGTAGTCCTAATTTCTTTGGTATTTACGTTGTCCTGGTTTGTTTGGTGTTTATTCTAAACTGTTGTCTTGGTTGTTGTTGTTTTTAATTGAATTTTATTGTTCACTATGGTCCCGTTGATTTGGTATTTTGTGTACACTGTTGCCCTTTTTGGGTTTATTATATTTCACACTGGTTGGTCTGATGTGTGCTAAGTGTTTTGCTAATTTGTTTGGCTTTTATTTCATATTGCTGTTATGGTTGGACTGTTGTTTACTCTACACTATCATCCTAGATACGTTGGTGTTTATTCTACTTTGTTGTCCTCTTTGGTTTGGTATTTATTCTGCAGTGTTGTAATTTTTGGTTTGCTGTTTGTTCTACACTGTGGTCCTTTGTGGTTTGGTGTTTATTTTACATTTCTATCCTGGTTTGGTTGGGGTTTATTCTACACTGCCCTCCTAGTTACCTTGGTGTTTGGTCTACACTATTGTTCTATTTGGGCTGGTATTTGTCCTGTATTCCTCTCCTAGGTTCTTTGATGTTCTTTCTTGTACTGAATATATGGCTGTTTTCTCTACATTTCTCTCCTGGTTTGTTTTTGGTGTTTATGCTACAGTGTTGTCCTTTTTAGATTGGTTTTTAATCTACGCTGTCATGGATGTTTGGTCTAAACTGTTGCCCTGTTCGGTTTTTTGTTTAATATAAGCCGTCGCCCGGTTGTCCACCATAATCTTGCTTATTAGTTTGGTGTGTAATCTCAACGGCTATCCTGGTTGGTTTAATGTTCTTTTTTCTGTGTTGTCCTCTTCGTTATGGTGTTTATTCTACACACTCGCCCTGTTTTTGTTGATTTCCTATCTTCATTGTTGATTTTGGTGCTTATTCTAAACTGCCACCGGTTCTGAATGTATGGTGTTTATTCTAAACCGGCATCCTGAGTGATTTCGTGTTTATTGTACACTAATGTTCTGGGCTGAGTTTCCCAAAAGCATTGCAAAATTCAGATCATCATAACTGGGAGAGAAAGTATTCGATGTGATGCTCGCTCTTGTATTTTACGGTGATCCTTCTGCTACAGTGCTTTTGGGAAACTTGACCCCGGTTGGTGTGGCTTTTATTCCAAATTCTCATCCTCGCTGGTTGAGAGATCCCCTTGCGTTGGGTCTGTGTGCTGAAGTGCAGCAGAAGACTGGAACTGCGTGTAGGTGCTGCTGGAATCCGGAGGTTCGGGAGATGAAGTAGAGTCTGTAGGAGTCAGAAGGTCAACTGCAAACAGAACACACGCACCAAATTAAACCAGTTCAGTGCCGATAAGAATCAACTTACTGATCTTTATTATTGATCAAAAAAGAGTCTAAATGATTTAATGAAACTGAATGAAATTGTATTTAAATGTTCGCAGATTGTTATAACCATGTTATATAATTGTTGTTGTACTTGTTCCTTTGTCTAAAGATAAAAAACCTAGCTTTGACTTGAATGCATAGAAGACTGCATTGCTACATTGCATTGCTATTTATGTTTGTGAAGAATGTTAAATAATATTCTAATTTGTAATATTTTAAATCATCAGCTGATCCAGTTTGTGCCAGTTGGTCTGATTTGGGGAATCAGAGACAATATAATAATATACACTCTTACATACCTATAAAGATATAAATACCACAATCTATGGGTAATAGTCAGTATAATGAAGCTGAATGTGATTGGTCAGACCTTGTGCGGGCAGGGACACGGTGCGCTGTCTATCGTCTTTCTCTTCAGCAGCGCTGGTAGAACTGGAGGACTGAAGGGAGGTGCAGCGTTGTCCTGCTGCTGCAGTGTGTGATGGCTGTGTGTATGATTCTGGCTCAAACACACTGCCCTCTGCTGCAGGATCCAGCACTGAGACAGCAACAACATCATAACTGACAAATCTCACACACACAAAAAAACCAAACCCAAACATTCGCACACAGGCTTAACCAATGACATTTATGCAACGTTGTGTGTATATATATATATATATATATATATATATATATATATATATATATATATATATATATATATATATATATATATATATTATCATTCAGAAACCCAAAAGTAAAGATTGCCTATCAGATACAAGATGAGCAACTTCTCAGTTATTTATTGTTAGTCTTGTGTTTGTTACCTAAGAAACATTTACATTGTGTTCAAATAAAGTTATCAACAAACACTTGGTGACCTCCCCTCTCCCCTCAGAACTGCATATTTACTACATCTCACAAATGACCACTTGCAGCACAAGGTAGTGTACTTATAGGAGTGTTTATTTATTTATTTAAAGGGTACTTGTCCTTATCAATAAGAACAATGTGGACGAAGTGATTTTCTGTGCTCATTTCTTCAGTAATTTCTCTTAAACGATGTGAAGTCATACTGACTTGCTAATTACCTAGCTAGCTATAAAACATGCTAACTATCTGTCAATTATCTACTGTGGCTTGCTAACTAGACACCAAATAATTTAAATGAGTTACATAAGATAACATGTGTAAATACAACAAACAAACAAAACAATCTGACAAATAATTTGAGCGCAATCAAAATTTATATTTTAGAATAAGTATTTTATTATCCCTATTATGTCCATGATTACCATGCTGACTGGTTACTGTAGCTTGCTAATGATCTCGGTGCTAACTCGCTATTAGAAATGTGAAAGTAATTTAATGTTTTTTCTGGCATGAAAATAAATATGTTTGGCAGCGTTGCTGTGAGATTCGTTGGCCCATTATAGACAAATCGTTTGGATTATTCGAAATTCTTTTCATAACTTTTGTGAGGCTTGCTCTGAAGATGATGTGCACCAAATTTGGTAATGATAGGACAGAAGGAGTAGGGGTTTTTCACAAAATCCAAGATGACGATCAATCTAATTAGTTAGAAGTTTACATTCAGGTATGCCTGGCTTTTCAATTCTGGACACACACTTATGACCATAAATGTACTTCCAAATTAAGCCCAAATTTGACCCAATGGTGGCAGCACTTGGCCCAAATTTGGTCAGAATATTCCTTAGACCCTCCCCAATCAATGTGTCAAATTTCACAACCTTTTACCAGAGGGTTCTCTCGGCTGCCAATAGACAACCTAACCAGTAATAGTAGTAGTAGAAGTAGTAGTAGTAGTAGAAGAAGAAGAAGAGTTGGAATAATCATAGGGTGCTTACGCACTTTTGGTGCTTGGCCCCCTAATAATAATCAGTAAAAATGAAAGAAATCTCTAATAAAGCTTTCTGTATTTTGTAACAGTTTACAGATGAAGCTGTAACTTTGCATTTTCTGCCATAGGAAAGTCATCAGGACGGAGGAGTTTGTGCTTTTACTTTGCTTATTAACTTCAAGAGGAAGTGAGGAAACAGCTGTTTATAATATATATCCTATAATGTAAGTGACAGAAACTTGTTTTGAGGATGTTCTTTTCACAACATTAAGTGAAAAGAAAATATGACATGCTGTGTCATCACTGCCAAGCGGTTGTGGTATAAGCGGAATAAAACACTTCAGGATGCTTTGCAATAGAAAAATAACCACCTTGTTTTATTCTTTATTTATTACTGATAAACCGAAAGACAAACGAAGAGGGGAAAAAATTGGTTCATTAAAAGTTACCTATAGGAGGTAAGCCAGGAGAGACACATATATGTTCCTCTGTCTCCGGTTTAGATGACTCTTCCTTCTGGTGTTGAGCCGTTGCAGATTGCTTGGTGGAGAAGACATCGCCGAGGTGACCTGATGCATCATCTAAGAAGCCAGAAAGCAGAATAATAAGTATCTAGTCACAGGAAGTCTCTCAGACTAGACTCGTGTTATAATCTTGAAGACGCTTATTAGAGAAGCTTCATCCGTTCTACTGAATGGTCAGATGGTGTGAAATGTATATCTCAGAGATCTTAAGATCACATGCCAAACGGTGGATTCTGGAAGTTACAAGTGGTATTCCGCAATGCTAAATTGTTAGCTACAGTACATACATACAGTTTACATACAGTGAGGGAAAAAAGTATTTGATCCCCTGCTGATTTTGTACGTTTGCCCACTGATTAAGAAATGATCAGTCTATAATTTTAATGGTAGATTTATTTAAACAGTGAGAGACAAAATAACAACAAAAAAAATCCAGAAAAACGCATGTCAGAAATGTTATAAATTGATTTGCATTTTAATGAGGGAAATAAGTATTTGACCCCTCTGCAAAACATGACTTAGTACTCAGTGAAAAACCCTTGTTATCGATCACAGAGATCAGACGTTTCTTGTAGTTGGCCACCAGGTTTACACACATCTCAGGAGGGATTTTGTCCCAGTCCTCTTTGCAGATCTTCTCCAAGTCATTAAGGTTTCGAGGCTAACATTTGGCAACTCGAACCTTCAGCTCCCTCCACAGATTTTCTATGGGATTAAGGTCTGGAGACTGGCTAGGCCACTCCAGGACCTTAATGTGCTTCATCTTGAGCCACTCCTTTGTTGCCTTGGCCGTGTGTTTTGATTCATTGTCATGCTGGAATACCCATCCACGACCCATTTTCAATGCCCTGGCTGAGGGAAGGAGGTTCTCACCAAAGATTTGACGGTACATGGCCCTGTCCATCGTCCCTTTGATGCGGTGAAGTTGTCCTGTCTCCTTAGCAGAAACACACCCCCAAAGCATAATGTTTCCACCTCCATGTTTGACGGTGGGGATGGTGTTCTTTGGGTCATAGGCAGCATTCCTCCTCCTCCAAACACGACGAGTTGAGTTGATGCCAAAGAGCTCCATTTTGGTCTCATCTGACCACAACACTTTCACCCAGTTGTCCTCTGAATCATTCAGATGTTCATTGGCAAACTTCAGACAGGCATGTATATGTGCTCTCTTGAACAGGGGGACCTTGCGGGCACTGCAGGATTTCAGTCCTTCATGGCGTAGTATGTTACCAATTGTTTTCTTGGTGACTATGGTCCCAGCTGCCTTGAGATCATTGACAAGATCCTCCCGTGTAGTTCTGGGCTGATTCCTCACTGTTCTCATGATCATTGCAACTCCACGAGGTGAGATCTTGCATGGAGCCCCAGGCCGAGGGAGATTGACAGTTCTTTTGTGTTTCTTCCATTTGCGAATAATCGCACCAACTATTGTCACCTTCTCACCAAGCTGCTTGGCAATGGTCTTGTAGCCCATTCCAGACTTGTGTAGGTCTATAATCTTGTCCCTGACATCCTTGGAGAGCTCTTTGGTCTTGGCCATGGTGGAGAGTTTGGAATCTGATTGATTGATTGATTGCTTCTGTGGACAGGTGTCTTTTATACAGGTAACAAGCTGAGATTAGGAGCACTCCCTTTAAGAGTGGGAGCCAGAAATCTTTCTGATTGAGAGGGGGTCAAATACTTATTTCCCTCATTAAAATGCAAATCAATTTATAACATTTCTGACATGCGTTTTTCTGGATTTTTTTGTTGTTATTCTGTCTCTCACTGTTCAAATAAATCTACCATTAAAATTATAGACTGATCATTTCTTTGTCAGTGGGAAAACGTACAAAATCAGCAGGGGATCAAATACTTCTTTCCCTCACTGTATATTCCTTTTACTTGTTAGCTCACTAGACTAATAGCTCTAATGCTAATTAAAATAAGCTAATTTCAGACATTTGAGACATGGCGCGTGCCTTGTCTGAATAACTATGTTTGAGGAAAGAATTTTTCTATGATGTCTAATAGCTAACCTATAGTACCTTATGTTAACCCATGTTCTACATGGTAGTAAGTTTTAATCTACAATAATCATGATTCTCCTTTTCTCATGATGGGTTTTATACTTTAGTAGTAACTACTTACACACGAGGACTTGTATGACATAATCTAAGGCTAATAATAAACGGATATAAAAAAGTGCTGAAAACCTATAATCATTTATACAGTAAGTATTTTGTAAGGAGTCCTTTAGCATTTATTTTTGCATTTATGGAAGGAGTCTCCAGTGTCAGCACTCATAAAATAGTTCCGGTTTGTCCATAAGAACTGAATTTTATTTCCTTACAAACTGTAAAAGAGAGAAAATGAGACATGTTGCTATGATGTAATAAGCAAGAACCAGAATGAACTTGTTTTCCAGATGTTCCACAACATTAATATAATTATCAACTTTAAAAAGTATGATGTATTGTTCTTTAATAAAATAAAATAAAAAATTACTATTGGCAAATTGCCGTGGTAGAAGAGGAATAAAACACTTGACGGTGCAGGGTTATTGGAAAATAATCAACTCCATAATTATTTTCCTATATAACCCTATATAGCCCAGAACACTATATTTCTTACAAAGTAAACATGTTCGAATTACGGGTTTGCAAGCCATTGTTTTTTATTTGTGCCAGAAAATGATGGGTAATTTTCCAGAGGATAATTTTTTGGTGAAGATTCCTCTAAAATACCAATATGTAGTAGTTGAACTTAGCAGTCAAGAAAACTCTAAGAGTATACCTCAAATCCAGCAAGTTCACTTACTACTACTAAAATGTCCTGGCAAATATAAAATCTTTATATGTTAGTGCTCTGAACTCACTGGGAGGTGTGCTGGAGCTGCAAGGAAGGTGCTCTTCGTGGCTGCTCGGGGTGGATTTGGGGTTGCTGGATGGTGGGCTGAGTGAGGCTTTGAGGCCAGTGTGTGTGATTGGAAGAGTGTGTTTGGCTGCAGAAGCAGGAGCAGCTGGTTTCAGGAGATGAGGGGGAGATTTAGCTACAGCCTCTTGCTGGTGCTCTTTCTGCGCTGGCTTTTCTACAGCCACAGTGTCGCCATCTGCTTGTGGGGAAAAGGAAATGCAACCACATACTGAATCAATTGGGTGTAAAAGCAGAATGTGTATTGGTGCTGACTTGAATGTGTGACGAACACCAACCGTGATTAGAGTCTGCCTTGTTCGCAGATGAGGAATCACTTGTCTGTGGGATTGAAAAAAAAAAGACAAAACAAAACAAGCGTGAGAAAGTGAGTGGCAATACATCCAAATCCAGACTAAACAAAATCATTTTCAAAAGGTGTTAGTGTTGGTTTAACTCACTTTGTCTTTCATCTTCTCCTGTTTTGCCCGTAGCTGCGCCAGGAAGTCGTTCCCCATCACCTGCACACCTCGGATTCGCCCCCCAGGTGGCGCATCCTTCTTCTTACTCTCCTCCACATGACCTTTACTCTCAGAGGTCATAGCTGTATCTACGGGTTCACATGGTTCAACTTTCTCCGGTACCTGAGCCTTGATTGGTTCTTGAGTGTGTTCTGGGATGGGGCTTTTCACTGCAGGCGTTGTGGATTCGACATTATCAGACTCAGTGATGGTTGGTGCAGGCGTGGGTGTGTGGGGGCTGGTGGGTGGAGATTTCAGGGAGGTGCGTGATTTAATGAGGTTGAAGAAGCCACTCATGCGAGATTCCCGCTTCTTCTCCCCTTCCTGAACTGCGTCTTTTATGGAGGAACGCCTGCAAGAGAGAGAGAGAGAGAGAGAGAGAGAGAGATAGAGAGAGCGAGAGAGAGAGAGAGAGAGAGAGAGAGAGAGAGAGAGCAGATTATAGAGAGCTAACTAGAATGGAATAACTTGACATGATTTCTGTGAGAATTTTTTCTGTCATCATCATTATTCAGAACGGTTGGTGTATTAGGCGGCAAGCTAATACAACTTCATTCCTTCAGAAGCAAATCCCTTGAATTTTCATAATCCTCACTGCTAACTCTTGATAGATAGCTAACCTCAACCAACTTGACACGATTTCAGAAATTGAAAGTAATATTCATTAACAGGGAAAAAACAGCACTCAAAGACACGCCCATTTGACCAACTCAAAGACTCTTCCGTATGTCCAACTCAAAGACACGCCTACTTAATTTCTCCTACTCAAAGACATGCCCTGGTGTCCCATTTAAAGACGCGCCCATATGTCCCTCGCAAAGACACACCCATATGACCAAC
>CM022764.1:24023551-24031051 GCA_012411365.1 Ameiurus melas | reverse complement strand
ATGTCCTCCTGCACCCCCTCTCTCTCGCTAAAGCGAAGAGAGTTTAGGTGGTCCTGCACCTTCACACATAACCTGTCAATCATCTGCACACACACAAACACACACACACACACACTAATCAGATGACTCTGTCATCAACTGCTTACACATGATGAGCCAATCAAAGACAGACAGACAGACACACACACACACACACACACACACACACACACAATAACCTGTTGTGTGGTGGACGTGACAATGCCTTGCTGTAGTCTGTAGGCTTGTCCTTGTAGGTATTTCCTCGTTTCATGGTTCCTCAAGAGATACTGCTCCATCTGAAAACACACACACAGAAAGAGAACCTTGATGCTTAACACGATGCTCCCACCACCATGCTTCACCATGTCTTAGATTCAAGACATATAACTCGAATGAAGTCTATTTCAGTTCTGGGCTGATACATTACAAAATATATAGATGCTCATGCAAGGCCCTGTAGGACTCACATGGCCGATACATATCATGATCCATTAATAAGTGCCCTCCTGTCTTTCGTTAATTATCTACATGACTGATTGACCTCTGACCTTCATAAGAGCGTCCTCGGTTTTCTCAGGGCTGGACTTAAGAGCTTGTGCGGCGTCCATGATGGGCACTGGCATGAAGCGGATAGTGTAGTTCCTGTACGACACAGAACATTGTGTGATCACTATATACCTACTACACACACACACACACACACACGTGTCAAAGAGACTCACTTCTCCAAAGCAGCTGCAACGTCCTGCAGACCCTGAGCACTGACGTTATTCCTGTCCCAAATCACAGTCCTGAAACACAACCCAGAGAAAATGTCATGCACTATACACAAATGACATTACACCAGGCTTTGTTCATCATGTGTGAGTGTGTGTGTGTGTGTTGGTGTGTACGTGAGACCTGAGTTTGCTGTTGATCTGCAGGGCTTTGGCCAGCATTTTAGCCCCCATGTCTCCCATCCCATTGCCGCTGATGTCTAGGCGAGTCAGGGAGCTGTTTCCTCCCACAGCGTTCAACACCATGGACAAATCAGCCTTCAGCTTGGAATCAGCCAGGGACAGAGAGCTGAGTGGCTACACACGCACACACACACACACCACCATCATCATCAGTCTGTCAGTTCCATACACATTTAGTTCAGAATACTAATGCTAATGTTTGTTTACGTCCTGTCATTGGTTTGTTACCTAAACGTGTGCACCTGTTCCGTGTTACTGCCGGAGGTTTCTTGTTCTGGTGCGTCTAAGTAGCTTAGTCTAAGCCTTAGCTTTCAGTGTTCATGTTTCTGGTTTAGACCTTACACTTTTCATCTTTTTTTTTTATATATATTCTTAAAACCTATAATACTAGTGTAAACTAGCTTGATGAAACAAGAGCAAGTTTCACGGTGTGGAGTGAGAGTCCGGGCTCATATAAACACTTACAGATTCCTCCTCCTGGATCATATGGACCAAATTGTTCAGCACCTGCCCCAGATTCCTGCACACACACACACACACACACACACACATTACATTGTATTTGTGTTATATATGTATAACAGCTGCAGAAACACTGAGTTTCTACAGAAATATACAAGGTCTGATTAAACGCAAAGGAGGCGGGGCTTATACCAGTTGCACGGCTGATGTTGCATGTCGCACCATGTGCTCAGATTATCGTGTCTTGTGAAAGCTAGCCCAGTGAGCGTAGCCTATCACGGCGGAGGTAGAATACCGTGACATTTCCGTGACACCGCTGAGTTTCGTTCTACTTGAGCAGAGTGGGAGTCTTGGACAGAGCGCTGTCAATCAAGCGTGCGCATTAGAATATTAAATCCCGCCCAATTAGTTCTCAGATGCATCCAGGTGATATTTTTCATATCGTACACTATATTACCGGGACTTCGTTTTTTGGGGGAACGGGGGATCTGTGTGAGAGAGTAATGTGTGACCCGGTGGCTAATACACACTGCTAATGCCTCTTACTTGGATTTGATGTTGTTGAAGTTCTTGCCCAGAGACAGCTGTCTGATGGAGCGATTCTTAGCCAGCCACACCAGCAGAGTCGTCAGATCGGAGTCCAGACCTGCACATGGAGCATCAGCGTTTAACACACTCCTGATTCTTATCACGTCTGAGAGGAACGACAATAAACCACAGCTGAAAGGAACGTGTGTGCGTTGTCTTCTGACCGTTGTCTGAAATATCCAGGCTAGAGATGTTGGGCATCTCGGCTATACAGCCTTCCAGAATCTGAGCTCCAGCTGAACGCAGCTACACACACACACACACACACACACACACACACACATGTCAGAATTTTTATTTTACAAATGTATTTTTTATTGAGTCAAGAATAAATGAACACACACAGATTATAATCACACTTTCATTCTTTTTCTCTTACTTACTTTTATGTATTTACTTACGTACTTCTTGACATACATACAGCGGTGTGTGAAAGTTTGTGAACCCTTTAGAATTTTCTATATATCTGAGTAAATATGACCTAAAACAACATCAGATTTTCCTAAAACGTAGATAAAGAGAACCAAATTTAAGTAATGAGACAAAAATTATTGTACTTGGTCATTTATTTATTGAGGAAAATGATCCAATATTACATATCTGAGACTGGCAAAAGTATGTAAACCTCTAGCAGTTCAATTTGAAGGTGATAATACAGTCAGGTGATTTCAATCAATGGGATGACAATCAGGTGTGAGTGAGTGTCCTGTTTTATTTAAAGAACAAGAATCAATCGAAGTCTGATCTTCACAACACATGTTTGTGGAAGAGATTTCTGAGGACCTCAGAAAAAAAAAAGTTGTTGTTGCTCATCAGGCTGAAGAAAGATTACATTTTTCCAGCCTTCTCTAAAGAGTTTGCACTCCACCAATCCACAGTCAGAAAGATTGTCTACAAATGGAGGAAATTCAAGACCATGGTCGCCTTCTAAAGGAGTGGAGACCAACAAAGATGACTAAAAGAGGAAGACGTGTAATAGTCCACAAGGTCACAAAGGAACCCAGGGTAACTTCTAAGCATCTAAAGGCCTCTCTCACATTGGATAATGTTAATGTTTATGAGTCCACCATTAGGAGAACACTAAACAACAACTATGCAAAAAGAACATTGCTGATCTTCTGCAGTTCGCTAAAGATCACATGGACAAGCTAGAAGGCTACAGGAAAAATGTTTTGTGGACAGATTAGACCAAAAAAGAATTTTTGGTTTAAATAAGAAGCGTTATGTTTGGAGAAAGCTAAACATGGCATTCAAGCATAAGAACCTACCACCGGTGGTGGTAGTCTCATAGTTTGAGTCTATTTTGAGTATTGCTGAATCTTGTCCAGGATGACTTGCCATTGTTGACAGAACAATGAATTCTGAATGATACCAGTGAGTTCTACATGAAAATGTCAGGACATCTGTCCATGATCTGACTCTGAAGAGAAAGTGGGACAACGACCCTAAGCACACAAGTCGTTCTACCAAAGAATGGTTAAAGAAGAATAAAGTTAATGTTTTGGAATGGCCAAGTCAAAGTCCTGACCTTAATCCAATAGAAATGTTGTGGAAGAACCTGAAGCAAGCAGTTCATATGAATTGAAGCTGTTCTTTACTGAGGAATGGGCCAAAAAGCTGATGTTCAGGACTGATCAACAGTTACCGCAAACCTTTAGTCGCAGTTCTATATATTGAAAGCAAAGGTTCACATACATTTGCCTCTCACGGTTATGTAATATTAAATCCTTTTCCTCAATAAATGACCAAGTATGATATTAGAAAATTCGAAAGAGTTCACAAACTTTCAAGCACCACTTTACATACTTCCTTACCTACTTATGTACCTCCCTACATACCTTCTTCATACCTGCATGCTTCTTTACATACTAAAATGCTGTATGTACTTACCTACAGTACATACTACAAACTTACATACTAACATATGTACATACTCACATACCTACGTACTACAAATCGGTGTATTCATTTAGTTTAATGTATTTACTCACATATGCACTTATGTACTAATCTACGTATGTACCTGTGCACATGCTTACTTACGTACTACACTCACGGGCAAAAAAATGGTCCAAGCACAAAATGGCAAAATATTAAGCTTTTAATAGTCTTAACAACAAATAATTGCCCTGCAAATGAGAAATAATGAAACAAACAGATAAAGTAACTTAGTACGGGAGCACTTCAGCAAACCTAAACGAGCAAATGCGGGCACAGGAGGTCTCAGGAGTGCGTTTATTTCATTCTTGCTAATTTTCTGACCAATGATTTGTTAAGAGCATTAAAAGCGTAAAATTTTGCCATTTTGGACTCGACCCATTTTTTTATTTTTTTGCCCGGGAGCATACATACTTATGTACTTACTCCCTTACATATATAATTATCTACTAACCTACTTACTTTAGTACTTACCTACTCACCTATGGACATACGTACATACGTGCTTGCTTATTTATTTTAATAACTATTAATAAACTCACTGCTTATTATAATCACGACCGAGTATCTACATATCAGTATCACATAATTGAACAATACCACTCTTAATCATGTGACTTAAAATGCAGTGAAGACACTTTAGAGAACCACACGAGAGCGCAGAATTACGAAACGATGATAGTGGGTGTGTGTGTGTGTGTGTGTGTGTGTGTGTGTGTGTGTGTGTGCAGAATCAGGACATATTTGGTTGGTTTAAGGCGTTCCAGCTGGCCTCAATAATTTCCTCAGCAGTCACGTGGGGAAATTTGAAGCTGAAATAACTTCCTCAATACAGACTCAGAAAAAAAAGGTGTGTGTGTGTATGTGTGTGTGTGTATATGTATGAAGGATGATGGTTCAGGTTACTGCGTGGTGTGTGTGTGTGTGTGTGTGTGTTTGTATACCTCACAACTGCTCAGATCCAAAGAGACCTCTTTTAGGTTGGGATTACAGGCCAGACCCAGCAACAGAGCTCTGACACACACACACGCACCACACACACACACACACACACACACACACACACACACTAAATGAGATACTTACACCCAGTAAAAATGACCAGACTTATTAGTTAAATAATGAATGAATTCTATATCCGGATTTCTCTAAATCTGCTTTTGTCCATTGTTAAACACATTAGAGAAATGAAGTGGAATTGTCCTGACTCGGGAGACACGTGACACACTGAACTCCTGTAGATTAACGAGACCGGACGGGGAAGCGTGCAGACACAGATATGACATGTGTTGCACTGTATAGTGCAGGTCACAGAGATGATTATCAGGAACTGGGCTCTGTTCCTTCCTAAAATTTCTTAAACGAGTTTCACATCCCATCATGTACACATCCTGAAGTGCTGCCTGCATGTGATGGAGAAACCAAGTGTCACTGTGAGGAGAAGTGAAGACGTGTGACCACACAGAGCTTACAGGGATAGACCTCGGTTCGGCTCTGTGTCCGTTCTTTTCACACTAAAAACCGAAATCACACACAAGAAGCCTTGTGGTTAATCATCTTATAATATTCTTTCGTTCCATCTTTTCTTTGTTCCGTCCATCCTTCCCTGTTTTTTCCTTCATTCCTTCCCTCAATCCTTCCATCCTTAATCTTTCCTTTGTTCCTTCTTTCGTTCCTTTGGACCTTCCTTCATCCATTCCTTCGTTCCATCCTTTCCTCTTCCTTCATTCCTTCGTTCTTTCATTCGTCCCTTCATTCCTTGGAACCTTTCTTCCGTCCTACACCTTTCTTTTGTTCCATCTTTTTGTTCTGCCTACCATTCTTCCTTCTTCCCTACCTTCCCACACTTCCTTCCATCATTCGTTGTTCCTTCCTACCATCCTTTGTTCTTTTCTTCCACCCCCCCCCTAATGTTGTTCATTCTTTCCTTCCTTCCAATGCTCGTGACTTCAGGTAATTATCCGAACACTGTGGTACTTCGCCATATTCTTTACTGTATTAAGTTGCTCCTGTTTTATGGTATATAAACTATATACAGTTGGATGCAAAGACTCTACTGTCCTGTTTGTTACAGCGTGACCTCCGAGTCTCAATGTTTCATCCTGCTACACTTTCATCTGAATGGGAGGATAATAAAAAACCTGAATAGCTTTGCGTGACTCACTTGAGGGCCTCTGGAGGCAGTTTGGTGCCGGACAGGACGATGGTGTTGAGGGCCAGAGCGGTGCTGAAGAACTGCTTAAAGGAGGAGGGCAGCTCCTTTCCTTTCCTGCAGGGGGCGCGCAAGAGATAACGACAAAGGAATAATGAACCGCTACATTGATCATGTTTACGTTTTACTGCAGAAAACATTGTGTGTGTCTATGTGTGTATTGCTTACTTAATACTCAAGACGCTCTTGGACATGTTGAAGACAGAAAGATGCTTCAGAGAGCCTCGGAGTAAAGAAGAGCAGACCTGAACAGTACAGGAAGTAGGAACGGGACATTTTCAACACGGCCACATGCCACTCGTAAGGTAGAATCCGTAGTGTGCGTATATACGGGGTTATACGGTAACCACCAGCTCAGCGGTTTAATTAATTCAGTTAACATGTGGAAAGGAGGAAAGTTTAAGCAGAAAAGTTTATTCTAGGAAAAAGTCATCACGTACAATAATTCATCAGAGTATGTGCAACTTTTTCAGTTTCTTCACCTTAAGTAAACCAGACAGGAAGATTGAGGAAAAGGGGGCGGGGCTTCCAGGGTGTCAGTCGATATCAGAGGGTTCAAAACACCTGTGCAACTGTCAATCATTCCAGATTCGTACAGAGATTCGGGGTCGTGGTTTAGGGGGGTGGGGGTGGGGTAGTCTGACCTTTAAATGTGGAAGTGTGTAAAGTGTAATTCGCACTGCTATTGTGTGTTTAAGGAAATTCGTAAAATCTCAGAACGAGCTAGACATAAATAAACACTGGTGTAGGTTTAAACAGAGCAGCATTGTTACTTGTTTCGTGTCCACTTGTTGTATAAATTACAGCAGTGTGTGTAAAGGTGCTGTGAAGGTCACTGACCAGGTCCAGAGCGCAGTCACAGCTGGAAAGGTCCAGAGTGTGCAGGCTGTTCGGCTGACTCAGGAAGTTCCACAGGTTCTACAGAGACACACAGACACACCTGCTGCTTCATAACACACCCAATATCAGTGTGTGTATGAGTGTAAGAGTGTGTGTTTGTGTGTGTGTGTGTGTGTGTTTGTGCATACAGCCAGGTCGTCTCCCCTCAGCGTGTTTCCAGACAGATCAAGATGTTTGAGTGTGTTAAAAAAGGACGAGTTGGAACACAGAGACTGAGCCAGAATGTTCACACCTAACACACACACATACACACACACACACACAGAATTAAAATAATAGTTTAATAATTAATAATAGTGCAAAATTTGACCAACTATGTGTGTGTGTGTGTGTGTGTGAGAGAGAGAGAGAGAGAGAGAGAGAGAGGGGGACAGAGAGAGGAAAAAAAAAAAAAAGAGAGAGAAAAAAAAAAAAAAAAAA
>CM022764.1:24013551-24016051 GCA_012411365.1 Ameiurus melas | reverse complement strand
AAATTCATCCATAAATCCATTTTCTATACCGCTTATCCTATACAGCAGCGGTCCCCAACCTTTTTTACGCCACGGACCGGTTTAATATCAGACAATATTTTCACGGACCGGCGTTTAAGGTGTGGCGGATAAATACAGCAAAATAAAATGATAGGACCGGCATAAAAACTGTGATATTTTAAAAATATAATAATAAACGTGAATCCAATGTGAAATCGCAACTTTATTAGCAGCGTCCTCGTAACATCCTCTCTCCCCCCTAACGCTCTCTGGTCTCTATGGTAAGGTTTCAACGTATCACGTGACTGAGACAAGCGTCTTGACATGCGTCAAGAGTGAGCCGTAGAAGGATGTAACGGAGAGAATCCGCTCATTTTTCAGATCCAGATAATAAATAAAACGGAAATAATGTAAGTTATTTATTCTTTCTGTGCGGCCCGGTACCAAATGACCCACGGACCGGGGGTTGGGGACCGCTGCTATATGGGGTCGCAGTGAGCCAGGAGCCTTTCCTAAGGGACACGCGGCGCAAAGCCGGGGACACCCCGGACGCTTGTCCATCGCACGGCACAATTGTGCTCACACATTACAGACAATTTAGGGATGCCAGTCAGCCTACAAAACCCCCGAAGGGCGGGGAGAACATGCAAGCTCGGCACAAACAGGGCAGCGGCGAGACTCGAACCACAACCCTGGTGGTGTGAGGCAAACGCGCTAATCACTAAGCCACCGTGCGCCCCTCTTATTAGATTTACATATATTTGAAATTTCAGTACATTAAATATCTACCTATTAATTATGATAAATAGTATTCGATATAAATCTATCAATGTTTCCAGTGGTTTGTTTATGCAGCACTATTTTGCTTGTATCACAGATGTCTTCGATTGTCATGATATTATGTTTTGTCATATTGTCCAGCACTAGGTTAAATATTATTTGCAAGTCTGATGGCTTTAACACTAATAAGAGTTGAACAAAAACTCGTCTACAACCAGAACCTTCCCAAACGATAGATGACTCAATTATGCACTTCTATATTTTGTCACTGCTGGACGTGCTACTCGCACACACATATCTGACACGCGATAGCAGAAAAGACAATTCAGTTCCTCATTTTCCGACTCATTTTCCAACTCATTTTCCATGCTGAAAGTGACTGGAATGCCAGAGCTGCTGTGTATTTTTGATCTCGGCTGGCCCGTGTCCATGTTGCACAGCAGCTGTGTTAGATTATTATATACGAATGTGGGCTGGAGATCATACAGACTGAAGTTGAAACAGATGAAGAGAAACACACCTGGCCTGCCCTGCTGCTGCCCACTGCTTGGACGTCAAAGAAATTGAAGCTTTGTTCTATCTGGAAAAAACCAAATAACCAAAAAAACAAAGTAGAGTGTTAGATTAGAATGAGCAATGTGTAAGGGTGGTACCCACAAACAAATGAATAATGAACATTTGGGCACCAGACAGGTGTATAACTGTCAGAGAGATTTACATATTCAACCTGGATAGCTAAACGAACCACCCGTTACATACAAAGAGGAACACACACACACACACACAAAAAGGAAAAACTACTTTTTAATGACTTATAATAGTACTTGAAAGTATTTAAATCACTTAGCAATACAGTTCAAGTTCGAAAGAGTAAAAAAACAAACAAACACTTAATTTAACACAGAACGGTAAATGGCACACTTATATAGCGCTTTTTTTTCCAAAGTGCTTTACACTGCGTCCCATTCACCCATTCACACACACATTGGAAGCAACTTGGGGTCCAAGGACACTTCGGCATGTGGAGACATGTGGGCCGGGAATCGAAATGCCAACCCTATGATTAGTGGACAACCCGATCTACCACCTGAGCCACAGAAGCCCGGAAGCTCGGAACATACACAGAAGCTGTGTACAAATACACAGAAGCTGTGTATGTGTAGGAAGGACAGGTATGTCTATGAGCATGAGTATAAAGACACTGACCAAGCTGGCAGCACAGGTGGCTGAGAGTGACTCGGGTGTCTCGGGGTAGTCCGCCTGTATTGCTCGTTCAAATTGAACTGCTCCAAGAAACCACCGGTTTTGGTGGTACGGTGCAAAGCTCCAGTTCAGTCCTGAACTTGACAATGAGGCATTCACCATCAGAGGGAAACAGCTTGCTAGTATGGGCTAACATGGAAGTACCACATCCTCTCCACGTTCCCCGGAAATGCAAACTTGTCGAATAACCCAGGGCAGGGCAGTGCACTATTGATCAGAAGGTCATAAGTTCAAATCCCAGCACTGCCAAGCTTCCACTGCTGGGCCCTTGAGCAACGCCCTTAACCCTCAACTGCTCAGCTGTATAAATGACATTTCCCCCATGTGGCACGTACTGTAACAATCTGGCATCAGATTGCAGTTCAGCTGTAGTGGTAGCTCAGTGGTTAAGATGTTGGACTACCAGCACTATCACACTAGAGCAAGGCCCTTAACCCTTAAAATATAAGTTGCTCAT
>CM022764.1:23953551-24008551 GCA_012411365.1 Ameiurus melas | reverse complement strand
AAAGAGATAGACAGGGAGTGAGACAAAGAGAAACAGACAAACAAGGCAGGGAGTGAGACAGTGTGAGAGAGAGAGGCAGAGAGTGAGACTGAGAAAGACTGAGACACGGTGAGAGAGTAAGAGAGTAAGACTGTGATAAAGACAGAGAGAGGCACAATGAAAGAGTGAGATAGCGAGAGAGTGACAATGAAAGAGTGAGACAGTGAGACAATGAAAGAGTGAGATAGTGTGAGAGTGAGACAATAAAAGAGTGAGACATTGAGAGAGTGAGACAATGAAAGAGTGAGACAGTGAGAGTGAGAAAGCCTGACTGAAGTTACAGTACTGAGATTTCCTGAATACTAATCACACTCCTCTTAGCACTTCCTTTCCTCTATGTGTGTGTGTGTGAGAGAGGGAGAGAATGTGTGTGTGTCTCTCTCTGTCTCCGTCTCTCTCTCCCCTTTCTGTCTATGTGTGTGTGTATATATGTATGTGTGTATGTGTATTTGTGTGTGTGTGTGTGTGTGAATAATAGCTGTGAGCTGGGTCGGTCTCTCAGCTCTCCTCACAGTGACAGTAGAGAGATGCAGTGTGGGATATAATGTGCAGCTCCTCCCACTGCTCCCGTACCTGTAACTCACGGCTTTACTGTGTGTTCTGGGCAGCTCGTGTTCCTCTGGGTGCGGCCGTGGCGTCGGAGTTAGTGCCCTGACTGTGCTGCAGTATTGCACTATAGCTGCGGGACGTGGTGCAGTCTGGATCAGTGCGGAATTCTCTGGTGTGTGTGTGTGTGTGTGTGTGCTTGAGTTTCAGTGTCCCACAACATTCCTCTCACATTTCAATCCTGATCATTTTTCGAGAGAAATAAATGTTTAGTCTCAATTAGACAAAGCACACATACTGGTGCACACACACACACACACACACACACACACACACACACACACACAATGTAGCCATTCTATTTCTCTCCTATAATAAATAACATGCACATCAACAACTGTTTCCCAACACTAACAGCCGTGCAGGAAGTGATCACGGCTGCTGTCGGGCGTCTCTTACTGAGTCCTGAGCAAACACTTGGAATGCAGAGAGGGAGTGTGTGTGTGTGTGTGTGTGTGTGTGTGTGTGTTTCATTCTGCATACCTAGAAGCATATTGCTGATTCAGGTCAGGACATGAAGAGCTGAGCGCTCAGGCATGGAATTTCACAGAAAAGAAGGAAAAAGCTAGGTTTGTGTTGTGAGATGAACAGAAAGCACCTGCAGTCCTTAAAAACATTCCTGCTCTGCACAATAATAACGGTAATGACACAGAGGCGTGCGTTAATCAGGGGTAAAATCAAAGTGAAATCCCGCAATGTTCGGAGGAACTTTCAATGTTTCAAAATGAAGGCGGATTCGGGCCAAGACGCCTCATGTGACATTCAGCCAAGGCCACGCGCGTCATGTGCGTCGAGCATGAGTACAGCTACAAGGTCTCATTTACCAACAAACATCGCTGTCAAATTGGAGTAGTTTTCCGCAAAATAGAGCTAATTTTAGAGCTGATTCTATTTAAACACGACACATCTAACCCATCGCGTTACTTCGAATCGAGCGGCTCAGCTCAAGCAAACCTACTTCGTACCAAACTTGGGACTCGAATTCAATTCAATTTGATTTGTATAGCGCTTTTAATAATGGACATTGTCTTAAAGCAGCTTTACAGAAACATATAAACACAGGATGGAGATTTTAAGTGTGTGAATTTATCACTATTGAGCGAGACGGTGAGGAAAAAACTCTCTGAGATGATAAGAGGAAGAAACCTTGAGAGGAACCGGACTCAGAAGGGAACCCGTCCTCATCTGGCGTGAAAGTAAAAGGAAGTTCATATTGGTTTTTCTATGAAGTCTGTCTGTTGAACTAGTCCACTGTTCACTAAAGGAGACCCGAGGCCATCGCAGCAACCGTAGTCCCAGCAACCACAGCGAAAATTTCCATGTGGACCTGAGGTCCAGAACCATTTCCGTGGTACTTACTGTATGTTCCCCAGTCCACGAGTGTAACAAGCAAACAAGCAAACGAACAAAAGACCTAAATTGTTGACGCCCACCAACACAAACTGCTCTGGAGTTCTCAGTAACTGGCAATTCTCTTTGTAAATCTGACTCTTAATCCATTTGGACTCTGGAGCCTCATAAGGATTATTATTAGGGATGAGTTTAAATACAAGAGCTGAACGTATTTACGTGCCTTTAGTATTGTTGTTCTGTTAGCTAAGCAGAGAAGCGAGCAGATTGTGAGTAAACCTCTAGATGTATGATGATGATTTGCTGGAGTGTACAGTTTAGAGCTTACAGAGTCTCCGTAACTAATATCACAGCGAGGTTGAATTCTCCAATCTGATTGGTCAGAAGATCTGGACGGTAGCTGCAGTAGTACCAGCTCATTCACAGGGACTTGCATGGCGGACATGCCTCGTATTCTAAACCTAATAATAAACGGTTGAAAAAATGCTGTTTAATAAAAGTAAATCATACATTTGCTGATGTGGTGAAGAATTCTGTTAGTAGACGATTACTTAAAAGCACGACGTTTATAAAAGCGCAACGTGTCATTCGTTAATAAATGAACAGACTGTAAGCATTGGAAATACCTGTCGTATAACTGGAGTAACACACTTTAGACCTGTTGAATTCTGACTGTGCGTGTGTGCGTGTGTGTGTGTGTACATACATACACGCATTGTGTGACGTATGGAGATAGTCATTAAGGCACAATGGACAACGGATACTATTTTGCTTATGTGAAAGACCCGAATCCTCCGTAAAGCCTTGTTGCAAATCAGTTTGCACAATTCCCCCGGGGGTCTTCTCAGGGTGTTGGCACGTGCTTTTAACTCTACAACCCCTTGAAAGTTCACAGGCTGAATTTCCGGTTTTTTAAAAGTTTTAACTCGGCAACTCTATGTATCTGTAAGGCTTTAAAAAAAAGCACAAATGTGTGTACAAATCTTGCGTATCCAGCACACATACTGTATTTAACCTAGCCTCTGGCACAGAAATCCGATTACAGCAGTGTGTAACCACACCCTCCAGACACACACACACACACACACAATGAAGAGGGCGTGTTTCTGAGCACCTGAGCTTTGAACTGATGTTACCGAGGCATGACTTTACTACAGTTAGTGAGTTTACAGCACTGCTGGAGTTGATTATGGCCGGAGTGACGGCTCACGCTTTCCTTTAGCATCTGGCTCACACACCACCATCGAGCGAGTGTAACGAACTCCTCTAAATCTGTCTGCCAGGACACAGCCACAGCTCAAGCTCAATAAAACCACTAGAACTTACATTCGGAGCTCAACATTTCAGCCCCAAATTGAAATGTTGTACAAAGTAATAGATTTGGATGGCTGAATTTGGGCGCACATTCCACTTGTCCTTGTCATAACTGACCCTGCTGAATATAAATTCCACCATCCTCCTTAATCAAACCGCATGACTGATTATTGTCCTGTAACAGCACGCCCCCAAGTATGTATTTTTCTATCGTCCTGCCTTAGTGTTTTAGCAGAACTTACAACACTGTATTGTTCTCCAACGTCATGTCTTGGGAAATTTGTACGAATGTGAACAAATGAGTCTTTTATGATTAGATACCGTTGGAATTGACATATAAATAATGTCATAGAAATAGGTAGAATACTAAATCCGGCCCTGACCCCTAACTTTTTATTCAATATCATTTGTACAAATTGTTAAGAATTCGCAAGTGTGAGAAAATTGTTGCTGTTCTGTCATCAAGCGTTACGTAAACATATTCTCGTGGACAAGTCTAACCAACTCCATTTTGAATGAAAGTTTTTTCACTTCTCCTACTACATTTGTCTCTCTAATGGTACGATCTCACATACAGCGATTTAACCACTGCAAGGCACCAGCAGACGTTACTACTATTGGTTGTCATAGTAACATTTCTCAGTGGGGGGCACAACTAACGTTCGACTTTTGACCACAAACCAGTTTTCTTGCCGCTAAAATGAAACGTTCTGAAAGGACGGCGTTTGTATATAAAATTCACCAACGTCTACATGCATCATATCCTACGAGATGAAGGAGAAGCAGCGCGTGCACTTTGCTTCTGCGGCCATCTATCTGTGGCGAAAGTGCAAGTGGCAGAATGTCTGGGTCCATGAAACAATTTGGACACACAGGCAGCATGGTGGATCAAGGATCACGTGCGCTCTACTGTTTTCACTTCCAATGATAGTCGCTGCACCAAGTCGCTCCAAATGTGCATAAAGTTAAACTTTTCTTGACTTCGTCGCATTGCTGCACATGCCCACTTCGAGTCACAAACGGTCGCTGTCGGTCATGTCACCGGAAGTCACCAGCTCTCATTGAAAATGAATGGACTCCGGTTGTTTTACCGCTGCGAGTCGCTGTATATGTGAAGGTACCTTAAGAATTACCTCTAGGGGGAGGTATAATTTAGAAATGAATAGATCTGCTCATAACTGATTTGAACTGCTCAACATCAAAACATGATTCTTCTTTATGTTCATTCCTTGGGAGGTGCAGAGTGTTCCTGCTGTAACACATTTGTGATTTGCCAAACAGGAAGTCAAGCATTTTTTAGTTTGGATGAAAACTTAATTTTTTTCCCCAATATTCACAGAATTTGGATCACATTGTGGCGATGAGGGCGTGGTTGAGCTTGAGCGCTGGTTTGTGAATGGTTACGCTGAGGCTGCACCTGTGGGTGAGTCTCCTAATGAGTTTTCTCTGTTTCGGTGAGTGGCGGCGAGGTGATAATGGTGGAGAAAGAAGAGCCACAAGGGAGAGGATGAGACTTTTGGAGCTGTGTCTATGTGTGCGTGCGTGAGATTTTGGTGTACAAGGTTGAAAAGTTTCCGTTCCATAAAAAACCCTAGTGAGTTGTTCCATGCCTGTCTCCCGTGTTCTCATTCCCATGGTAACATACGGTGTGTCACAGGGAGTTTACTGAAAATTTGAGACAACATCTCAGCAAAAGCTTGATCTTCTCCCTCTGGGAAACAGCACTGATGGTCACAATGGTTTGTGGTCTTGCTCTGTCACTAAGTGGGGCCAAAAGTAGAAAGTGCTTGGCCCCTTAATCGCTTGCTTGCAGCTTTATCTTTGTCCCCCCATTTTTACTGATTTGTATGTGGTTCAAAACCAGAATGTGTCACTTAATATTATACAGTTAATCAGTAACGATACATATTCGAATAATGTCACCTTGGTCTGGACCTGGAAATAAAGTGGCATGATCTTCCATTGCCGCCCCACCTGCACAGATTTCACTCACCAGGATTCGGATGTCCTGTTTGTCACCTTTACCCTCCAGTTGAACCTTCTTTCTCAGGCTCAGTTTGAGCTGCCGGCCCACCGCATCCTGCACGCTCTCTACAGAACACCCGAGACACAGAGAGGCAGATAAACACCACTTCATTCATCATGTGCTTCTGCAGGCTGTAAATTCATGTACAATGAGATTACACAATGTCACACTCTGAGACCAGCTTCAGCTCTGCAGTATGTGCATTTATGACCCTTCAGCTAACTCTCTCACTTCCTGAAAGTCTCGTTTTTCATTCCTCCTCTTTCCCTCGTTGACTTGGCACTAAAGTCAGATGGGAAACGAGTCGATGACATCATCGCTGGAATTTTACTCTGGATTTCTGGATCACAGGCACGTGAAAATATTTTCCAAAGAGAGAAAGAGAGTCTGTGTGTGTGTGTGTGTGTGTGTGTAGGGGTGGATATTATAAAGGCACAGAAAAGCTATGAAAGGGAGGCAGATAAACAGAGCAAGTGAGGTCATCTTGAGAGAAAGGGCAAGAAAAACTAGTGTATATATTGAATATTGTTGAATATATTTATTTTACTGTCTTAAAGATACTTTGATCAAGGTTAAAGTTGTTTCAATGACAAACACTGAATCACACCCGTAGTGAAGTTAATGCCCAATAGTTTTCAATTATTTACCACTTTTTCTAGTCACTATATACGTCCACCGGCCACTTTAATAGGAACACCTGTACACATGCTCATTTATGAGGTAGCAGAGCAGGTATTCCAGGCTACAGTAGGCACGGGTTCCCCCAAACTGGACACTTTTTTTGGAAGATTATAAAAACATCTCCAACTGTCCAGTTTCGGTGAACCCACGCCCACTGCAGCCTCAGATTCCTGTACGTTGCTGACAGGATCAGAACCTGTCATGGTCTTCTGCTGTTGCACATATCTGCCTTATGTTTTGACATATGCGATGCTTTTCAGCTCATGACATTTGTAAACAGTGGCTATTTGAGTTAGCATAGCCTTCCTGTCAGCTCGAACCAGCCTGGCCTCTGATCTCTCTCATTAACAAATCGTTTCTGAAATATTTAAACCTACCCGCCTGGCACCTTCAACCATGCCAAATCACACTTTTCCCCCATTCTGATGTTTGATGTGAACACGTTTCCAACATTCTGATGTTTGACGTGAACCCACGTGATCGGCTGATTGTATAATTGCACAAATGTTATGACAGATTCTGATAGTGAGTAATAAAAGTGAAAAAGATAGAGGAAGAGAAAAAGAAAGATGGAGGCGGTTATTAAAGGTTGCTATAACTTATGAGTTCAATAATAACAGGAATAACAAAAGCAGCACTGAAAGTTCAATGTAGAGTAAATGCACTGATAGTGTAACCTACACATTGAGTGCGATGTGTGAAAATGATTTCAAATTCTCATGCAGTCAATACTTATATATATATATAATATATATATATATATATATATATATATATATATATATATATATATATATATATATATATATATATGTATATATATAAGTATATGTATAGTATATATAATATATGTAATAATATGTAGAGGGAGGATATACAGTACGTACAGTATATGTGCAATGAGTAACTGCTGTGCACATACTGTAGATTGTTTGCTTGTACATCTGATGATGGACTTCTGTCTGAAACCTGTTTCTCTAGATACAATAAAGGCCTGACTGATTTCTGAGATGGCTGTCCTACAGGAAGATTCTCCCATCTCTGCACTTCTGAAGCTCTGTTAGACTGGCCATTGGGTTCTTGGTCCCTTCCCTTGCATGTGTACTGAGTTTGGCCAGACAGCTCTGGTGGTTCCAGACGTTGAATCAATGAATATTTTAGAACTGATTTTATACTCTTGCCCAGCTCCGTCTTGACACAATTTGATCACGGAAGTCTACAGTGGGTTCCTTGTATTTCATGACTTGTTTTTTTGGTGTGACATGCACTGTAAATCCTGGGTCCTTCTACATATTGGTCAGTCAAATGAATCTGCCAAGGGTGGACTCCAGTCAAGTTCTACAAACACCTCAAGATGATCAAACAAAACACACTGAGCTCCATTTTGAGTGACTTAGCCAAGGGTATGAATATTTAAACAAAAGATTTCAGGGTTTTAAGGACATTTTACTACTAGAACACATTAGAATAATTCATAGTAGTTACATTATTAATATGATAAATCCATAAAACGTCGAGTATATAGAATTATACGTGTTTTTCTCCTGTGCCTTCAACGATCTATAATAAGGCTGACATTTGTACAGAATTTCTCTAATATTATTCAAATAAGGACCACACTGGAGGCTTTCAGCATCAACTGAGACGTGTTTGGACAGGCTGCTCTGGGCAACACCAGTTGAGCAATGATAGCAGGCCTATACTGATTCTTGCACCAGCTAGGAACGATACAGTATACTATGGTATATGCATTTTGTGTGTAATTATAGCTACATGTAGAACATCAGACTTTACAGATATTACAAACAGTGTTTTATTGATATATTTATATATCATCTGTATGGTATCTTCTAAGACCATGGTTCACAAAATGGAATCCAGGGACCTCGAGGGGTCTTCCATTTAAAAAAATAAAAATAGTTACAGTGGTTGAAGTCACGCCCCATTATCTGAGTTATTATATCTATAAATAATGTGGATCTGGGATCTAATGACAATTTTAATAAAAAATGGGTGGAATGGGTGGACAAAATATTTCTTTCATAACATTTTTAAAATTAATATTATTGTACTCATTTCCAAAACGAAGCTAATTTTGTAAACAACTGTAAAATAAATCAGATATTTTTAAAATAAATATCTAAATAATAAACAAAGTTTGTTACAGTTAAAGGGGTTCTTAGCTGTAAGAATTATTTAGAACCCCGGTTTCTCAAACTGTTAATGCTACTCTCATGAACCGTTTTCAGGTTTTGACGTGACAAAAACATTCTAAAAGTTCTGTCTACACTCATCGACGTGTCTCTATAAGGAAGTAGTGGACATAAGACTGCAAACCTCTTCCTATTCTTTTACAATCACACAGAATAGTTTAGGAAAACAGGTGCATAATAATAATAATAATAATAATAATAATAATAATAATAATAATAATAATAATAATAATAATAATAATAATAATATTTGTTCTGTTGTTGTTGTTATTGTTATTAATAATAAAAAATATTAGTAGTAGTAGTAATAAAAAGAATAAAAATAATAACAATAATAGTAATATTGTTGTTGTTTTGTTATTATTATAATTTTTTTATCATTGTTTTTGTTTTTATTAATACTACTACTACTAATAATGTTGTTATTAACAGCAACAACAACAACAACAATAATAATGTTGTTTTGTTATAATTATTATTATTATTTTTTTTGTTGTTATTAACACTACTATTGCTAATAATAATGTTGTTAATAACAACAACAACAACAACAATAATAATGTTGTTTTGTTATTATTATTATTGTTGTTTTTGTTGTTATTACCACTACTATTGCTAATAATAATGTTGTAATGTTATTATATAATAATGTTATTAACAACAACAACAACAATAATAACTTGTTCACTCCTCATAAGTCTAACTGCATTGCACAGTATAAATTCTGTCTCACCTGTGAGCACAGGTACACGTGTTTATTCATAATAACTGTCTTACCCAGCACTTCCTTGGAGAAGTCCTCCTCCGAGACCATCCTCACAGACCCACAGTCCAGCGGCGGAAAAAACCAAGTGTAGTCCGGACTGGACCTAAACCGAGGTGTGTGTGTGTGTGTGTGTGTGTGTGTGTGTGTGTGTGTGTGTGTGTGTGTGTGTGTGTGTGTGTGTGTGTGTGTGTGTGTGTGTGTGTGTGTGAAGTGCAGGAGCGTGTGTGAACCTGTCCAGATGTGTAATCTCAGCTCACTCTCAGGTAAATCCTGCAGCTGTTTCCTGCTGCTCCGGTGACTCCCAGCTGCTTCTCTCCCTCATTTATTTGACTGATTTGTTAGAGACTTCTTTCCATAATCGCCGCCTTTTAATCGAGCGCAGAGAATATTTCATAACAAACGGAACTTTTTGGACTCTGCAGCGGTGGAGACAAGTTCTGGCCCTTTAGGAATGCACGCACAAGCAGAAGCCACGCCCATTCCACAAGTGAGATTCGATCAAAACACACCCATATGTTAAGCCACGCCCCATAGTGTTTCTTGCTAAGAAGAGACGTTGCGATTCGCTGTGGAAAGCCAAAGTGTTCAAAACATGTTGAGATTTTCAGTAGCTTTATGTTTTCGTCTGTTTTAAGTAAACCATCGATAGATAGATAGATAGATAGATAGATAGATAGATAGATAGATAGATAGATAGATAGATAGATAGATAGATAGATAGATAGATAGATAGATAGATAGATAGATAGATAGATAGATATTACTGATCCCGCAAATTGTTACATGGAAAATTATGTGCATCCAAAGAGCGTGCTGTTTGGGATTTATTCACCTGTTTAATGACATTTTTCCAAAAGAAAGCATTGTAGTTGGTTGGTAATTAATGTCTTTTATTTATTTATTTATTTATTTATTTATTAAAGAATGGCACATTTTAAATTTGTATTCTTTTTTTTATGGGGCAAACATGGCTAAGTGGTTAGCACGTTTGTCTTGCACCTCCGGGGCCGGGGGATTGATTCCTGCCTCTCCACCTTGCGTGCGTGGAGTTTGCATGTTCTCCCTGTGCTTCATAGGGTTTCCTCCGTGTACTCTGCTTTCCTCCCCCAGTCCGAAGACATTCACTGTAGGCTGATTGCCATCTCTAAATTGTTCGTAGTGTGTGAGTGTGTGTGCGATCGTGCCCTGCGATGGATTGGCACCCCATCCAGGGTGTCGCCCGCCTTGTGCCCGAGTTCCCTGGGATAGACTCCCTGCGACGCTGTGTAGGATGATTGGAACAGTAAATGGATGGATGGACTTTTATTCTTTCTCTAATTTCACCCTGCTTTGGTCACCTGCCAATTCTCACCCACCAGCCAACTCTTCCCTATCACTCGGCAACAGAATCGTTTCAAACTGCTGCTCATGCTGTGGAAATCTGCCCTCTTATGCATACATGAACTCACAAACACCCATGATTGGCTAAAATTGAAAAACTTGATCTCATGTTATCAGATGCACTTTAACATCCTACTTTTTAAGTGTGTATTAGTTCGTCTGCATTTGGAAACATTTTACTGTGGAAATGAAACCAGAAACTCAAGTACTGCTGGGTCGCAGGCCCGTGTATGACTATGCACTGTAATAAATCCCTCATCGTCATGATCTTGTGGTTACTCGATTCCTTATAAAGCATAAATGGCTTTTATTTTATACACACACACTTTCCTTTTCTGTCCTTCTGTACTTCTGTATTGAGTCTTGGACATTGAGGCTTTTGTGTTTTGAATGCTAGAACGTGATCTTTGCAAAACCAACGCAAACACATGAACATAAGGTTTGTTATTTTCGAAAATATATCAACTGATTATTGAAATGAATCAGTCTTCATCTTACACGACTGTTCTTTCTGTCTTATCAGCTATACTGTTATTTGCTATAAACCATTTTTATTTTTTAATCCATCAAATCATTTTCAGTGAGGAATACAGCCTGGATGAGACGCACAATAAATCACACACTCATTCACATCTAGGGCAAATTTGCCTTAGCCAGTCCATCTACCTGTATGTTTCTGAAGAAACTGGAGTTCCTGGAACAAACCCATGAGAAGGTACCATGAGGTCAGGATACAAGTTCTAAAAATCTGGAGCCCTTACATATATATATATATATATATATATATATATATATATATATATATATATATATATATATATATATATATATATATATATATATATATATATATATATATATATATATTTTTTTTTTTTTACTGTGGGAGGAAAAACCAAGGAAATTAAAACTGCATATTGTGGAAAAGTTAATTTTTGTCCATATTTTAATTCAAAAAGTGGAACTTTCATATATTCTAGAGTCATTACACATAAAGAGAAATATCTCAAGACATATTTTTTCTGTTTAATTCTTGATGGTTACGGTTCACAGCTCACGGAAATCAACAATCCAGTACCTCAAAATATTACAATAAAGAATTTATAATACAGAAATGTCGACTTTCTGAAAACGATGTTAATGTATGCACTTGATACTTGGTCGGAGCTTCTTTTGCACGAATTACCGCATCGATGCGTGGTATGGAACTCTGTTGGAACTCTTATCAAGGGTGGATGTTCTCAAGAGTCAGGGAAGAGTTGCATGCTGTTAGCAGACTGCAGCAGGCATCATGGCCAGATTTTAAAAAGGGATACGTAAAAGGGAACATTATCTTTGGTAAAGCGAGACTGGTGGCAGAAATCAAATAGTTAAGGCATTTGTTAGACATTAGACCCTAGCTGTCGACATTTTCAACTCCCATCCAACAAATGGCCAAAATGGCTGCAAACTGTTTGGACAGAGCACAGGAAAGGTGTTCGAGGACAGGTGCTTCAAACAGACAGAAGTTCTGGTAATATCCTATTTATTTGGGAATGTAGTGTTTCTCAGTTTGAGGGAGTAGCTATTATAGATGACAGGAACAGCACTGGTGATGAAGATGAAGAGGAGAATGCTAATAACAATGATGCAAGGTCAGGGCACAATAAGCAGAATGGCACACAAGACATCTAAAGCTTGTGCATCATAGCCGACACACACATGAACACTTTACAGCTGGTTTTGTCTCTGTTAGTCATTCTCTTCAAATGCAGTTGAGCTTTAAAAGTGAAATACATGGCAACGGACAACTTTCAAAATAAAAATGCTGCAGCAAAAGAACTCACTAGAAGCAGAAAGCACACTGAAATATAAAATATTCCACATGGCAGCACATTAATATGGGAAATTAACACTGTATCTTTATACAACAACAACAACAACAAAATGAAGTAAACAAAATAAAATGGAGATGGTAAAAAAATAAAAAATAAATCTGCTACATCAAGAATATTGCTGTGGTTTGTGAAGTTAAAAAAAAAGTTACACATAGGTCCAGAGAAGACAAAAATATCATAAAAATATTAAATATTCACTTTTTTTCCACTTTCACTAATGTCGATTTATTTGATTGTTTGTTTGTTAGTTTGTTTGTTTGCTTGTTTATTTTTTTTTAAACCAGCATCAGTCTATTCATTTTCAGAATTTTAACCATTAAACGCTGGTTTGTTTACATAATGACACAGATGTTTTTTTTTTATGAAAAAAAGAAGAAAATAGTAATTATTTCAGATATACTAAATGCTAAGCAGATATTTTATTTGATTATTACAGTCTTTAATATGTCAATGATTAACAACAGAAATGTTTGATGCATTCATATTTTTTATGCAGTGTCAGATTAAAAAAAAAACAAAAAACAAACAAACAAACAAAAGCCCTACCACTCAGGTCAATAAAGGACAAACATGTCCATGTCAAAAAAAAAATGTCATAGAAATATTATATATTAATATTTTTCCCACTTTCACTGATTTTTCTGATCATAATTACCAAAAAAATGATTTTAACCCTTTAAACACTGGTTTCTTCACATAATGCAAAAACCTTCCAAGGTCAGGAACCTTCTTTGACTCATATACATGGGGTGGGATTTGTGATTCCCAGTACAACATCATCCTTTCTTTCAAACTGTTCACACACACATCACATTTTCAGCACACACACACACACACACACCACACACACACCACACACACACACACACACACACACACACACACACACACACAATTAAAGCTGCATCAGTTATTCAGTTGCTCTATAATACAGCAGAATTATAAAAAAAATAAAAGAGTATGGATTTTCCCCAGACGCTAAACCTGAGAAAATAAAAGACATTTCAGAATTTTTTCCAAATATTCTTTGTTTTGAAACCTTGTCAACAAAATAAAAGCCTTTTAACACAGGATTTTATACTTAAACGTCTCATGGATTAATTATTGCAGTTTGAATGGGTTTCAATGGGGACATGTTTTGTGTACCTAATTTAAAATAGATTTATGAAAGCAAATGAGGGCGAAATATTAAAATTCCAATAAAAATACACACCTTTGGCAAAATGTATGCTGTTTCCATAAACACAGACAAAAAAATAAAATAATAAAAATAAGAGAGAAAAAGATCAAAATGTCCATAAGGACGCACAAGGGGTAAAAGATGACATTTTCTGTCATTTGGATAATCAGCGATAAAAATAAATAATTGTCATTTATAAACCCAAAGAAAGTTGTTGTTCACACTTAATAAACATGAATGAATAAAAAACAAACAATTACTGCTGAAAAAAAACCATCTTTATTTATGCCATTCCAACACCTGGACAAGCAGTTTACTTTTTAATATACACCCCCCCCTGAATTATTATTATTATTATTATTATTATTATTATTATTATTATTATTATTATTATGAATTAATAAATGTAGTAAAGAAAGATGAGTTAAAGAAATACGTAATAATTGAGCTCGAATGGTGGCGTTTGAGCAGTATGAGAGCTCCCTCTCGTGTTCACGGTGAGGTATTACAGTGAACTTGCGTGGACTGACAGGAGGATTTAAACCCGAGGCTGATAAACAGGACAGCGTTATATAAGTAATTCATCTGGTGTAACTGTGACTCCGAAGAGCAACCTGGACACATCGAGCGGATAAATTCGGAATTGTTTTAAGGAGACGTATATAAACCGGATTATCTGAGCCGTGTACCGGTAAGAGCACTGTCAAATATCTAATGAGCCAAATTACTGAGCTGGGATGTGATGTGACTGGGTGCTAGGGTATTAGTTACTACACCATTAATCATATATTAGACTATACGCAGTGTACATAAAAGAAATAGATGCTTATGCTGCATGTATTTATCACAAACCTGCAACAATAATAATAGTCTCTCATTATAGGAGACATCGCAGATAATAGGCTGTTTTGCGTGAACATTCTAGCCTCTAATAGATTATAAATAAGTTTTGTTTTGAACAATGATCTCTACTGATTAGTATACCAATATACATTCATTTATTCCAGTATGGTGTTTATTAATCTTGTCCTTGTGGTGAAAAAAAATATGGCCATGATGAGGTTTAGGATGTTTTTTCCAGCATGGTTCAGGGTCTCCATTAATTCAGGCCTTGTTGTGCACTGATCTTTGTTTATCCATGGATGAAACGCATGCAGTCTTCCACAAGAGGGCAGTGTGGATACATACAAAGGCGTTGTTTTTTGTCCATCATCCCTCCATGGCACCAAATGATGCAGCACATTCTGTACTATGTTGTGTGCATGGCATGCTGGGAAAACACTTCACATTGTCAACTATATGTGCTTCTTTCTTTGCTTGTGTCTCAACCAATTGTAAAAAATTTTTTTTTTTGTTTTTTTTAATTTTATTTTTATTTTAAATCTTCAGTGAAGCAAGTCTGGTTACATCCAAAAGTGAAAAAAAATTGTTCCAGTACCACTGGAAGATGCATGAACATATACCTCTGTGTTTACAACCTAAGCTACTTATGGAAAAAAAACAACGTTCTTGCCAAATTGTAAAGAATTATAAGTTAACGATGGGAATGGGAATGAGTTGTGACTTTAGCATCATCTACATCAGTCTCTGGCTCGTCAGCTGAGGTAAAAGTCCCTCAGTCAATCATGTAAACACAAGGCTCATCATTATTTAATTATTCAGCTGATTTAATCTTCAGCCAAGTTAGGTAAGCTGAGATTCTGCTTATAATTAAACATGTTTGGTACATTTTCAAAGGTAAATGGCACATTTATTTACCAGTGAGGTGAATGTCTTTCTCAGACTCGCCCTGAACTGATGGACCATACTTCATTGGTATACATGTACTTACACTAGGCTTGAATTATTTTATCTTTCCTAACAGCACCTTCATGAGATGAGGAGTCTTTTATAAAGCGTCCAGCTGTTACCTTATCTCTTCAGAAGTTTATTGTGTCTACTTCTTATAGGCGCTTGGAATTAAACGCTCTTCGACTACGAGTGTTCCATTTGCATTGCAAACTCGTTTGGACCACTGTTCTGATGCATCTTTACTTATTGAAGAAACACATATGTGATAAATATCCACTTATAATACTTACACAGCTTTAGCATTGCTTTATGAAACAGTTATGGAATGCTTATGAATGTGTTACAAAGGCAGTGTGTACAGTATGTACCTATTGTTTATTTTTTGACTTGTATACATTTATTATATCATAGCTGAAATAATTTAATTGTGATAAAGAATTTGAACATTTCTTACTGATCTTCAGGAGCAAACCACACCAAGTTATGAAAAATGGCCATGTTAAAAGAAGGTGTTTGGAAGATATTCTGTATGACATCTAGTGAAATGGTTTAAGGATCAATATTGTGACGACCAAAGGGTACTCGGTAAAGTAAACAGCTGTTCGGGGTGAACTTTAAACGTTACAGGAGGATCCTGACTAGCTACAGATTCCGACGTTACCATGGTGTGGCCGTATACAGCGCTTTCCCTGACCCTTCTTTTAGGCTATGTGACGGCTGGACTGGACAAAAGCAAAGGTACGACATTTTATTGCTTTAATCGGATTATTAATGTTTTCCTTCCCATGCAGCTATTCCATGAGGATATGAATGAATATGTAAAAGTTTATAGAAATATTCCTTTAGCATCGTAAGGTGAGTTAAACTCATGGAGGTCGGCCATTTGCGCCGGTTAATCATTTGTTAAGCGGTGTTATTTATTCATTATTTCTCCTCCCACAAGCAAATCGCACGTGTCCAGCACGGTTCGAATCGGTGGTTTAATTTCAGTTTATTGCGAAAGAAACGTAAAATTAAAACGCACTGAACTGCACACAAACATTCTCAATATTTAAAGACGTACTTGTGTGAAATAAATCTAGTGCATTCAATGTCCTACAAACGCTGGTCAGTCACTACGACTACCGATACCTGCAATATCAACACCTTTCGCCTTCTTGTAATTGTCTATTAAGGTTAACGAAGGGGCTCGAAGGCAATCACACAGGAAAAAGACTTTCTATCTAGTATGGTTGACATAAAACTGTTAAAAATGCAAACCGTAAACACTGGCAACCATGTTTACCATCAACCTCGAGGTCTGTTAGTCATGTTAATCAAAGTTAATCTTGCTTAAGTTTAGACTTTCATAAATGATCCATTGTAAAGCTCTTGACCTGCACAACATAATGCAATATAAGGATTGAATTTGAGTGCATCAGTCGAGATCGTTGTGCTTCCGATGCTGTTTTAAATCAGTCCTTGTTCTATCAGTCCCAGTGTTCCTGGACCGAAAGGAGGCCAGTGAGGTTATAAGCCGTCAGAAGAGAGAGAACGCAGGAAATGAGGAGAATACGCTCCCCCACAACCTCGAGCGGGAATGCCTGGAGGAAGTGTGCAATTATGAAGAAGCAAGAGAGGTGTTTCAGGACACTTATCGCACTGTAAGTCTTCATGTAGTTGATGCATAATATCTAAATAAGTGTCTGAATATAGCATACCAGATTTGATAGAATTAACAGGATGCATGTGTGTTTATTATATATATATATATATATATATATATATATATATATATATATATATATATATATATATATATATATATATATACATATACATACATATATAGTAAAACAAGATACAAAATGAAATCTTAGCAAAACGGTCAACTCAACGAAACTGCAAAAAGGAAAATACATAACATGTATTTTCAGAGCAAACATAACATAGGAGATTGGCAAACCTTTGTAATGAACTGAAAACCATGTGCTTATGTACATCTAAATAAGGAAGTGAACATTAAATGAATAACTCTGGAGACCTCTGTTGGAGGGGATGGGTACTGTCCCGGGCTGTTACATTTTTCTTGGGCTGTTTTGACAATATAAACTTTGATATTTTTTTTTAAATCCAGGATATCTTCTGGTCAGTGTATATAGGTAAGTAGTGCTACCTGCACTTCATATGTTTATCATACGGTTGTATTGTGATTGCACGTGTTTGTTCAAAACTGAAGGGTGAACTTCTCCCTTACTTGAATATAGTCTGTTAATTAAGACTCAAGATGTGTGTTTCATTTTGCACTGGAGCTACATGAACACGAATGTTGCTAACATGTAATGGAAGTCGGGTTCACCCGAAATGTTTTGGTGGAAATATTTTCCACCAAAACACGGGCTCAGAGCCACTTCCTAAGAAGTACCCCAAATGTGAATCTCTATCCTCCAGCGATGTAGAGAGTCCAGTGTGGATCACTTCAGGTCCTTCACAGATACCCTTGGTCTCTTGGTTGCTTTTACGATTAATCCTTTATTTACCCAGTCACAGTTTGTGCTATATTTTTTAAATTTTCTTTCTCTCTAACAAACTCTGGGGTTGTCATTAATTCTCCCACAGCTTGCATGTTACAGAGGCCTGGATTAGGTGTATTATACTGAAACTTAACCCAATTTAGCTAAATATGTGACTTCTGAGATATATATATATATATATATATATATATATATATATATATATATATATATATATATATATATATATATATATATATATACACCTCGTAGCTCCCAGTGCAAAACTATCATTGGACATCCAACATGTCTTGACTGAATATTGTTAAAGTGTAATTGTTAACATTGTAGTGTTTTGAAAAAATCACAATGTTATTATTATTATTATTATTATTATTATTATTATTATTATTATTTTCATAGATAACATTATTTCACAGATGGAGATCAGTGTGCAAACCAGCCGTGCAAAAATGGAGCTTTGTGCTCAGACAGTGTGGGCGGTTATGACTGCATCTGCAAATCAGGATTTTCAGGAGTGCACTGTGATACAGGTAAAAAAAAAACAAACAAAACAAGTTAATACAAGATAGATTTGTACATAGCTGACATCTTTTTCACAGCTATAGATGAAAATGTTGCAATTGTCAACATCGTCTCTTTAACCGTGATTTTCAGCTTGTATATTTTATAAATCATGTAATTTATTGTGGTTATTTGATTCTCTCGCAGATCAGACCATATGTGTCATCGATAAGACCAAAGGCTGTAGTCAGTTCTGTAAGCCTGGATACCAGTCGTATGAGTGCTCCTGCGCTTCGGGATGGAAGCTGGAGCAGAAAGAGAAATGTGTGCCTGCTGGTGAGAAATGTTCATTTTTTTCTAGGAGATGTGACTTGCAGTAATGTTCCAATTCGGTTTTTTAACCATTGAAATGATTGTGGGAGTGTTCTGGAAAGTCTGGCCTTCTTGCTTCATTTTCTATTTAAGGCCATGTCTGTTCATATATAGTACAAAGAAGATTAGTACACCTGTACTGCCCCGCCCAATGCCACCCTAGCAACCATATGGAATGTAATACCAATCACTTAGCAATGCCCTAGAAACTGCTGAAATAACCCAACTCTGTAAGAGTTTCGCAACCACTTAGGGTGGTGTAGTAACGACTACGCATTCCACCCTCAGTGGTGGAATGCACTTCCAATCTCAATCCGGACTGCTGAATCTCTCACCATCCTCAAAAAACAGCTAAAAACCCACCCCTTCTGTGATCACCTAATCAACTCATAAAAAAATTTAAAATAAATAAATAAACAATATTGCACTTACACCTCTACTCTGAGCAATTTGCTTCTTCTGGAACTCAATGAATGGATCTTGTATGGTAGCACTACCTGTATTGTTCTCTGCTTGATATATCACTTTGCTTGTATTTTTCTCATTTGTAAGTCGCTTTGGATAAAAGCGTCTGCTAAGTGAACAAATGTAAATGTAAATGTAAGCAACATAGCAACCATCTAACCTCACATTTGCAACCATCATCCACCTTGCAACATCCTAGCAGCCACCTGGAATACCATAGCAACCATTTAAAAACACCTGGGCAGCAGCCACCTGGAATGCCATAACAACTTCCTAACAACACCCTAGCAACTACTTGGAAAACCATAACTACTGCTTAGCAACCACCTGAAAACCATAGCTGCTGCCTAGAAACAGCCCAACAATCAACTGGGATACCAATTAACTACCAATTACCAACATTCCAGCAACCAGCTGTGACGCCTGGAATACCATGTCAATTACTTTAGGACACCCTGGCAACCACCTAGAGTCCCAGAGCAACCACCTAACAACACTCTAGCAGTCGGTTGTGAGACCATAATAACTGCCAAGCAACAGCCTTGAATACTATAGTGACCACCTGAGATTCCATACTAACAACCTAGCAGCCACAAGTTATACCAGAGCAACTCCCTATCAATAACCTAGAGTGGTAATTCCCTAGCAAACACCTAGGATAACCTAACAATCACCTGGCTGTAACCTAGTAACTATCTGGAATACTACAACAACCACCTAGCAGCACTATACCAACCAGCTGGGATATAATGATAGAGTCTTTATTAATCACATATGCACAGTGAAATTCTTTTCCACACATACGACAGCATGTCAGGAAGTCGGGGTCAGAGCTCAGGGTCAGCCATGATACAGCGCTCCTGGAGCAGAGAGGGTAAAGGGCCTTGCTCAAGGGCCCAACAGTGGCAGCTTGACAGCGCTGGGGCTTGAACCCCGACCTTCCGATCAGCAATCCAGAGCCTCAACTGCTAAACCACCCCTGCCCCTCCTTGCTTTGATTTGATTATACTAGCAACCGACTAGGATAACACAGCAACCACCTAGCAACAAGATTTTTCTAATAACTCAAACACCACATAGGCATGTTCTTTTGGTAATATAGTTGACAAGCTTGGAAATACCAGTTACTAATATTTTTGCCTACATAATTATGTTTTCACGTTACAACACGTCTAAGTATGTATGATATGTGTATGTACAGCATGGTGTCCTACGTTCAACCCAAATGCAAAAACTAGTATTGGTTGACTTTCACTGTTGACTTTCACCATAGAAAGAAATCATGGATAAATCAGTGAGTGGATCGCTCCCATCCCACTGACTACTGCTTAATCATCAAGGAAGCTCTTTTTATCATAAAACGGGAAACCATGTCACCATGGTTTACCACAAATTACGTGTACAGTGGACTCCGCATGTGATAACACCTGTGTAGGAGTTAGCTGCGTAATGACATGTGTAGGATATGGAGGAAATCCTCCCTGTGGTGTTGACTAAACTGGGGAGAGTTATTTCCTCTTTTTATTTTTATTGTGCTGTTCCACTTTTGCTTCGATTTGTTGCCTACGATTCTAGGCATATATTTATGTTCAACTAATTCCTGGCAACAACTAAATGTAAAGGTGTAGTGAACAAATATTTTAATTTTTCAAACACACACACACGCACACACACACACACACACATATATATATATATATATATATATATATATATATATATATATATATATATATTATATATATATATATATACACACATATATGTGTGTGTGTGTGTGTGTATGTATAATTATTATATATTATAAAGAAGAAATGCAGTAACTGTAAAGAAAAAAACCCAAAATGCATATATATATAAATAATAAAAAAATAAAATAATATATATATATATATATATATATATATATATATATATATATATATATATATATATATATATATATATATATATATATATATATATATATATATATATATATATATATATATATGTATATATATACAGACATACATTATATATATTATTATATATTATTATTCATTCTATAGTCAGTATATTATTTTGTTTTCCACTCCATTGTCACCTAGTGCTCTAAACTCCTATATTAAGACAGAGTTTTATTTTTCCTCAGTGCAATTCCCATGTGGGAAGGTGAGCAGTTTGAGGCAGTGGGACAGCCGGCAGTTCAGCAACATAAACTCGGCCTATGAAGGACTGGACTGCGGCGCTGAAGAGTGTCCCTGGCAGGTACGAAAACTTACGACAAACGTGCAGGTCAGCATTAATAACCTCTGTAGTTTGTTTAATTGTTTAATTCCTGTCATTTTTTCAGGCCCTGCTGCGCAACAGTGCGTCGACTGGGTTTTGCAGTGGCGTCATCATTAAAGAGAACTTTGTACTGACCACTGCACAGTGTGTGCACAAACATACTGACTTCCAGGTGGCTGTGGGTGAGTAAAACTGAACATCCACAAAAAGTATGATGTTGTTAAAGGAAAAGTTCTGTTACATATCGAGCCCCTGAATGGACAAAAAAAACCAAACAAACAAAACTAGTTAAAATGGAAAACGAATCATGCATGGATAATTACCTGAAAACAATCATAAAAACTATTATCAAATGAATAAAGTTGTCCCATTCACATGCAAAAAAATGGTTGTCGTCACTGCTCACCACTTACTTTCTCATTTTCTTTAAGAAAAAAAAATATTTTGACATTTTCATGTACAATAACATTATTAATATTTAGACATATTTTTTTTTTGGAAAACTGGAGGGATGCATTAATGCAAAAATGGTGTTCCTACGGCCAAAATTGTCTTCAGTGGTGAGTGTATGATGATTTGCACATGCATCTTGCACAGTGCAAAACTACTGACTAAAGACGCAAATTCCACCAGCGTTTGATGGACTACATTGTGATAGTTGTATCATCGAACTGTTCCATTAAGCACTGCACTTAAATTCTAGGCAGATAGTTGTCAAGTTTACTTATAGTGTAGAAAAAATGGGAAAAAAAGACTTTACATCAATTCATACATTTCCTATTATTTCCATTTAAAAAGCACTAATGCATGTTTGTGTATACAGGCAAGCGCATGCCAGGCTTTGAGACTGGTGAACAGACCGTGTATGTAAAGCAGGTGCACGTTCATCCATTTTACCTGGAAGGAAACCCAGAAAATGACCTCGCTGTGATCGAGCTGAAGGACAGGATCATCTTTAAGAAGAAGGTGGTGCCAGCCTGCCTGCCTGAGAGAGATTTCGCAGAAAGTGTTTTGATGTCGGACGGGTACATGGCTGTGGTTACTGGCTGGAAAGACGCAGCCGAGTTTCAAGGAAACCTCAGACTAAATCACCTGTCTTACAGCAAACTGCCAGCATGTGTGACGCGTCACTCAGGCCAGGTTAGCAGATTTCTTCATTTAGTAACACTAAATTGTCGAAATTTACTAAATGTGATGAATGGAGAGTAAAATTGTTATCGTTCTGGCTTTAAGGTTACCAACAAGATGGGATGCACCCTGCCACGTTCTAAAGCGGATTGTGTCTTCGGCCCAGGCAGTCCTATCCTCACCTTGTACCGGCAGGTCTTCTTTCTCACCGGCGTGGTGAGCCAGTCCCAAGGCACGGACTGCAGCAATGGTTACCTCTTTCAGAAGGTGTCTCGCTTCCTCCCGTGGTTGAAGAACGTAATGATCTCGGTATAAACGATGCCAGATGGAAATGCTTCTGAAACTGTGCCATCTATTATCTTAACTTCCAGTTATATTCCAGTGTGTGATATTTTCCAAGCGTTTTCAAGCATGTCTCAAAAGTTCAACGTTGCTCCCAAAGGCGACACTCCCTGCTTTAATTCCTGCAGCAATTTCATACCCATACACACATCTACAGTATATTACAGTGCTTTACATATACATACTATACTATAGACGGACATGCCTGTTCGTACTATCCGTATAGGATTTTTTTTTTCTTTTTTTGGATTAAAACAAGAGACATGAAATATAACACTATAGCACTGGTCAATATATGTTAAATCTAATTTAAATACTGATGTATTATCGAATGTAAACTACGCTGTCTCTTTACGTGATGTATTCAGATCGAAGCGTTGGATAGTAATGAAATGAGGAAATATCACACAGATCAAGCTTCGGTATGTAATATTAAAGTAATATTTTATTAAAGAGACATAGTGTTACATTCGGTATTTTATGCATTAATGGTTTTGCAAAATCTCTTACCATTATCCTTTTTAAAAATATAGCTTTCTCACAATTTCACATTTCACCCATTTTTGTTGTCATTACCTAAGGCAGACCTGACTAAATAGAATGGCTACATGTAACAAAATAAGCAAAATGTATAATATCTGAATTTATATATATATATATCCATCCATCCATCCATCTTCAACCGCTTATTCCTGCTTCAGGGTCGCGGGGAACCTGGAGCCTATCCCAGGAAGCATCGGGCACAAGGCGGGGCACACCCTGGACAGGGTGCCAGTCCATCGCAGATATATATATATATATATATATATATATATATATATATATATATATATATATATATATATATATATATATACTGTGTATGGGTCTATGAGCAGGATGTTAAATTAAATATCTGTTTATACAGTATATAATGCCATTTTCCACCTAACTGTACTAAATGTAACATTATTAATATTAGACACTTTCCTGTAGTGTAACTGGCTAATAAACCCAACAAACCAAATAATTTCTAAATGTTTTTTTTTTTAATGTTATGTACATTTATAACCACCTTACAAGCACATTTGGAACTTCAGTGCATTAGTAAAAATTAATGTTGTTATACTGCATCTTTAGGACCCTATTGTGTTTTGGGTTAGTCTTCATTACTTTTCAACTCTTATCATAGTGTAGCTCTGATAAGCATGAAATTTTCCATTTCCTTCTCTGCGCTGACCCTTGATTTACCCCACGCTAATGACTAATGCATTTGGCCAAAAAAGAAAAGAAGGGACAGTATGTGTTCAGGAACCATCAAATGCATCAGTGTAACAAAAATTATCACGAATCATGCCAATCCATCATCTGCTGTGACCTTCTCATGCTACAATGTAGTTAGTGTATTCTGCTTTAGCTATCCGTCTCCTTTTGAAGATAAAAAAAATCCACCATGTTCCAGTATGGAACTTAAGGATGAGTGAAGCATATTGCCTCAGTAATATGCTTCAATATGCAGAAGTAAGCAAAGACTTGAAGGAAAAATTATGTCTTTTTCATCTCCCTAGAAGTCATGAGCTCTATCTAATTTGAAAAAGCATGTTGAGGTAGATTTAGCTGATTTTTCTAACATTACCTTGCTACATTTAACTAAGTTATCCTGCTTTCTTTGCTAATGCCAGGACAAGCATCAGTTCTTGTAGCTAACACAATTGATTAGGGGGTAAATCAAATGTTAGGTAATGGTAAATATTGCAAACTTCCCTTGACTGAATGATGTTTTCATGGTGTAGATAGTGTACTGTAGATGCTTTACAATGAAAATCGTCTTCTAACACTTTCAAAAATAAAAGTTAGTTTTAACATAAAATCTTATTATTAATACATTATTAATACTTAAGTACATTTAAAAGTAGTAACTTTCACTTGAGAAAATTTTTTTCTGTGTACTTCTGTTCTTATATTTTGACACACTCTGTACTTTCACCTAAGTATACTTTCTCAGCACTTTTTCCCACTCCTGGTCTTTAGTGTAACGTAATCGGCACCGCTGAAATAACACCCATTATGTACGTTGTTTTAAAATCAACTGTAATTTGAAAGTTTGAGTATGCACAGTGTCGTAAGTCTGACTTCAGCACCACGGACAGCCACCACAACAATAACAAATGCACATGGTTCCAGGGCGGAGCCAGTCCACTTCATCTACTTCATTCTGGAAAACATCAAACCTTAAACATCTGGCGGGCCCATGCAGGAAGAAATTTGGGTTTTTGTTTTTTTTGCCAAAACAGAGGGTGAACATGAGAGGAGATTTCTAGAAATTACTAGAAACTGCAACACACCCTGGGATGAATAGCAAGGACATTGTTGATAGATTATTTTTCATTTATTAAATAGTAGCCTACTATCCATTCATCCATCCATCCATCTTCTACTGCTTACTTCTTCAGAGTCGTGGGGAACCTGGACCCTATCCCAGGGAGCATCGGGCACAAGGCGGGGTAGTAGCCTACTACTTAAATAATAATATCCACTCATCCATCCATCCATTTTCTGTACCACTTATCCTGCACAGGGTCACTTGGAACCTGGAGCCGAACCCAGCGGACTCAGGGCACTGAAAATAATATTTTAACTGAATTTTGTAATAAATCTAAGTAAAGTAAAACGCTGGTGATTTACTCAGTAAAACTACTGAGGTTATGTTCTGAGGGGCTGCTAGATACAGACACTCACCGTGAGCATGTTCTCTAAGTAACAGTTCATGTTTAAACCACATGGTGGTGACTCACACTTAGTAACTGTATCCTGTGATGGCCTAGGCAGGTTTAGTGAGTGCTAAAATAAAATAAACTTAATTTAAATTAATAAAATTAATTTCAGCATTTAATTTGATTATTTGCTTTATTATTTCATCTTCTATTACTTATATGATCTTTATTTGTGCTAATTTTACATTCTTTTTTATATTATTTAAATGATTGTCTTATTATTTTTATACTCATTGTATGATATATTTTTATATTTAAAATGGTTGGTTTTTTTTTTCTTTTTGTTATCACATTATTATTTATTGCTCTTGTTTCTTCCGCTCTTGAGTCTATGGCAACCCAAAGAACCATACATAGGAAAGTTATGAAATTTGGCACACAGGTAGTGGACAGTCTGAAATGTTACCAGAGAAAATTTGGAGTTCATATCCCAAACTGTCTAGTGCCAACAACAGCTCAAATTTTACTCATGTTTATGCTAATAAGTATGGAACTGTAAAGGCTGGAAACATTTTGCTCCTCTGATTCCACAAGCCAAGGAATCAGCGTAGGAAAAAATGCAAGATAGGATGTTGTTTTCGGTCATGAAAACCTTTCAGGCATTTAGAATTTTCTGAAAAACCTAAATTTTTTTCGAACTGCTCCTAGACCGTTTGTCCTGCACAGTTTTGGAACAGCTCCACCTAGTGCTCATGTGATATGAAAACCTATATTGGCTTATAACTTCTGAAAGGTTTGTCCTAAAATCCTGAAACTGGTCTCTTTGAATCTGTGTGGCAGACTGAGCATGACTGGACATTTTGAACGGAGTTGTAAAATGCTGTATTTCACAAATGTCTTGGCATTATGAAAATCGGTATGTGTTATCGGAGCTATGTCCTGAAGGTTCTAATGAGTCTCATGGGTTGTCATGAGACTGGTCTTGATAGATTCCTTAATTCATGCTAAGAACAATGATACCAGTTATGCTATATGCTCAAATTTGCTGTCCGCCCTTTTGAGATGCTTTTAAAACCTAATTTTTCGAACTCCTTCTAGACTGGTTTCCCACGAAAATCATCTCAGCTCATATTCAGACCATGCTGAATAATACGTGAATGAATTCGACAGTGAGCATGCCAAAATGGACATGAGGCTATATCTCCGTAACGCTTTAGCATATTCAGACCAAACTTAGTATATGTCATAGCCATCATGATTTGAGGGTACCTGCACAGTTTTGGAACTGCGCCACCTAGTGCTCGGCAAAATCGACTCAGATCATCTTCAGTCCATTCCAGCAATAAGTTATGGATTTCTTGTTGATACACCAAACCGAACTGTCTGTCAAGGTCTGATGCCTGCTTAGCTCCTTACTTTGCCTCTGTCATGCTTGGCCCCATAATTGCTGCTTGTAGCTTTATTATTTTAAAGCTGCAATAATACTGTAAAGCACTTTGAGAAGCATTTTAAATATGCAATGAAATGTGCTATTATTCTTATTCTAATGTCCATTCAGGGTATAGTTTCGCTTTGCACCCAGTGTTCCTGGGATAGGCTTTGGATGAATTATATCTCTTGGAGGGATAGTTTCAGAGGATAGCTAGAACTGGGAGAGAGCAAATTCTGTTAGCAGTCCCTGATATGAATGACCTCTTCTCCTTCCCTATGACTATTTTCACTAAAGAAGTGATCATGCTGTGTGATGGTGCATTTTGGAGTTCATACAGAAGCTGGAAAATCTAATTGTTCCAAGGTCTACACAATAAATCATTTCATATTACACAGCGTACTCACTCCTTGTGAAAACAGCTATTATAAGCATGATTATTCACCTGAATGTTCTGAATTAGCCTTTTCCAGACATCATGAATCATAAACGCTTTTTTATAATTAACGCAATGTTTATCAGGTGCTGAGCTTCGGGTATGTGAAACTACTTATCAGTTGAAAGAATTTGCACTCTGGGATTTCAGCAGTGTTTTTTTTTTTCAGATAGATTTTATACTAGAGCGCTGGTGAATACTTGACTTGTTTCTGCAGTAATTAATTATACAAAGATTTATATGGTGAAACTCCACATAAATATGAGTAATAATTAATATGGTGAACATCCAGAGAGAAGCAGTTCTGCAGGCAGAAACACCTTGTTGATGAGAAGGCTCCACTCTTTATATTCGTGTTGAGCAGAAAAGAAGCTCAGAATGTACAAAGCACCAATCCTTGAGGTAGATATCAGTATCAGTATCAGTAGATATCAGATATCAGAGCTACAATAACAGGAAACCACAAACCTGTCTGCAAAGCATTAATTATAAAATAATAATCAATGTGATTCTGCATGGGTACAGGATCACCCAAGCTGGACATTTGAAGACTGGAAAATCAACCTTGTGTTAACAGTTGGATGGTGGCGGTAGTATAATGCTGTGAGGAATGTTTTCTAGCCCCTAAAACCAATCAAGCATGGTTTGAATGCCTCAGCCTTTCTGAGTATTGCTTTACCATATTCACATTATACCACAATGTACCCAATTCGTATAATGGCTACTTCCAAAATGATTTCTCAAACTGGTTCCATGAAAATGAAAACTTATTTACAGCCCCAAATCCAAAAAAGTTCGGACGCTGGATCAAATGTAAAAAATTACAGAATGCAATGATTTGCAAATCTCATAAACCCATATGTTATTTACAGTAGAACATAGAAAACATATCAAATATTTAAACTGAGTAAATATACCATCTCAAGAAAAAAAACATTATTTTTATATTGTTCCACAAATTGTAGATGCAGTTTTTCACAGATGGTGAACTTCTGCCCATCTTTACTTCTGAAAGTCTCTGCCTCTCTAAGATGCTCATTTTTAATCAAATCATGTTCTTGACCTGTTCCAAATTAAGCTCCAGTTGTTTTTTTGAGTAACATTAACTTTTCCAGCCTTTTGTTGCCCCGTCCCAACCTTTATGAGACGTGCTGCGGCCATCAAATTCAAATTTACCTTATTTTTTCCCCTTAAAATGGTACATTTACTCAGTTTAAACATTTGATATGTTTTCTACATTCTATTGTGAATAACATATAGGTTTTCAAGATTTGCAAATCATTGCATTCTGTAATTTTTTACATTTGATCCAGCGTCCCGACTTTTTTGGAATTGGGCTTGTACATAGTATTAAAATTTAAGGTCAATTAAGGTTATACTTTCTAAATTGAAATGATTAAACATTCAATTATATGTGGAAACCGACATAATAAATATACAGTACTACATTGTGAAATTAAATTACACCTGGTGATACCACAAGCATGTTTATGCTTAATCCACTGTTTTGACTTCCCAAACTTCCCAATTTTATTCACTCTCAGCATTTCCTCACAGCCTCCCAAAAACTTATGCAGTGTCAACATTTTTGCACCAGACCATTAATCCAGGAACAAACTCAGCTCTTTTCCACGAGTTTCACATTTGTGCAAACAGATGGGTAAAATAAAAGAGGAAAACACACCAAATGTGTTAACATGGTGTTAGCCACCCAAAGCTGCTAGAACAGCTTGCCGTTTATTTTACCAGTCTATGGAAATGTACTGGAGGAATGAACATCGTTATTCCAAAAGATGTTGTTTTCCCTCAGATGGTGTTTTATAATGCTCTTGGAGAATGCTCCCAAAACATCTGTATGTGTTCTGGCTTGAGATTGAGATCTGGTGATTATATCTCAATTAATATACAAGTTAAGGCCCTAAATCAGCAACCAGGACTTGGTTGCCTCCCTGATTTCACTCTCATTCCTTCCCGTCCTTTCTAATACTTCTTCCAGCTCCCTATCTCTCCACACAGGTCGAACCTTCTATGCCCACCAGGACTGGGGTACAAGCTGGGCAGGCATTTCCAGGACCATCATTTTCTCCTGGAAGCGGGAACACTGATCTGGATCCCTGATGTGCTGCAGGCCTTCCCTGATCAATCAGGAACACACTGCATTTCATTAAATATACAAAGGAGTACATATCAGAGGTGACGTTAGTCCTCACCTCACCCATTCACTAATTCTCAGGACAAATATGTCAAAATATGTGCACTATTGGTTGGGGAGGTGGTGCCAGGACCATTGTCAGCTCCCCATTAGGGAGACAGAAAGGTTGGGAAGGTCTCTGCCTCTGCACCTTTCATGGAGATTCTCCCTGAGGATTTGCCTTTGGAGCAGTTGCACGACATGACCCTGAAGCATGCCTTCAATCATGTGAGAATAATTGATGGTCAGCAAATTCAGCTTAATGCTATAGTATCCTGCACATATTTTTCAGTTATTAAGGATAAGTTATATTGAGGGATGCTCAAAGCAAAGAAGGGACGGCTCTATTGCTGGTACCAAAGAGCCTCAGGAAAATGCTATTGCATGTGGCTCATCATAATCCCATGGCTGAGCATTTGGGGCAGGATAACAAACTAAATTACCACATGGCCTTATTCTATTGGCTGGGAATTTGCGGTGATGTTTGTAGGTGGTGTACATCACCTCCTTCCACATATTGAGGTCCCCATTTGAAAGTATTGGTATGGATCTCATCGGTCCTTTAGAATGGAATCCATGAGAGCATTGCTTTGAGCTATTTTTAGTAGACTGTGTAATGCAGTACCTGGAAGCAGTGTCTCAGCATGCAGCATTGAGGAGGCACTCTACCGAGTTGTCTTCCGAGTCAGGATCCCCAAACAGACCATGACTAACCAGGGCACGAACTGTATAAAATATTGGGGATTAAAACGATTTGCACCAGTGTTTATCATCTATGAACAGATGGGAGATGTGGTAATCATTTTACTACCCTCTAAGTTACTCATGAACTGGCAACTGACCTTTGAGTTCACATGGTAAACAGCACCGGTCGTTCATCAGCTGCAGGGGGCAGGAGGTGGCTTGAACTGGCAGGTAACGTGATGATTCTCACCAGAGAGATCACAGGGAGTTTTATTATATGCTTTGTTTGTTTTTTAGTGAAAAAAAAACCTGAGCTGAGCTGAGTATGTTTGTGGCATTTAAATAAACTCACTAAAACACTTCCAATGAAATGTTTCAGCACAACACCCTGCAGAAAAATGCTGGAAACAAAGCCTGTTGCATTGAAATTGTATGTTTCCAGTACAGGCACAGGTAAAAACAAGTGGATTCTTGTTTCTGTTTACAGAATGATGTCATTTGCTTTCATGTACTCTAATATGGGCATTTATGGTTACAGCATCTTATCTGGTATCAATGGTCTAATCTTTTTTTTTTTTTTTTTTTTTTTTTTTTTGGATTGGCTGCTTTGCTGAATCACACCATTTGAAGCAACTATTAGTGGATTCTTATTTGGAAAAAGAATTGTTGGACCTGGACCAGTGTTGGGGAAATATTTACACACTTAAATATGACAAATATTTAATCACAAAATGACATGCTGCCCCTCAGGCAAAGTTTAATTTGGGAATGTTTCTATTTTACTCATGTAAAGGTTTCCATCAATATTTAAACGTTTACATATTACTTTAGGGTGGTTCGGTGGGTAGCATTGGTGTCTACTGGCACCAGGGTCCCTGGTTTGATCCTGAGCTTGGGATACTGTTTGCATAGGTTTCATTCATATTCTTCAATCGAGAGCAGGACAACAACAAACCACATTCTGCCTAGATTACAATCGCATAGTTGCGTTAGCAGAGAGTACGGGTGCGAGCATGACCTGCTGCAGTATTGACCCGTCTTCCATTGAGAATGTGCGGCACATTATGAAGCGCAAAATATGGTAACAAAGGCCCAGTATAGTTGTGCAGCTGAAGAAATGCATAATGGATGAATGGGGGGAAATTACGCTTACTAAAATACGTTATTAAATGAAAAGGTGACGTTACACAGTGGTAAACAGTCGACTGTCCCAACTTTGTGTGTTGCAGTCATCAGATTTGAAATCAGTGTATATTTTCAAAAATCAATAAAATTCACAAAGTAAAACATCAAATAATGTGGTAATAAGGTATTTTCGAAATAGTACAGGGTGAACTGAATTTTCAAATCACTCTCTTTGTTTGTTTGCATTTTCCAACTGGGGAATTTGGGTTGTAATAAAAAAAAAATATCATATACATATATATATATATATATATATATATATATATATATATATATATATATATATATATATGCCCATATTTATTTAGGCACAGTGGAGTACCACAGTTTGGAGTACCACATAAAACACTAATATCATATTAGATTATAGTCTAATTTTATAGTATCTTTTCCGACCCCTTTTGTCTCTCAGTACATTGGGGCAGTTTTTTGACACATACAAACAAACATATTACACAATTTCCCGCCAACTCTGACTGACACCTCTGACACTGCAATGACTGTTAATTACTATTACATAACTGTCAGTGTGACTCACGACAGCTCAGGAACAGTTTATGTGACAGCCTTTTTTTTTTTTCATAAAAAACTCCCATATTGTTATTTTAAAAAAAATTTATAGTTGTTAACTTATTTTGTTTAGCCCGTGGCACTGAGAGTTGGTGAAGTGGAATAAATCTTTACTGACAGTGTAGTCATGAAGGGATTTTCTTATAATCACCTTGTAAATACTGGCTTTGTTTGTGTCTACTATGCGTATCGCTTCCAGGAATTCCTGCTTAGTTAAATTCTCTCGCAAAGCCTAATAAACTTGAGGTCAAACCTTTGAAAAAAAACTTTACTTCAACATTGGCATGTCATGAACAAACTAAAATTCAAGCTAGAATATACAGTCCAGTGAAAAACCACATGTCAGATGTATTGTACAACTACAAATGATCAAATATTACATACTGTGTCTTTAAGTGAAATTAGGTCAGGTGTCAGGTGTTTTCAATCAATGGGAAAATCAGGTGTGAGTGAGCGCGCTGTTTTATTTAAAGAACAGTTATCAGAGTCTAATCTTCACAGCACACTTTTGTGGAAGTGTATCACGGCATGAACGAATGAGATTTCTGAGAACCTCAGAAAAAAAGTTGTTGTTGCTCATCAGGTTGGAAAAGGTCACAAAACCATCTTTAAAGAGTTTGGACTCCCCAAACCCACAGTCAGACTGTGTACAAATGGAGGGAATTTAAGACCACTGTTACCCTCCACAGGAGTGGAGACCACAAAGATCACTCCAAGAGCAAAATGTGTAATAGTCTGCGAAGTCGCAAAGGAACCCAGGGCAACTTTTAAGCAACTAAAGGCCTCTCTCACATTGGATAATGTTAATGTTCATGAGTCCACCACCAGGAGAACACTTAATAACAATGGTGTGCATGGCAGGGTTGCAGGGAGAAAGCCACTGCTCTCCAAAATGAACATTGCTGCCCTTCTGCTGTTTGCTAACAATCATGTGGACAAGACAGAAGTTTGGAACAATATTTTGTGGAATGAGAAGCGTTATGTTTGGAGAAAGGAAAACACCGCATCCCAGAATAAGAAAGAACCTTATCCCATCTGTTTAACATGGTGGTGGTAGTATCATGGTTTGGGCCTGTTTTGCTGCATCTTGTCCAGGATGACTTGCAATCACTGACAGAACAATGAATTCTGAATGATACCAGCAAACTCTAAAAGAAAATGTCTGTCCGTGAACTGAATCTCAAGAGAAAGTGGGTCATTCAACAAGACAATGACCCTAAGCATACAAGTCGTTCTACCAAATCACGGTTAAAGAAGAAACAAGTTAATGTTTTGGAATGGCCAAGTCAAAATTCTGACCTTAATCCAATAGAAATGTTGTGGAAGATGCTGAAGCAAGTAGTTCATGTGAGGAAACCAACCAACATCCCAGAGATGAAGCTGTTCTGTACTGAGGAACGGGATAAAATTCCTCCAACCTGATGTGCAGAACTGATCAACAGTTACCCCAAACTTTAGTTGCACTTACTGTTGCACAAGGGGGTCACAGCAGATACTGAAAGCAAAGGTTCACATACGTTTTGTCACTCACAGGTCTGTAATCTTGGATCGGTTTCCTCAATAAATACGTGACCAAGTATAATATTTTTGTCTCATCTATTTAATTTGGTTTTCTTAAGTCATAGGTTATGATGTCTTATCTCATATTTATGCAGAAATGTAGAAAATTCTAAAGGGTTCACAAACACAAGCAGCACTGTAGAACTTGTGCTTTCAGCATACATCTAGACTTTTGTTTTAATACCTTAAAGCTGTTTCACTCACCTGTGGTTCTGCTAAATTGCAAAATTTCTCAGAAGCTGTTGCTATGGAATTTTTTTTTCTGTTCAAGAGCCTGTAAAATCCAATCAGAGGGAAGGAGTTGAAATATCAGGTCCTACCCATCTTGGGCTTGATGACAAATGATGGTACATGTCACTGACAACAAAACCTACATTGTTCATCTCTACCCAAGAAATGTGATGCATCTAGAGTCTACGCCATAAGCCCTAGGCGTGAACTGGGAAATTACCTTGGATGGGATGACCATGTTTTCCGGGCTTCAGTAAAATTCCTAGTCCAACTACTATTACTTTCCAAAAAGCACACAAAAGATCTGAAACTTACTCAGATAGTTTGAGAATTGCAAACAGGAGACACATTTTTTCTTAAGTGTCACAGTCTTTGCATGGGAAACAAGTTAACTGTGGTGCACACACCGGTCTGATTTGTACGTCTGATCTGAAACATGTGGATGTTATCCCCTTCAAAATCCTCCTTTTCCCTATTCCAATCTTTGCAATGGAAATTATTCTGTACGTTGCAGAAGCACTTCACGTTCCCCTTGGTTTGCTTGGTGTCTGCAAAATATTTTTAAAGCTGCTCAAAAACCCCACCACCCACATGTATGCTTTTCCACACACCCTAGTTTCAAAACTAATCCAATTTGCTGTAAAAACTAATGCAACTGTGGGGATTCTAATCCATTGCAGGGCACCGCACACATGAACACACACTTTTTCACTCTAGTGTCAGCAGGCCACCTGGAGGTTTTCGAGAGATCGGAAGCAAACAGAAATCCCTGTGTTCACTGCAGAAAGGAATGAATAAAGAAACTGTCTGTTGATTCCGGTCTGACCATATACAAGTTTGATGATGAATAAGGGACATTGTGATTGTTACTAGAATGAAAAACATGAGTGTAAGCAAAACAAGTTGCTATAGTAGTGTATGTTTTTCGAACGAACTCAGCTACATGCTTTTACATGCATGGATTTACACCGGTGAGGAGATGACTCAACAGACGGTTTACTGTAGACATTTTAATTCTAGCGTCTTTTTTTTTTTTTTTTTTTCTTGATCCTGTGTTACTTTTGTCCAGACTTGGTCTTTACACCTCTTTAGACTCAGTGTTGACACTGTTTATACTGTTTATGTGAATATTTATAGTCTTAAAATCAACAAAGGCGGCTCTGGTCACGACCATGTTGGTCAAATATAAATAAATGTACTTCACCGAGGGCGCATAGTGCCTTAGTGGTTTGCATGTCCGCCTCACACCACCAGGGTTGGGGGTTCGATTCCCACTGTGGCCCTGTGTGTGTGTAGTATGCATGTTCTCCCCGTGCTGCGAGGGTTTCCTCTCAGTCCAAACACATGCATGGTAGGCTGATTGGCATGTCTAAAGTGTCCATAGTGTATGAATAGGTGTGTGAGTGTGTGAGTGATTGTGGCTTGTGAAGGATTGGCATCCTGCCCAGGGTGTACCCCGCCTTGTGCCCCATGCTCCCTGGGATAGGCTCCAGGTTCCCTGTGACCCAGAAAAGGATAAGCGGTGTAGAAGATGGATGGATGGATGGATAGTTCTTCACTGAAATGAGACATGTTTTATTGACTTTCCTGTGTCTGCCTAGAACTGTGTAAAACTGTGTTTTTGGAATAGATATTCTGAGCTGAAAGGGCAATTATTTCAGGTTGTTGAAATGGATAAGCCGAAATGGATAAAGTTGAAATTCCTGCAAAAAAGAAAACACTTTTTTTTTTTGTATGAGGAATTCTATAGTAGAATTTTATAGCCGGAATTATATATAGAATTCTATATAGTAGAAAAGGTCAAACGTGAAGATTTCTCCCAGGCCAAAGAAGGGAACAAATTGACATATATCCTGTTTTCCCCCTTATTGTAGTCAATTCTGAAGAGCACTGAACTAATCTGTGGATGCTTGTGTGCTATGGTAGCAAAACACTTTTCAGGAAATCCCAAGGAACAATCTAGACACTGACGTAAACTGAATACCAGTTGAAAACTTGCACAGATTGGTATTTAACACTTACACTGCACAACACACTTGAGAATGTTTCTTCCAAACAACTCTGTATCCAAGAACCGTAATCTGAGCAAAGTGGGTCACAGTTATTTATTTAAATTGTTACAAGGTCAAACATACCAACAGTTGGAGTGTAGCAAAATGCATCATTGTGTCACTTTTTGGCAGAGAGTTATGAAAAACTTAAGAGGGTTTTCAGCCAACACTGCATCATCATAGCTTCTGTACAGAAATGTGATGAACACTGATCGAAAGTGGAGGAGTACATCATTTCAGAAGTCACATATCACCTACTTACGTTGGCATTAAAAAGAAAAACAAAAAGGTAGTTTCACCAGCACACACCTCTGTACCCAAATGTCACATCACTCTCACAATATCTTCTGAATCTCGGTTCAGGTTTAAATGTCGGGGAATTTCCTCCATTCACTAGACTTCCTCGTCCCTAGTCCCTCCGTTGAGTGGAGAAAACACCTAGACATACTAATATGAGCCATTCATCATATGAGATAAGATAAGATAAGATAAGATAAGATAAGATAAGATAAGATAAGATAAGATAAGATAAGATAAGATAATACTTTATTAATCCCCAGATGGACAAATTAGGGTGTCATAGCAGCAGCAAGAAAAGAAAAAAAAGAAGAAGAGATAAAAGAGATAGTAAGGAGAACAATACAGGGATATATCTAAAGAGTATTATGAAGATGTATAAATATATATAGACATAAGCGCAAAATCTACATACATTTATATATATATAATATATATATATATATATATATATATATATATATATATATATATATATATATATATATATATATATATATATACACACACACACATACATATATGCAGTATATGCAAGCAACTATGTACAGTCCAACTATGGCCTTTTATTATATTAAAAAAAAATGTTTTTGTCAGTCTTGGTTTAACAGTTCAGCCCCTTTAAACAATGTCTCGCTAGCGCTTATAAAGGATTAGATTAAAGCACTGATGCATGTGAGCACAGAAAGAATGTTAATCTTATGAATTCCATTATGAAGTAATGCAGTAAACCATTGTTTCTTTTTTCTTTTTTTTAACCGGCTCAGCACTCTCTAGATCTGTACAGAGCCTTACCAAAATGTAGTATACCATTTTAGAGATGCCTGCATCTAATGTGTACGAGCAAACTAAGTATGTATGTTTTGCACGGACACTTTTATTGATTATTAAGTTGATTATTAGGAAAAATTGAAATCGAAATGGCTGTGACTTATTACAAGATGAAACAGCAGCTGTCTACATGGCTACACAGTTACAGTTATAGTGCAACGCGATGCAGTAAATATGCTGCACACAAATTAAAGTACGAACAAGCACCAGAATGGACTAGAATGAACTAGGGTTATTGTGTGAAGCTAAGCAGATGTATAACGTACTTTAGAGCAGGAACATGGTGTATATGCTATTTCATTGTAGCGTCTATTTCTTCAGTTACTAGTATTCATGACGTATCCCTCCTGCATTGACGATGAGTAATAAACCAAGCAGCCTGTCAATTCCAGAACAGCGAGAAAGTGATGAGGTCAGCCTCAGCGTATATATGGCATGACTCAAAGCAGTGTGTACCACACTGCAGAATTGATATCTTGTAGCTATGTAAAATCGGAACACCACAAATTACGGTTTTGATGTTAAAAGAATTTGCATAGCAAATAGGACAGAGACATGGTTGAATAATTTGCATATGAATTTGAATTAGTTTCCAGGTAAGAGTGGATGTGTAACATCCTGGAAAAATGCTTCGGCAAACTCGTATACAGTATATATGTGACGTGACCTTTTTCCAACACCTCAGCATATATTTTTCTGTACGAAGCACAAGCCGTTAAGTAGCAATAGATATAGTGTTCATTTTTCCATTTAACATTTGCATAACTCCGCGGTAGTTGACCTATAAATAACCAACTAAGACCTAAGGTCTTCGATCAGCAGATAGTTCAAGCACAATCAGCTCTAAATTGCTAAAATGTTATTGTACACAAGTAAATAATGAGCAGAATATTTGACTAAATGGTTATTATCACTGAAAAGTCTGTTATTGCAGGTGATTCACAGAATTACTCTTGTATTTAAAAGGGTCCCTGGTTGAGAAGCATTTGAGAAAGCTTGCTGTAGGTAATAAGTAGCTGAAAGTAATAATAATATTGATAATAATAAAAAAACATTCAAATGTAAGTTGTTTGTTTGATTTTTTTTTTTTTCATGTATCTATAAAAATCAATAAAAGTTCTACCAGGAGATGATTAGCCAACTCTCCCACAAAGCTGAACAAGCTAGAAGGGCTACAAGTGCTAGCCTTACATAACAATTTACATCATTTTATAGTGGTTCTTAGGACTACACAGTCATGAAATTGTCTTGGATTGACGTATAAGTGGTGGGGGAGTGCTAACTAGTAATCTGATGGGATTTAAAGTTGTAGGGACGACTTTAAAGTTGTAGTGTCTTCATGCCAAAATAGCACTAAAGGCATGGAATTGCTGACAGTGTCTACCTAGGAGTATCTTTCCTGTATGGCAAATCCTTTTCTCCAGTTAAATTAAAAATAAAAAGTTATAAGTGTGTTATTTCTCCTATACCACAGTGGTTTGCCAATTGTTATTTAAAAAATTTAAAAAATGATGTCGTATAGAAGTCTGAGACAGATGCAATTGCAGGTAAAGCAGCTTTAATAAAAGTCAGTGTAATAAATTCAAATCGCAAAGCAGAGGCAAATAAAAAACAAGGAACTGGGACAGGTCAGGCAATCAACAAACAGGATATCAGAGACTAGGCAAATAAAACCAAACAGGAAACAAGTCAAGGTCAAGTCAAGGTCAACACCAGCAGAAATCAGACAGCGAACACAACAGGCATGGTAACATTAAAGACGGGCTGACCTGACCATTTAGTGATGAAAGAGTTCATGTTAAAATGTTTAAGTTGTGGAATGTCCATAAGACAATCTAGTTCCTGGTATCTCTTATATTATAAGAAAAACAACTGGCCTTTTCCTCAACAGCTTCTCGTTTTTTTTCCCTCTCATTTGAATTACTGTAGAGGATGTCGTGTCACAAAGAAACCGGAACTTTCCCTGTCTTGCTGGGAAACTTTACAAAGCACCATAACTGTTGCAAGGCGTTGTCACCTGAGACTCCTTGTAAACAAAAAGCTTCACCACACATTACGGATTATTAGATTTTTCTTTGTTAAAGAACACATTTAAAAAAAATAAAATAAATAAATAAATCTTAAGATTATGTGACACTTCCCACCATACAGGTCCCTGTGTACTACAGTTACAGCTAGAACTATAGTCAAAGCTGCTGTAATATAAAACGAATCCACACAGACTTAGAACTTCCCAAATGTAGTGCTCAAGATTGCTCGCAGTTCCACTTTTAGGGTCAATTTATAAAACGGAAAAGGTTAGAGTCTCAAATAAATACAGGAAATAGAGGAAATAAGGCCTCTATAGTTCTCATCATTTTGAGTTTGAGATCCTACTGGTTACAGAGCTTGGGCTAAAAGAAATCTGGGGAAAAGCCGACTTTATTCATGCGTTTTGAAAAACGAAGAGATGTAACATAAGCAGAACAAGTAAGAACTCTATAGTACCATTCTGCTGTAAAATTCATCAACTCGGCATATATTTTTCTATATTTTAGAGGACATCTATATCTGTTGCAACTGTACATACAGAAACGTACATATTTGTACATACAGCTGATACGAAAATAGTCTGTGTGAAGAAAGCTAGCATGCGTTTGGAATTCCACGTTCACTCTTTATGTTTACTTTGGCAGGTAGCCAGAGTGGTTTCATCCAGGTGCATTTATTTTTAGCTCAAGTATAGTCATGTACACACATGCACTTTGTCCAACTTCTCATGTGACTTATGATGGCAAACTGGTTGTACCAGAATTAATATAGGGATTTCACAACTACTTACGCAATAACAACTTTGTTGTTTTTAATTATTTTTATTTCGAACGATCCATCAAACGTAAATGATTTCCTGTCTTTTAATATTAAGGGCTATTTGGTGTAGATTCATGATATTCAGTCTTAATTCTAATACAAAATGTGGACAATTTCAAACAGGTGTGTGTAAGTGTGTGTGTGTGTGTGTGTGTGTGTGTGTGTGTGTAAGCAAGACACTGTAAGAAACTGGATTTGTCTGTTGTATCAAGTGGATCTTCATAATAGTTCATAAAAGGTCATAATCGTTCATGCAATGCATGTCTTTGCCAACATTTCCAAATATCAGTGGGCTGAACAATTCTGTTTCTAACCTTTTGCACAACACATTTGGCCGTGTTAGCTACGGATTCCTACTCCTTTGACGTCTGCTGCCATTTCTGAGGTTCAGCCAGAAAATCAAGCAAAAATTGTAAACAAAGCTAAAAGCACACATTGATGTTTTCTCCTTAGCGAGGATCTTGTAGTGATCTCTTAGCAACACTTCAGGGACACTAAAAGTCTGTTGAAAGAGCTGTGAAATGAAGTTGTGTAATATTTCTGAATGAAGCAGGCTCGGGATTTTCCCCTCACTGTTAGCTGGTCGCTGAACAGGGAAGCGGAACTAACAAATGGGATTGAAGGGTAATAAATAGTTATTCTGTTAGATGTGCATGTACCGTGACAGATATTTAAAGTCGGCCAAAAGGGCATTGTATTTTCATGGACTGTTAAGCAATTGCAAGATTTGAATAATTTATTAGTGACTGATACTGATAAATAGTGATCAGTGTCACCAGTGACACTGGAAAAATGCAACTCTGCCATGATATAAGCAAGTCTGTAACACTTTGCATGACTCATATCAAATAAACCGATTCACATGAAAAAGCTGAGTCAGGAGATTGCACAAAGTCCAACAAGGTCATTATTAGTGAGTAAGGCACAAACACACACACACACACGCGAATCTAGAATATATGAATTTTGGAATAAAATTACTTAAATAAACTTGAATAAAATTAATTTGAATATATATGACTTTTTGGAGAAAATTACGGAAACTCTTTTCCACGATATTCAAATTTTTTAGATGCACCTGTTTGTGTCACACACACACAGAAAATTTTCTATATTTCTCCATAAGTATGACCTAAAAGATCATTAGATTTTCACAGTCCTAAAAGTAGATGAGACAAAAATATTATACTTGGTCATGTATTTATTGAGGAAACCGATCCAAGATTACAGACCTGTGAGTGGCAAAACATATGTGAACCTTTGTTTTCAGTATCTGCTGTGACCCCCTTGTGCAACAGTAAGTGCAACTAAACATTTGCGGTAACTGTTGATCAGTCCTGCACATCAGCTTGGGGGAATTTTATCCCGTTCCTCAGTACAGAACAGCTTCATCTCTGGTATGTTAGTGTTTTTCCTCACATGAACTGCTTGCTTCATGTCCTTCCACAATATCTCTTTTGGATTATGGTGAGGACTTTGACTTGGCCATTCCAAAATATTAACTTGATCCCTCTTTAACCATATTTTGGTAGAATGACGTGTGTGTTTAAGGTTATTGTCTTGCTGCATGACCCACTTTCTCTTGAGATTCAGTTCATGGACAGATGTCCTGACATTTTCTTTTAGAGTTTGCTGGTCTCATTCAGAATTCATTGTTCTAGCAATGATGGCAAGTCATCCTGGACAAGTTGCATCAAAACAGACTCAAACCATGACACTACCACCACCATGTTTCACAGATGGGATAAGGTTCTTATGCTGGAATGCAGTGTTTTTCTTTCTCCAAACACAACCCTTCATATTTAAAACAAAAATTACATTTAGGTCCCATCTGTCCACAAAACATTTTTCCTGTAGTTTTCTGGCTTGTCCACATGATTGTTAACAAACTGCAGAAGGGCAGTAATGTTCTTTTTGGATAGCAGTGGCTTTCTCCTTGCAACCCTGCCATGCACACCATTGCTGTTCAGTGTTCTCTTGATGGTGGTCTCATGAACATTAACATTAGTCAACGTGAGAGAGGCCTTTAGTTGTGGACTATTACACATCTTGTTCTTGGAGTGATCTTTGTTGCACCTGCGGCAGGTAACGATGTTCTTGAATTTCCTCCATTTGTCTGACTATGGATTTGTGGAGTCCGAACTCTTTATAGGTGTAAAAAAAAAACAACAACAAAAAAAAATTCCAGCCTGATGAGCATCAACAACTCTTTTTCTGAGGTCCTCAGAAATCTCCTTTGTTTGCACCATGATACACTTCCACAAACATGTGTTGTGAAGATCAGATTCTGATAGATGCCTGTTCTTTATATAAAACAGGCCACTCACTCACACCTGATTGTCATCCCATTGATTGAAAACACCTGACTCTAATTTCACCTTCAAATTGAACTGCTAATGCTAGAGGTTCACATACTTTTGCCACTCACAGATCTGTAATATTGGACCATTTTCTTCAATAAATATATTATATCTTTTTTTTCCCCTCAGGTTATCTATGTCTACTTTTAAGATGTGTGAAAATCTGATCATGTTTTAAGCCACATTTAAGCAGATAAATATATAGAAATTACACCACGATATATTACTGTGTGTGTATATATATATATATATATATATATATATATATATATATATATATATATATATATATATATATATAAAGTTCACAAAATACATTATGAAAATCACTGTAAAGTTATGAGGAAGTTTTAGAAAAGCAATCATTTAGTAAATTATGTTTTTCCGCAACATACTAACCAACGCAAACTGGCAGGGCTATTTCTAGGCATAGTGATCGCGCTGTTAGGAAGAGAGATAGAGATGTACAGGGCGGCGAGTGGCCATGCTTGACTGGTGTGTCATCATGAAAAGATCAAAGCCAGGGGATCAGTATTGCAAAAAGCAAAAAAGAGGACGAGAAAACGATTGAGAAATTTAAAGGTATGCGACTAGTAGTCTATGGCTGGAAAATACCTGTTTTGCCACTATTTGGAACCTATTAGCATTCCATCATGACAAGCACAACATGAATAGGAATCTTCCACAGGGTTAACAAAATGGTCAGAAATGACCCTGCCATCTTTGACACTACTAATAGATTGTGTAAAAAAATGAGCTCTGCAATTTTGACTCAGTAACTGGGTTCTCAGTAAGACCGTAGCTTCCTCATATTTCCTCCTACTTGACTTCCTTCTCCCCAGTGTGGCCAGCACGTTAGAGGAATTTACCCTTTAAAACACAACTTGAGGTACCAGTCGTTGTACTTTAGCAAGACTTCAGTCTAAACTGTTACAGTTCCTCTCATGCAATAATAGGAAGTGAGAGTAAGCAGAATTTCCTCTAACGATGTCAAGAAAAAAAAACGAGAAAAAAATAAAAACCACACAGCTTCTACTGTTTTGTACAAGCAGAGATGGCAGCGGGGAGGTATTTCCTCTAACAGTGACTGAGTGCGGTTCACTATTGTCAACGCAATAAAAAATAGTTTCTATGAGTCAGTCGGCCTAAGGTTCACTGAATGACTGACATGAAGGAACTCACTCCCTCCACATCTGTATGAGAATGTCTGAATTAGAGTTTAAGGGCAGAAAACATTGCAGATAGGAATCGCTGAGTCTCGTGATGAATAATTGTGGTTACTTTGACTGTACCTGGATGAATGTGAAGCGTAGATTAAAAAAAGGTGGCCCAGAATGCCTGATATGTGGTTAAACTGTTTTACTAGCCCTTTCACATGCATCAAACCGTCGATTGTGTCATTTTTGAAGTGAAATACTTAAGACTCAGCAAAGTAGCACGATTTAACGACATAACACAGACAATGAGTTTAAAAGTGTATATACTGTGACTTTATTTCATTAGTGAAATATAGCACTCCTCTGATAGCACAGGAATTCCCCAAACGAAGAATAACACGTTGAACATTTTTCCGTTTAAAGTTACATTTGTAGGGTATGTGATGTTGGTAAGCTATTAAATGAAATATAATAAATTATATAATTACGTTTAATAACAACAATAACATCCACAACAACAACAACAATAATAATAATAATAATAATAATAGATCTATTCATTACATCATCAGTTCAATGAACAAAATAATCATCAAAGGATATATGATTTGATGTTGGTTGGATCACTAAGATATTTATTATTATTATTATTATTATTATTATTATAATATATTTTTTACATATAGTAATAATTAGTTTGTTATCTGAAAGGTATTTGTGTTAGATCAATAAAGTGAATCCTTGTATTGATAGTTTTGAGAATTGATATAACTGATATATGATGATGAACATTATATACAAATGTAGTGAATATATGTTATAGATAAGACAGATGAACACACTATATTCAGCTATGCTATCATCACCAACATTGAAGAAGGTGCATAGAGAAACTTTTGTAGTTACGTTCCAATGGCGTCTCGTTGGTTGGTCCTGATACTTCAATACTTCGATGGAAATCGCAATAAAATCCTGTAGTTCTCCTTCATCCAAATCCTTCCATGATGGAAACTTGGCTGTGATTGATGTGGGCTTAGCCAGTCTCCATCGAAGTTGACGATCAGAGACTCAATTGGGTGGAAATTGAATAATTAACTTGCAGATGTTTGTGAGTTTAAGGGATTTATACTGAAAAGTGAAGAGGTGGGTCATGACTCTCCTCATTCAATGCTGCTGATTAGTTGTTTTTCCTAAGGACGTCCGACATTTCATTATATGTCTAGATCATTAGCCTGTAGTGATATGATTATAAACGTAAAAGTTCCAAGCGTGATTTGACAGTGCATTTAATACCAAACATGACCTAGTTGTTGAGTTTTATTTATTTTTTTATATAAAAAGATTCTACTGACTTGAAATGATCAATGTCTCCCCAAATTTGGTCTGAGTAGTGAAGAATCAAGCATCCGGTTGGACTGTGGAAGACTTCTGATTGAAAGAGAGATCCTTTTCAGTTTCAACTAACCGCAGTTGAGCTTTTATAAAACATCGGTGGGGAATGGATCCTTAGACTAATATGGAAGTCTGTTCTGATTTTAATCAGGATCATGGCTCAGATGCTTACAGAAGCCCTCCGTGTTCTCAAAAGTTTGTCAGTTCAGTTCAATTTCACCTAGCAGGAAGTCAATTCTGAGGAACATTGTTCTTGTTTATGTTTGAAGTGGATATAGTGTACCTAATTCATCTAAACAGTACCACTAATCATGTGGTTTATCTAGAACGCTGGATTTTGTTTTAACTAGAACTTTCCCCCCTCATTTAGAGATGGAAATATTATTGACTCTCAGGCTCTGGTGCAGCACTTGTTTGGAGCTTGCGGTGGTTTATTTGGAACCATGTTGTTACTTGTTTCTCCGAGCTGCAGGTCCTTAAATACATGTTTGACCTGTTTAAAAGGCTCGGAAGTATACTTCCTCCTCGTTGGTATAACATTTGAATTCCAACTTCATTCTAATGAACTGCGTCACTTGTGAAGGCATCATGGCACAAGGAAAACATTTGTGCTTTGTATAACGGTAGATCCTACATGTTCAACCACACATCCACACTCACACACACACACACACTCTATGTTTTCTTTTCTCTGGCTATGGAATGAAATGTTTTACCTAGTATTATTAGTATACGATTAATGTGATATGTACTGTACATTGCAGAACAAAAGGATCAAGTAAGCAAGAACTAAAGGAAGTAGAGGAATCCATGAAGGCACTGCAGCTAAAGAAACTTGACCTTGAGATAAGTCATCAGCAGTATCAAGCTCAGATGAAGCTGTTCTAAACACCGGAACTTGAAACTAAGAGATGTTAAAGCTCCAAGAGCTGTTATTAGAGCTGGTGCTGAGGAATAGGCCAGATCCCGGTTCACTGCAGGTTTCCTGCGCTACCTGTTCATGATTCATCGCCTGTACTTGAGCTTGCGCATCGAGGCACCTACATTTACATTTATCCACTTAGCAGACGCTTTTATCCAAAGCGACTTACAAATGAGAAAAATACAAGCAAAGCGATATATCATATCCGTCCATCTTCAACCACTCATTCCTTCTTCAGGGTCGCGGGGAACCTGGAGCCTATCTCAGGAGGCATCAGGCACAAGGCGGGGTACACCCTGGACAGAGTGCCAGTCCATCGCAGGGCACAATCACATACACACTCACACACTACGGACACGCCAATCAACCTACCATGCATGGCTTTGGACTTGGGAAGGAAACCCCCACAGCACGGAAGAACATGCAAACTCCGCACACACATGGCCCGGCAGGAATCGAACCCCAGTTAGAACCCTGGAGGTGTGAGGCGAACGTACCTTACTAGGTAAGGTTCTGGAAAGGGAACTACTAAACGTCGGTCGCTAGTCGATCGCAGATTGCGAGAGGGAACGTAGGCCTTCAGGAGAGAGTTGAGGTAGGAGGGTGCTGTTCCTGACAAGGTCTTGTAGGTGAGCATCAAGGCCTTGAACTTGATGCAGACAGCTACAGGAAGCCAGTAGAGGGAGATGAAGAGGTGTGTGACATGGGTATGTAAGTCCTGCTGGCTTTGATGTTAGTAAACACATTGCTTTAGTTCCTATGTTTAGGGAAAGTGAGGTGGACGCCTATTTCCCTGTGTTTGAGCGCACTGCTGTCACTCTGCAGTGGCCTACAAATATGTGGTCTTTATTGTAACAGTGCAGGTTTGTGGGGAAATCTCAGGATGTATGTTCTGCTCTAACATTAGAGCAGAGTTTGGATTATGAAACAGTCAATCAGCTGTGGAAAATGAAGTTATCCTTGAAGCTTTTGAAAGCGTGCCAAACCCGCCAGCCAAACATATGTCGAGTTCACAAGGGAAAAGGTTGCGTTTTTTTCAGTGAGTGGTGCGCGTTACCTTGGATCAGTTAAAAGAATTGATCCTGCTCAAAGAATTTAAGGCTTGTATTTCTTACAAAATTGTGGTTTATTTCAATGAGCAATAAGTCTCTTCGCTCGCTGATGCTGCCATTTTGGCTGATGAGTTTGTGCTCATGCAGAAAACTGTATTTTTGCTTCACATCGTGATATTTCTGATCGCAGCTACAGCTCAAAAGCTCCTGTGAGCACACCTAAAAGTACTAGTAAGTCCCGTGAATGTTTTTACTGTCGCGAATCTGGTCACCTCATTGTTGCTTGTCCCGTGTTAATATGCAAAACAGTCCTAAGACTGTGGCTTTAGTGCATGTACAATAGTGATGTGTCGTTCATGAATGGTATAATACGACTCGGGGACAACGAGTTGCCTCAGAGAGTGATTCGTTCATTTTTGACCGCGAATGACTGGCAATATCCCCATGGGTTCTGTACAGGAAACAGAAATGATTAGTTCACTTCTAAAAGTCTTCGGGGTTCGAGTCAGTCGTTCTTCCTGTGACTGCCCCATATGCAATACACCATGCAGTACCGCAAACAGAAATGATTCGTTCTCTTCTCGAGTCCTCGGGTTCAAGTCATTTGTTCTTCCTGTGACTGCCCCATAGGCAATACACCATGCAGTACCGCAAACAGAAATGATTCGTTCTCTTCTCGAGTCCTCGGGTTCAAGTCATTTGTTCTTCCTGTGACTGCCCCATAGGCAATACACCATGCAGTACCGGAAACAGAAATGATTCGTTCTCTTCTCGAGTCCTCGGGTTCAAGTCATTTGTTCTTCCTGTGACTGCCCCATAGGCAATACACCATGCAGTACCGCAAACAGAAATGATTGATTCACATCTCAAGTTTTCAGGTTTGAGTCGTTCGTTCATCACTTCACAGCCCCACTGCATTCAACCTATAGAGAAGCCACGGGATGAACGTATGACTCAAACCCGATGAATCGAGAGGTGATCGAGGGAACAGATGTGATTACATAGCCTGAAGCCTTTCTGTTTCTAATAATTTAGCCTTGGTTGCATTAACCTATAGTGTATTTTTTTTTCCAGATGTGATCAACGTAAGTACGTTTGCGTAAGTACTAGAAGTGTTGAGGAATTTAACATGTAACATTTTTATTATATTCTGCTGAAATGAAGAAAATGACTCGAAAAAAGATTTGTTCATATTGCTGAATGAGATTCAAAGATGCGAGTCAGTAAAATGATCCGATCTTCCCATCACTACAGTACAAGAACAACACTGTGACAGTTTACTTTCACTTTCCTCAGTTGATACGACCTTTGAACCTTTTATTCTGGATGATGTACTTTTCCTCCTTTATGTGCGAATGTGTCCTTCGTTTGTCTGAGCACTCTAGCTGTGGTGCAGATGTTTTAGTTCAGGGTATTGAACTTGGTGTAGTGAAGGCCCCATTAGATATGGTTTTCTTTGTTCTGAGGTGGAGTCTGGCATCGTTAAGGTTGCAGTTCACCATCAGTTGGCAGTTAAAGGAGTTTTGTTTATTTGGGGTAATGATTTAGCTGGTGGAAAGGTTTTCCATTTACCTGTTGTAACAGACACTCCCATGTTGCATGAGAGCGATGAGCTTTTAAGTGAGTTTCCCTCTGTCTTCAGTTCCTCTGTAGTGAAACGTGCCCAAGCTCGCAAAATGAAAGGCCTTCTATGAGGTCAGAGGTTGCCAGGTATTGCCGCTCCTGCCATGTGTGTCAGGTTGCAGGAAAGCCAAATCAGGTCGTTCCCCCAGCTCCACGTCAACCTATACCTTCCTCAAACCAATTCTGGTAATTCATACCTACTAACTTTGATGTGTGCTGCTACTAGGTACCCTGGTAAGTACCTTACTAGGTAAGTTCTGTACCACTTTTGGTTTGCCAAAATACAGTGCCTTGCGAAAGTATTCGGCCCCCTTGAACTTTTCAAACTTTTGCCACATTTCAGGCTTCAAACATAAAGATCCATCCATCCATCCATCTATCTTCAACCGCTTATTCCTGCTTCAGGGTCGCGGGGAACCTGGAGCCTATCCCAGGAAGCATCGGGCACAAGGCGGGGTACACCCTGGACAGGGTGCCAGTCCATCGCAGGGCACAATCACATACAGTGGTGTGAAAAAGTGTTTGCCCCCTTCCTCATTTCCTGTTCCTTTGCATGTTTGTCACACTTAAGTGTTTCGGAACATCAAACCAATTTAAACAATAGTCAAGGACAACACAAGTAAACACAAAATGCAATTTGTAAATGAAGGTGTTTATTATTAAAGGTGAAAAAAAATCCAAACCATCATGGCCCTGTGTGAAAAAGTGATTGCCCCCTAAACCTAATAACTGGTTGGGCCACCCTTAGCAGCAACAACTGCAACCAAGCGTTTGCGATAACGTGCAATGAGGCTTTTACAGCGTCCTGGAGGAATTTTGGCCCACTCATCTTTGCAGAATTGTCCTAATTCAGTTACATTAGAGGGTTTTCGAGCATGAACGGCCTTTTTAAGGTCATACCACAACATCTCAATAGGATTCAAGTCAGGACTTTGGCTAGGCCACTCCAAAGTCTTCATTTTGTTTTTCTTCAGCCATTCGGTGGTGGACTTGCTGGTGTGTTTAGGATCATTGTCCTGCTGCAGAACCCGAGTTCGTTTCAGCTTGAGTACACGAACAGATGGTCGGACATTCTCCTTCAGGATCTCTTGGTAGACAGCAGAATTCATAGTTCCTTTTATCACGGCAAGTCTTCCAGGTCCTGAAGCAGCAAAACAGCCCCAGACCATCACACTACCACCACCATATTTTACTGTTGGTATAATGTTCTTTTTATGAAATGCAGTGTTCCTTCTACGCCAGATATACTTGGACACACACCTTCAAAAGAGTTCCACTTTTGTCTCATCGGTCCACAGAATGTTGTCCCAAAAGTCTTGGGGATCATCAAGATGTGTTGTGGAGAAATTGAGACGTGCTTTGATGTTCTTTTTGCTCAGCAGTGGTTTTCTCCTTGGAACTCTGCCATGCAGGCCATTTTTGCCCAGTCTTTTCCTGATGGTGGAGGCATGAACGCTGACCTTAACTGAGGCAAGTGAGGCCTGCAGTTCTTTGGACGTTGTTGTGGGGTCTTTTGTGACCTCTTGGATGAGTCGTCGCCCGCTCTTGGGGGTAATTTTGGGCGGCCGGCCACTCCTGGGAAGGTTCACCACTGTTCCATGTCTTCGCCATTTGTGGATAATGGCTCTCACTGTGGTTCGCTGGATTCCCAAAGCTTTGGAAATGGCTTTATAACCCTTTCCAGACTGATAGATCTCAATTACTTTCTTTCTCAATTGTTCCTGAATTTCTTTGGGTCTCGGCATGATGTGTAGCTTTTAAGGATCTTCTGGTGGACCTTACTGTGTCAAGCAGCTCCTATTTAAGTGATGCCTTGATTGTGAACAGGTGTGGCAATAATCAGGCCTGGGTGTGGCTAGAGAAATTTAACTCAGGTGTGGACAACCACAGTTATAGTATGTTTTAACAAGGGGGGCAATCACTTTTTCACACAGGGCCATGATGGTTTGGATTTTTTTTCACCTTTAATAATAAACACCTTCATTTACAAATTGCATTTTGTGTTTACTTGTGTTGTCCTTGACTATTGTTTAAATTGGTTTGATGTTCCGAAACACTTAAGTGTGACAAACATGCAAAGGAACAGGAAATGAGTAAGGGGGCAAACACTTTTTCACACCACTGTACATACTCACACACCCCATTCATACACTACGGACAATTTACCAAGCTGCCAATCAACCTACCATGCATGTCTTTGGACTGGGGGAGGAAACCGGAGTACCCGGAGGAAACCCCCGCAACACGGGGAGAACATGCAAACTCCGCACACACATGGCCCCGGCGGGAATCGGACCCTGGACCCTGGAGGTGTGAGGCGATCGTGCTAACCACTAAGCCACCGTGCGCCCCAAACATAAAGATATAAAATTTAAATTTTTTTGTGAAGAATCACCAACAAGTGGGACACAATTGTGAAGTGGAACGAAATCTATTAGATATTTTAAACTTTTTTAGCAAATAAAAAACTGAAAAGTGGTGCATGCAAAATTATTCGCCCCTTTACTTTCAGTGCAGCAAACTCACTCCAGAAGTTCAGCGAGGATCTCTGAATGATCCAATGTTGTCCTAAATGACTGATGGTGATAAATAGAATCCACCTGTGTGTAATCAAGTCTCTGTATAAATGCACCTGCTCTGTGATAATCTCAGGGTTCTGTTGAAAGCGCAGAGAGCATCATGAAGACCAAGGAACACACCAGGCAGGTCCATAATACTGTTCAAGGGGGCCGAATACTTTCGCAAGGCACTGTACATCCAGTCAGACCAGAGTTCAAATATGATGTTTTTTTCTGTTCAGGAAGTGTATGAAGCAACTGAACATTTGTCATCAGGTTTCTAGTGCTTACCACCCAGAATCCCAGGGTGGATTTGAAAGGTTCTACCAAGCTTCGAAACTACCGTTTAGGTCCGGGAAACATTTGGGATGAAGGGATTCCCCTGTTATTTTTTGCTATCCGTGATGCTGTACAGGAGTCATTTGGTTTCATTCATGGACCTTTAAAGGTTTGACGGGGAGAGTTTCTGTCTCCAAGTCCAGTGAAAACCCCAATGAAGAATGTCCTCGATTATGTTAGTTCCTGTCATGAGTGCCAATATACTGCTTGTGAGTTAACCAAAAGTTCTCTTGCAGCCTCCCATTCCTGTATAAAGGCTCATTTTGATAAAAAAAGGCTGTAATGTTTACTTTCCAAGCAGCTAATGAGGTGTTATGGTTTTACTTCCATTTGCTCTCCAGGCTTGGTTCTCAGGTCCTTATGTTATTGAGTCTAAACTTAGTGACATAGACTTTGGTGTGAAAACCCCTGACCAGAAATGTCTCGTGTGTGCCATGTGAATATGCTGTAGCCTTATATCCCTTGCCCTTTTGCTTGCCCTCTGGCATTTTGAAGTTTATTCTGTTTCTAGATCTGACCCTTTTACTCTTTTTACAGACCACAACCCCCTAGTTCTTTTACACAGTATGTCAAACAGAAACCAACGGCTCATGCATTCAGCATAAGAAAGAGTCTGAGAATGTAGAGGCTGACTCACTATCTCAGTGCCATTTTAGCGACAGTTGTGAACATGATGTTCAGTCTTAAGGGAGTGGATGCTACGTTCTCAAGTGTATTTCTGTTTGTTCTGTGTGCCATCCATGTGTCTATGTTGGTGATGGGATGGGTTTCTTTTGTCTCCTCTCCTTTTAGGCCCCGCCTACGGTAATGCATCATGTTCCAGCTTGCCACTGGACGATCACATCTTGTCCACACCTGCTCCTGCCTCACGCATTAGGATTGTTTGGGTTCATGCTTTTGGAAATGTACTAAAGCCTAGTCAGTCTCCATCCCGTGGCAGATCGTTGCTGTTGATGTGTGTATCTAGAAGTGCTTTACTTCTGCCTGTTATTGACTTTGTTTATGCTCTACGCCTTTAATTATTTATATATATATATATATATATATATATATATATATATATATATATATATATATATATATATATATATATATATATATATATATATATATATAATATATATTATATTATATGATAATGCATGTAATTGTCAGTAGCCCTGGCTAACGCTGAAAAAAATCACCTTCCTATTAATCCATTTTCTGCTTTGCCGTCCATGGCAGTTGTTTTTTGCTTCATGCAGTTACATGCGCATTTAGCTTTTAGGAAATAAATCCGTGACATCAGCAGCTGAGTAGATCTCAAATTATACATCATGAATCGTTGCAGCATGCATTGTGCCAAAGTTTAAAAACTTGAGCTTTTGTCTCCTCTCTTTTCTCTTTTAAAACCACAGTATTGTCATGACCTCAACATTAAGTGACTCAGTTCCTTAATAACCCAGAGAGCAGACACTCTGAAACCACTGCAAACATAAAATATCTACTAACCTTTTCAAAGTTGAATGAGCGGAGTTTCTGGATGAAATCATGCATGGTAAATTGTGTCACTGTGTAATAGATCAAATGTGAAGTCACACTCTGACTCATAATGACAACATCGTTTTTTTTTCTGATAAATTTATGATAAGATTTTTAGATGCATTTCATGCATTTGGGTTCAAGAAAGAAAAGAGTAGAGTGTAGAGTTCAAAGGATTTACAAAGTTATATAGATGTATATTATATACATATTTGGTATATATATATATATATATATATATATATATATATATATATATATATATATATATATTATATATTATATATATATATATATAATATAAAATTTATAAGGCAAACCGTAATCCATCCATCCATATTCAACCGCTTATTCCTTCTTCAAGGGAACCTGGAGCCTATCCCAGGAAGCATCGTGCACAAGGCGGGCAACACCCTGGACAGGGTGCCAGTCCATCGCAGGGCACAATCACATACACACTCACACACTATGGATAATTTAGACACACCAATCAACCTGCCATCTTTGGACTCGTGGAGGAATCTGGAGTACCTGGAGGAAACCGCCACAGCACAGGAAAACATGCAAACTCCAAGCACCACTAAGTACCGTTAGCTATATATATATATATATAGCTAGCTAGCTAGCACGGTGCCTTAGTGGTTAACGCTCCGCCTCCGGGGTTCGATTCCCCCGTATAAGTCATATTTATTCAAATAAATATATATATATATATATATATATATATATATATGAATAAATATGACTCAAAGCATCATCAGATTTTCACACAAGTCCTAAGAGAGAACCTAATTCAATAAATGAGAGAAAAAATATATTTATTGAGGAAAATGATCCAATACTACAGATCTGTGAGTGGCGAAAGTATGTGAACCTCTAGGATTAGCCATTTAATTTGATGGTGAAATTAGAGTCATGTGTTTTCAATCAATGGGATGACGATCAGGAATGAGTGAGTGAGTGAGTGAGTGCGGCATTTTAGGCATCTATCAGAGTCTGATCTTCACAACACATTTTTGTGGAAGCGTATCATGACACGAACAAAGGATATTTCTGAGGACCTCCCAAAAAGAGTTGTTGATGCTCATCAGGCTGGAAAAGTTGGAAAGAGATGGGAAACCATCTCTACAGACTCCGGACTCCACCAATCAACAGTCAGACATTTTGCAATTGCTTGGTAGAATTTGTTATTTTGCTTAAATTGTCATGATGGCTTGGTCTTTTTAGATGTATACAGATTATAGAAGCCAACACTTTACCAAAGGTGTTCACATGTAGTATTCCAATGGTTTCTCTTATTGGGAAGCTTGATCTAGCATTACATCTACTACTACTAGATTCCGCTGATTCATTGTATGCAGGATTTGAAGTGAACTCTGTAGCCCATCGGTCATAGTGACCACGAGACCCTGCAGTGAGTTATACCGCTCAGATCATCACAGGAACTGCTCTGCCTCTACTCTGAGAAACTTTACTCACTCCAGCTACACCCTGTTCGACCCCACACCGCGTAGAAAGGGAGTATCTCAAACGAACCAGTTCCGCAAGACTACCTTCTTAACATTGGCAGGCAAGCTGCTCACCCGACACACACTGGGAACAACACCCTCTTCCTACTCTTCACCTTTTGCACACCCATTTCCTGACTCAGACTTACTTAGATTACATTCGGCACAGCCACTTTAATCGCGAATAATACATCTTTTCTGTACTTTACACATCTGAACACCGTGAATGCCAAATCAAATTCTCTAACCCCTGTCTGCACCTGTACACTGCCCTAAATGATGCGCCATGTTCATCTTCCTACCAAATGATGCTACTCCCCTATCCTCTAATGATGCTTTTTGCACTCGTTATATGTTTACAGTCGAGGCTATATGTATGTATACGTAAGTCGAATTGAATAGAATTTTATTCCGTTCTTAATTGATGAATTACTCTGTGCTGTGGGAGTGTCCTCTTTTTAATTTTGTCAACTAGAAGAGATGGATCAATGCGATCATCTCACCAGCCCAAGTGAATTTCGGTGAATAAACAATAACAATAACACCGCTTCCAGAAAGTCAGAGATAAATTACGTATAATTTTATTATTTATTTATTTATTATATATATATATATTTTTTTTACTTTGCAGATTTGACTATTTTTCATGACCATTCTTTGAAATATAATCTATATCATTCTTGGAACAACGATACTGGAAAAAACAAACAAACAAACAAACAAAACAAAACTTTAAGAGGTA
>CM022764.1:23846051-23948551 GCA_012411365.1 Ameiurus melas | reverse complement strand
TTCTCTTTATCTCTCTCTCTTTATCTCTCTCTCTCCATCTCTTTCTCTTTATTTCTCTCTCTCCATCTCTTTCTCTTTATCTTTCTCTCTCTCCATCTCTTTCTCTTTCTCTTTCTCTCTCCATCTCTTTCTCTTTATTTCTCTCTCTTTATCTCTCTCTCCACCTCTTTCTCTTTATCTCTCTCTCTCCTTCTTTATCTCTCTCTCCATCTCTCTCTCTCTTTCTCTCTCTCTCTCTCTCTCTCTCTCTCTCTCTCTCTCTCTCTCTCTCTCTCTCTTTCTCTCTCCCTCCATCTGTATCATGTTTTTTTAACTAGAACATATCATTTATTTTTTCTACTTCTTAAAATCTCTCACTATTCCTAGATTTTCACCGCATATCGTTGATCAGTTCATTATTCTGTATAAGATGTCCTATTTCCATCAGCATGGACTGATGTTGTAGCCCATATCATGGACCTGAGATGAGTTTTGTTTTTTTGTTTTTTTTTAAATGAGATTATTGATATGATTATTTTAGCATAATAGAATAGAAAGCTTTTATTTGTCACATATAGCCTACATTACAGTACAACAAAATTCTTTTCTTCATACACTCCAGATGTTTTGGGACACTCGACTGAAATGTTTCTCTTGACCTGAAGGTGTGTGATTAAATGGTTTGAAATTGGTGTTGTAGACAAAGAATATAGACAATATTGTGCAAACCTCTCAGGGAAATTCCTCCAGAAATTGGTCAAGAAAATGCCAAGAATACAGTTCTGGAAATTCTAGGTTGAAAAGGTGGTCTACTTTGAAAATGCTAAAATACTAAATTATTCAGATTTATTTGAATATTATTTTTTTCCACAACATAATTCCCATAGTTCAATTTGTGTCACTCCAGAGTTTTGATGACTTTATTAGGCTATTATAATAAAATACAAGGAACATATTCTAATCTATTCTATTGAATAGATAGTAAAGTATTTAATAATAATAATAATAATAATAATAATAATAATAATAATAATAATAATAATAATAATAATAATAATAATAATAATGCATGTAAACCTTCCTAGTTTCTACATCAACAGACAAATCCTCCCCACCACCAAGCACCTGGTGGTTACCATAGATTTATTTATTTATTTTTGTTTACTAAAATGATAACACACACACACACACACATACACACACACACACACACACACACTAATTATTATTACCTGCTCTGTTTATAAGTATCAACGTTAATACAAATGTTAATAATGCTGTTAATCCTTCACTAAAGGTGAAACTTACCTTGTTGATGTGAAAAGAAATCTGTCCCCTTTTGTCCTGTACTGTCAGCAAAGCTCCAGCCTAATGCGGAATGTAGAACTGCAATGTCCACAAGTTAGCGTAAGACATCTTAATATCATGCAGGATTAGTTTGGCCAGTTGGCACTTTTAGAAACCTTGACCCTTAGCCGTACATAACTGTGGTGTATAAACCTGGCAAACCCACAATGAAAAAAACATTTAGAGTTACAGTTAATGTTGAGGAATGTCTGATGAGCAAACTATTGAAAGTACTCAATCATTCATATTTAAAACAAGGACAAACAACAGGTGTGCAAGAATAATTCACATGTTTCAAATGATGTGGAAATAACTTGCGAATTAACAGTAAGCCTACCTCAGATTCTGGAAAAACATAAAATAAAATAAATATAGTTGGTCAGATGTTAATAGCAGGCTTAGATCATACAGGATTGCTACCTTATGCATTGCTACCTTGTGATCCAACATCGTAGCCACTGTGCTACTACTGCCCATATTACATGAGCATTAGTGTTAGTTCTGCTCAAGTACACACAAATTGGAACACATGAATATGAGCATGGGTCTCTTACTCTATGAACTCGTAATCACCAAAAACAACCAAGCAACCAAGACAGGAGCCACACCTGATAGCTCAAAGAAATGAAAGTGAAAATCAATTGATTTAAACAGGTTGAATCAGATGTTGCCCCAGCTTGATTGGAATGAAAAGCTATACTCTAAGCCTAACCCTAAATAAGATTGGACACCCCTGGTCTAATCGCATATCTTTAATCTCTTTTAATAAGACTTTGCTAAATGTCTTATATTAATATAAAAAATGCTGGGGTGAGACCATCCGAATAGACACTTTAATGATTGTGATGAAGAATGAATGATATGACCCAAAGCATCCATTATGTATGATTGGTGGATATATTTCAGGACTATATGGATGCACAAGAAAATCCCAGACTAGTACGATCAAACCACCATTGAGTTGATCAAAACAAAGTCATTTCTGAGAAATGAGATGAGAAAAACACCCTCGAATTCCTTGAAAACAGACAAGGAATGTATATACGCGCTTACTCTCCGTAAATATAACAGGATCTATGAATATGCATGAATATGTCATTTTCAGAACACCTCCATGTCTTTCGTTGGCATGGTGTAATTAGGGATTTAAGTCTACATACGAATTGCTCTAAGTATATCAATTCAAAACCTCACCATTTAAATATGATGTTTATAAGGTAGTTAAAAAGAGGGACAGTTTGGAATTTAGGTGGTTTTTTTTTTAAAAGCCCACTTTGTGACTCAGCGCTGATCAAGTGTGCTCAATGGATAGCAGGTGATTCATTTGGTTTTAGCTAACGTTGCACTGAAACAGTGATATATCTTCAAAATGCAACCCTTTGTTCTTTCACAGTATCATGAAATTCAGGTTTTTTTTTTTTGAGAAATTTTGCCTCATTTCTCATCAGTGGCTTAGATAAAGCCAGGATCTGGACCTTGAGTGAACTTTTACCATTCTACTACAAATATATAGTTTTACTTGAAGCTTTATGAGAAGCAGGAATAACAACTAGAGGGGGTGGATTTTTAAATTTCCGCATGGAATATCATCCAGTGCGTAAATCATCACCACGATACGTGCCAGTTATATGTCTTTAAGTATACTGTATGTCGTTAATCATTAGCACATTTACTGTGCAAACATATCATTCAATGTCAAATAAAAAACTTTTTTGCACATCGATTGCTCAATAATAATAATAATAATAATAATAATAATAATAATAATAATAATAATAATAATAATAATAATAATAAATAATAATAATAATAATAATAATAAACATAAAAGGTCTACAGAGACATCATTACAATTCCAGCTGTCAAATGAAAGTGTCATATGTGATTAACTACATTTTCATGGCTACCAACTGCTATGGTGAGAAACACGACAAATCGACCAGAATCCATCATTTTTCCCGTTTCTCTTTTGAAGGCCACCTAGCTTCACTTTGAGACAGAGAGAGAGACATGCAGATCTGGTTTTATAACCTGAAATGTCCTTTTCCCCTTTATCATCTTCAGTGGAAGAGTCAAAAACGCTGTCCATCATCATTACATTCATCACAGCACTATTAATATTCTAAGATTGGTCGATGGAAACTCGTGCCTCACGTGGTTAAGTAGCAAATCTGTGCCCTAACCATCTCTACTACTGTCTGGGATCCACCCAAAATGCACATGTGTCGCGCTTATCAGATCACACTTTGATTTTATTTCACCATCCCCCATGTAATTCTTGAGAAGTGTTTGGGTGTGTGAGAGATTACAGGAGCATATTGCAAACAAACAAGACAAGAGAAAAACAATGTCATTAAAGTTATCATTAGTACATTACATTACATTACATTACATTACATTACATTACATTTCTTCACTTAGCAGACAATTTTATCCAAAGTGACTGACAAATGAGGAAAATACAAGCAAAGCGTTATATCAAGCAGAGAACAATACAAGTAGTGCTACCATACAAGATCCGTTCATTGAGTTCCTGAAAGCCAAGTGCAAAAAAAAAACAACATTGTCATGTGCTGTGAATTGTCCCTCTTAAGACCAAATCATGAGATCGTAGTTTCTGTGACTCCCACTCTAAATCTCAAACTGTCAATGGAGTCGACAAACAAACAAAAACCCACAAAAAAACCCCCTCAACAGGATTGACAAACTGAAGCATTTGGTTTCAGTCAACACTATGGAAGCATGTGATATCTAATATCGAACAAAGAAATTTCGATAAAAAGCAACCTTGGGATGTTTTTTTTAAAGATCAATCTTGGGAAGGTAATGATAGCAATCTGAAATCGATTCTTCTGCAATTACGGCACGATACAAAGTTTTCGGATTCCTCGAATTCCTCAGCGATTTGCAAACGGTTACCGTTTTAAATTTATGAATTAAATTTCCTCACCTAACTGTTTGGTATGAAACATACACAAAAAAAAAAAAAACAGAAGAAACTTTTTCACATCATTTTGTTTAAGTTAAGAACATATTTTAAAAAAATAAATTGTTAGATTATATGCCAAGTCCCTGAGAATATGAACCATGAGAACAATAACCTAGACGAACGAGGGCGTCAATATAAACCTGTGACTTGCCTTAGAGCCGAAACAACTGTGAGAGACGCCGTTATAAAAAAATAAATCACCAGCCTTCTAAGCAATCAGATTGCACAATGGATTTGAATTGCTATGAAGGAAATTGTTTAGAGAGGCTATTTTTAGTTTAATCAGAGCGTCGTGTACTTTGTTTATAGTGCGTGTGAATACATTGAGTGGGTTCCTTTTCAGAAATGGTGTATGTGTAGTTTGTGTGACTGGGAATTAATGACATTACTATATATTCGAGTGTTTACTCACTTTGACCCAGTGACGCTTAACCCAAATACAGATATATGATCTTCCTACAACATAGACCTCTTATGTGCATTCTGAAAGTCATACTGAAAGTGGGTGTGAGTGTGTACGCAATCTAATACTGAAACTCTTTCAGGCAACCTTTCATTATCTAAGCCTAGGAGAGGCTGTACTACGACCAGATGTGTTGCACCCATGGTGTCTGAAGTCATAAGCGGATACACCCTGGCCCTGGTCAGGGAGAACCTGGTGTCTTCCACATTTTAGTGTTTTTCCTTCATCCACTCCACCCACTTCATCTCAGGAAAGGCTGGAATGTAGATCGAGATAGCATAAAATAATAAAACGTGACAGAGCATTCTCCAGGACCGGGGTTAACACAGAAAAAACAAGTACAACCCATGGAAATTGTTGCCTTTTTTGACATCTACTGATATTTCTGCTGAATAAATGAATGAAAAAGCAATTTTTCCTTTTACTTTATTAATAGGCAACCTTTCAAAGACGATCAAATGCTGTGAATGTGCGTTTTGAATCCGTGAACCTGAGGTGAAGTCATCCGTTCAGTCAGATCCAACTCTCGCCACGCTGTCCGGTCTCGGACTTTCCATTTAACCTCGTGAGAATTTCCGTAAATGTTTTCCAGGGTAGGTCGCCAGGTCTTTCATCGACCGTCCCAATTTGGCCGTGCTTGGGACCAACATGCAGAAGTTACCTTACATGGCTGGATTCCACTTACTTTCACTTACTTATACTTGGGTACTTAGCAACCCAGTTGTACTGACAGGTATGTTTAATCTGTTTGCTACAGCTCTGTAGCTTTTTTCTATTGGAGAGTTGTTTAATAATGTTGTCCAGGAGAACTTTAGGAAACTTCTTCACCTTTACCGTGATTACGTCTTTTTGCGTGAAATCTTCCCAACAAATGTATTTATTTATTTATTATTATATATATATATTTAAAATAAAGGCACCATGGGCAGTTTGCACAATAGGAAACGCTTGATCGATTCTCACTCGTTTTGGTTTTGTTGAAAGATATGATTTTAAAGCGCTGACTTCATGTTCAACCTGTACTCCTGTGAAACCTGTCATCAGCAAATCTCCGTCATGTGTCAAACTTGTGAAAAACCATAATGCTGAGACACATATTACCTTAGACATAACATTTTGTCACTAGTAATATCGAGAATTCACTCCAGACCTGTGAACATACAGTAGCACTTTCCAACGTTCCCTACACTAGGCTATGACTCTTAAATTCTCAGAATCTCAAAACCCCTCTGCACTTACATCCTCACAGAAGACGTATTTATTTCAAAGCTAACCGATTCATGATGATGAGTCATTTTTGCGTTTTACAGACGACGCGTTATTCCACAGCTGCCTGCTCTGTAGTATCGTCTTTTCTCTTCTTCCTGCACTGTCACACTTTTCAGGTCGGACGAGTAACAGGAAGTTGTAAAGGCTGTTGAACCCAGCATGACAAATATGTCATAAAATTCGCCAGTCATTCTGTACAGTGTACAGTGACACATTACAAAATACCCTTTTTTTTTTTCCTCCATAAAGCATATCGTACGTGAGTGGGGAAATGTACAAGGAACACATTTGTATGAACAGAGATCAGAGGGAGGTCACTTGTAAGAAATGAGGCGTGTGAGTTAAAGCTGCGAGAATGACGTGGTTGCTGCTGACAGTCAAAGTTCCACCTGACGTGACATGGAGATTACATCAGAATGATCATTTCTGCTGGATGGATGGAACTTTCCAATATCCTGCCTGTGTATGGGCTATGGAGAAAACATGCTATAAAGACACACATACTCGTTTATGATCATATTTATTATATATAACATTAAATACAAAAGAAACGTGTCATTCACTGGAAATGGACCTAAACAAGGAGCTAACACGATAAAGATCACGAATTTGCTCCACATTTAAAATAGTCACCTTGAAATCACCTTGTCCTGCCTTTGTTGCCCATTTTTGTTGCGAAATTTGAGCACTTTCTATTTCTTTTCAGGTGTAAATGAACCGGAACTGTTCGAATTTCGCGCCAGACGTTTATACTGTATGCATACGTGTAAAAGTGTGTATAGTTTTGAGTTCAAGGGTCCAAGAGAAATAGTTTCCTGAAATGTGTAAACTATGTAGATGTTAGCCATTACAGGTGTAACGTGTTAGTAAGTTCGGCTCTAAGGTCTGTTTGGTCCAAATGAGAGCTTTGAATAATCTGTTGAGGACCATGAGTGCCTCACAGATATCTTTAATCTATCTTTAATCCAAATCTAATTTGAGTCTCTAAACATTCTCGAGAACTATAACGCCAACCCGGGCTGGCATTTGCTGTGTTACACAATTTACCACAAGTTACAAAACCAGAGAGATGTTTAGCGTAACAATAGACAATGGGTAGTTCACGAGCTAAACGTAGAACATGAGCTAAATTCAGACAGATCGTTTTCACGTGCCATCATGAGACATCATTTTGAAATTGAACCCAAAAAAAAAAAAGTGGCCCAGAAAAGAAAATGAAAGAAAAAACTGCAGTATGTGTAAGTCATGGTTTATATCATTTATACCTGCAATTCTCATCACGATGGGGTTGTGGCAGCCGGAGGAAATCATTACAGTTAATCTAGCCCAGCATAAGCATGACATATAAGACACATATCTATCATCTCTGTGGTTTTCTCTTTTTTTTTATTGATGGGAGTTATGTCTACTGTCCTAAGAAGATAGAGAATGCACGCATATCACGCCTTCTCCTTCCTGGATTCCGCAATTCAAATAAAACATGACAATACCTTTATTAATAAGCACATATGGACAGATGTGAACAGACCATAAAGTCAATAGCTAGCCCATGTGCCCCGGCTGCAATGTGCTTGGTTACCATGGAAACCTAATTCATTATAACAGTGAATATAACTTCACAGGGTATTTGATAGAGACTATTTGATTGCCAACAAAGGTTTTGCCACCAAGTACTAAGTCATGTTTTGCAGAGGGGTCAAATACTTATTTTCCCTCATTAAAATCAATTTATAACATTTTTGACATGCGTTTTTCTGGATTTTTTTTGTTGTTATTCTGTCTCTCACTATTCAAATAAACCTACCATTAACATTATAGACTGATCATTTCTTTGTCAGTGGGAAAACGTACAAAATCAGCAGGGGATCAAATACTTTTTTCCCCTCACTGTAGAGTTATGTATCAGGACTGAGATCCAATGGGAGGCACAAGCAGAAGCTGCAAAGAAATGTCCATAAACATTCACACACACCGTCGATTCAGTCATCTTTAGTAACTGCCTGGTCAGACTTGTGGTGGTTTAAATTAGGCTACTAGCTTATTTTGTGAACCAGCTAAATTTGAAAACATTGCACACAGGTAATGGATTAGTACCCTGTCCAGGGTGTACCCCACCTTGTTCAATTCAATTCAATTCAAATTTATTTGTATAGCTCTTTTTTACAATAGTCATTGTCTCAAAGCAGCTTTACAGAAATAGTGCCTGATGTTCCCTGGAATATGCTCAAGGTTTCCCCGTGACCCTGAAAATGATAAAACGGTAGGGGACGGATGGGTGGATGGAGGCATGTGGGTACAGACTAAATAATATCTGTGTGAGGGAGATAAAAAAAAACAAAAAAAAACAACCCCCAGTAAGAGTAAGGGCATTTTAAGTGTTTTCCCTGGGGCTCAAACAAAAAGGTTACACACCCACACCAGCTATGTTTGACTGTGAGCTGCAAGACTGCAAAGAATTAGTCTAGAAAAAAAAATAAATCTAGAATTGTTCTTTTGGCTTGGGTCCTGTGTATTGCAGCAGGATAACGGTATTGAGAAGCATGTGGCGGTTCTTTATATTCTATCATTTTTCGAACTGCTTGGCCATGATGCATCGGCACGGACACACTCTACACAGTAACGATCTGACTTGTTGGCATCTGATTTGAGCTGAATGCAGCTTAATAAATTCATCTGCATGAAACGGCATCTGTGCTGAATAAGAACAGACACGCGGTCCTAAGTTGCTCCAAGTTTCCCACAAAACGTTTTCCGCCTCTGGCTGAAGAGGAGCCCTCGACTTGTAATTTCTTCTGCTGAACTGAATTTCTCAACCACCAGTCCTTTCACTGTTTACACAGAGTCATCATATCAATGAAGAAATATGCTTAAGAGTGAGTAACTTTACCTCATTTAACAATCCCTGACTGAAATCATTGCCAGCCTTCTTCTGTTGCTTTTACCTGGAGATCACTTCCACAAAGTTTCGTGGAAGATTTCACAATGACTCCGGCTGTCGGTTTTTGGGGGCAGTTTAACCATGATGTGTGTGTGAATGCGAATGCGTATGCTTAGGTTTGTGTGGGTGTGTGTGTGTGTGTGTTTACTATATGTATGACTCTGTGTGAGAAGTTGCGTCTGTGTCTGATTGAGAGTATGTTTAAGTGTGTCTGTGTGTGTGTGACCGTGTATGGGTGTAAAAGTGTTTCCAATTGAGAGCATGTACGTTTACTTGTTCGTGAGTGTGTGTGTGTGAGTGTGTGTTTCTATATGTATGGCGCTGTGTGAGAAGTTGCGTCTGTGTCTGATTGAGAGTATGTTTAAGTATGTGTGTGTGTGTGTGTGTGTGTGTGAGAGAGAAAGTTTGGGTTATTGTGTGCGACTGTGGGTGACTGTCTGCGTCTGTGCATGTTTGAAGTCTATAATGTCTGAGTGAGTGAGTGTGTTTAGTTTTGTGTGTGTGTGTGTGTGTGTCTGTGTGTCTTAGAGAGAGAGAGAGTCTGTGATAGTCTGTGTGACGCATTATCTGATCAGTGTATATGTAATCAGATACATGCTTGTGTGTGTGTGTGTGTGTGTGTGTGTCCCTGCAGTGATGCTTCATCCTCCTGCAGCAGCTGTGAAATAAACAGAGTGAATGTGAGTGTAGTGGATCAGTGATGTCTGGCTGCGCTGGGGGATTCCTGCAGTTTCATTACACTTTATGTTAATAGCTACAATATTTATTAGTTAATCAGACTGTTGAGTGACTAAAAGCCCAATCAGCAAAACAACTTTACTATATTTAAAACATATATCTTCCAGCTTGTATATAGTGGGAAGAAGCAACAGGGGATTTTTGTTCTTCGGTTTGGACAGGGCAACCTGACCTCCGTTTACTGCCTGACGCATGTTTTACTCATGTCCTTATGAGCTATCTCTGCGTTTCCTCCTACCTCCTAAAAACATGCAGGTAGATGAATTGTCTATGCTCAGTTGCTGTAAATGGATCACTGCCATGGACTGGCAACCCATACAGAGTGCATTCCCGTCCCCTGCCCAGTGTTCCTCTTGCATGAATACAATACCGAACAGGATTAACGCACTTACACTAAAAGAATGAATAAATGGATATTTGATTGTAACTCATAATCCTACATCCCACGCTTCCAGCCACACACAGAGCTACAAAATTGAGTTATTATGGGACTCTAAGGACCAGATTTGTATAACCTGGATTGGGTAATATTATATAGGTCCCCCTTGTGCTGCCAAAAAAATCGAGGCATGGACTCCACAAGACCTCCGAAAGAATGCTGTGGTATCTGGCACCAAGACGTTAGCAGCAGCTCCTTTAATTTTTGTGAGTTGCGCAGTCTGGCATCTATGACTCAGACTTGATCGTCCAGCACAATGTTAGCTGGCTAGCTCACATCAACAGGACCCGAAAGAGCAGCCTGACTTGAGTCCAATTAAACACTGTTGTTTTAAAAAAAAAACAACTTTTTCTTATGTACACAATCCCACATTATCTAATGCACTGCCCCTGATGGCTCATAATCCAATCCATATAAATGTAAATGGGTTTAGGACACCGTTCCTATTTATTTAAAGAGCTTTTCACTATGTAGTCATGACAACAGTTGCTATCCTCAGCTCGTTTATAGCGTCATTTATTTAGTTTTTGGCCGGGACATGGAATGTTACGTCATGAGGAATTTTCGACTGTAGAATAATATAATTGTTTTTTCATAAATTATACAGCATCCACTGAATGGCGGTAAGTAGGCTCACCTCACAGAGATTCCCAGAGTGGGTGGTAGAAGTGAACATCTGCTATTTGTGTTTAACAGAAAAGGAGTCATTCATCTGATGTTTCTCAACAGGTCATGCATCACAACACAGTCATTGACATGGACATGGCAGTTTGAGATTGAATCGAATGCAGAGCTATTAAACATTAGCAGTGATAGACAGAACTGAGTTACGCTAAAGTGGTTTTTCTTAATAGCTGTTAAGTGAGATGGGTCCTCCTTGCAATGGAAAAACACCATTGACGTCCACAACTCAGCGTACGAGTAAAGCTTGTTGGCAAAGTTGGCAAATCTCACCCTATGGGGGGGATAAGAATGTATTTTTGCTCTTAGGGAGTGTTTGACAAATGTTATGATGGGAAGAGATCAGGAAATTAGAGATAAAAATATTTTCTGTCTCAATGACACATTTTTCCTTAAATGACTGTTTGCACACACAGTCTGTCTGTTCTCTCTCTCTCTCTCTCTCTCTCTCTCTCACACATCTTTATTTGGTCATGCAGTATTTTTCTGAGGAAGCTGAAATAAATAAATAATGTAAATATGAATGTGTATGAATGGGTGTGTGAGTGGGGGTGTGTATATGATTGGCACCCTGTCCAGGGTGTACCTCGCCTTGTGCCCGATGCTCCCTGGGATAGGCTCCAGGTTCCCCGTGACCCTGAAAAGAATAAAGCGGTATAGAAGATAGATGGATGGATGATGGACGTTGGAATAATTAATCTGTATGGATGACTTTTTTTGAGTAATTTACCCAACACTGCCCATTAAATCAAGTTGTTTTTTTTATCTGATAATGTGAAACACTTTATATAACAATTTCAGTGTAGGGGCAATGTAATGAAAACAAATTTCCACCGACTGTGCGTGATCCTGAGGACTAACAGTAAGTTATATTATAGTTATAGTTAATGAACTACAGAACTTAATAGTCAGACCATCCAGCCCACGTGACTCCACATACCGAAGTGTCCTTTGCAAGACACTGTACCCCAAGTTGCTCCCGATGGCAAGTTAGAGCCTTGCATGGCAGCTCTGCTACCACTGGTGTGTGTGTGAGTGTGTGTGAATTGTTGAATGAGAACCAGTGGAAGGTTAAATAAAGCACTATATAAGTGCAGACCATTTACCATTTACCATTATTAGGCTAATGGGTTGGGTGGAGCAGAAAAAAAAGGGTTTTCTAACTGGTCGATGTATATCGAAAGACATTTCTTATGTGTTTAGACTAGTTCTAACACTTTACATACAACATATCATAAAAAAAATTTAATACTAAAAATAATGAAAAAAAGTCTTTCATTTGGGTTTTTATTGTATTGTATTTTCTTTCTCAGTCGTGTCGTAGTTCAGCAAGAATTTCCAGAAGAAACCATAAACACAGCAGCAACAGGAGAAATTCAACATCCAAGTGCTAGAGTGTGTACTCACAACATGGTTGCCATGGTTATTCCAATAAATCTGGAGTGGTGTTGGGGCAGTTCTGTAAGCAGTAAAACACAATGGAGCGAGCTGTTACTGGATAATTATCAACCACCAGGTTTTGTTAGATTTGTTACAACCCTGAAGTTGATACTCAATTTCAGTATCAGTATCAGTGTCAGTATCAGTATAAATACAGTATGTCTAGAACATCAATTTGGCAACTGTTGCAGTTTATTTATTTACAAACGGTACATCATACACTTTATCCATTTATTATTTGTCCGTTTTGGGAAATCTATGAAACAAGTTAGTTCTTGTTATCCTGTACTAGATATGATACCAGCTATAAAAAAACAAAAACAAAAAAAAAAACTCCAACAACCTAAATAAACTAAAAACAAACACAGCTTGCCATGTTATTGAGAAAGTGCAAACTGCTCTGTCCCGACAGCTGGAGACCCCTTCTCTTTTGTCGTTTATCTACATTGGCATGATCATGTTATATTTATATATATTTTTATATATATATATATATATATATATATATATATATATATATATATATATATATATATATATATATATATATATATATATATATATATATATATATATATATATATATGTACAGTGCATCCGGAAAATATTCACAGTGCTTCTCTTTTCCCACATTTTGTTATGTTACAGTCTTATTCCATAATGGATTAAATTCATTATTTCCCTCAAAATTCTATAAAAAATACCCCATAATGACAAAGTGAAAGAAGTTTGTTTGAAATCGTTGCAAATGTATTAAAAATAAAAAAAAAAAAAAAGCACATGTACATAAGTATTCACAGCCTTTGCTCAATACTTTGTTGAAGCACCTTTGGCACCAATTACAGCCTCAAGTCTTTTTGAGAATGATGCTACCAGCTTGTCACTCCTATTTTTGGGCAGTTTCTCCCATTCTTCTTTGCAGGACCTCTCAAGCTCCATCAGGTTGGATGGGGAGCGTCAATACACAGCCATTTTCAGATCTCTCCAGAGATGTTCAATCGGGTTCAAGTCTGGGCTCTGGCTGGGACATGCATGGACATTCACAGAGTTGTCCTGTAGCCACTCCTTTGTTATCTTGGCTGTGTGCATAGGGTCGTTGTCCTGTTGGAAGACGAACCTCTGCCCCAGTCTGAGGTCCAGAGCGCTCTGGAGTAGGTTTTCATCAAGGATGTCTCTGTACATTGCTGCATTCATCTTTCCCTCGATCCTGACTAGTCTCCCAGTTCCTGCTGCTGAAAAACATCCTCACAGCATGATGCTGCCACCACCATGCTTTTCTGTAGGGATGGTATTGGCCAGGTGATGAGTGGTGCCTGGTTTCCTCCAGACATGACACTTGCCATTCAGGCCAAAGAGTTCAATCTTTGTTCAATCTTTGGTCTGAGACTCCTTCAGGTGCCTTTTAGCAAACTCCAGGTGGGCTGTGGCTTCCATCTGGCCACTCTACTATACAGGCCTGATTGATGGAGTGCTGCAGAGATGGTTGTTCTTCTGGAAGGTTCTCCTCTCTCCACAGAGACACGCTGGAGCTCTGTCAGAGTGACCATCGGGTTTTTGGTCACTTCCCTCACTAAGGCCCTTCTCCCCTGATCGCTCAGTTTGGCTGGGCGGCCAGCTCTAGGAAGAGTCCTGCTGGTTCCAGACTCCTTCAATGCTGCAGAAATGTTTCTGTACCCTTCCCCAGATCTGTGCCTAGATACAATCCTGTCTCGGAGGTCTCCAGACAATTCCTTGGACCTCAAAAGTTGCATGTGTTGTAGCGTAAACACATATCGTCGTTAAAGAAATCACTGACTTAAGGTTTATTTATGCCTCTCAGCACCAGGAGTCTGAGAATAACGTTCAAACTACGTGAGGGAAACCACATGCCATTCAGAATAAGGACCATATCAGCATATATCTGCTTGTTATCTGATCTCTGAGCCAGAAGATGAAACGTGGTATGAATATGACTCACTGGTTGAGACTTGATTTGTTCTAGTTTTTCAATAACCCATTTGTTTCACATCTTACATAACCGACTACAAGTATCATGAGCGCTACTGTGCCGTGCATACGTTTTCACATCCGTTGAACTCTTCCACATTTGTAGTGTTACAACCTGAACTACACCTCTCCATTACACCCATATGCGTTTGTTGAACATCCCATTCCAGATTTATTGCCCCTTTCCTGTTATAATAAGCTCCAATCTTTGGGGAATGCTTTGCACTAGATTTTGGGGTGTGGCTGTGGGGAGTTCGTCTACAAGAGCATTAGTGAGGTCAGGCACTGATGTTGATGTGAGGAGGCTCCAGTTCCAGTTCATTCCAAAGGTATTGAGTGGGGTTGAGCTCAGGTCTCTGTGTGACTCCAACCTCAACACACCATGCCTCCACAGAGCTCACTTTGTGTAATTCTAATTTGTGGAAAAGGCTTGGGGAAAAACCACATATGGATGTTATGGTCCACATACTTTTGGTGATATAGTGTATGTCAAGAATTTACACAAAATAACCTGTAATAATAAAGTGGTTGGGAAATCATTATAGCTTGCACAATTATTTACAGAAAAAAGCATAAATGTTGTTACTGCATATGTGTTCATGCTCTTTGGTGTTTCTTTAACCATGACTCAGTTTACCCAGTCACCACCATTTGTTGGATGGCATCCTCTAGGCAGAATTGAGGCTGTGCCATATTGTGTTTTTAATAATAGAGTTAATGTTGCTCAACAGGATAGTCAATGTTTGACAGTTATTATTATTATTATTATTATTATTATTATTATTATTATTATTATTATTTCTTTTTACAATCAAACCCTGCTTGATACTTTCCCAGAACCAGGGGACTTCCAGGCACAGGTGTATTTATTTTGAAAGCACGTGACACTTCCATTGTACACAGTGAGACTACATTGAAGTAGTTATGATAATAATGCAATGCAATCACAGCTTAGCAATCTAATGTTTTTATTGGCAAATAAGTTTGTAATCTAAATTAGACCTCATTTTTATGGGCGATTTTGGGTAGATTCATGACATATAATCCAAATGAAGTATTCATAATCTTCAAGATAACGGCATAAATGTGTCAGCATTAAATACAAGTCTCATTATGAAATGAAAAGGGCATTAATGTAAAAAAACAACAATCAGTTCAATTAGTATTATTTACTTATTGAATTATTTCACACTACATTAACTAATAGACATGATTATTTATTTAATTTGGACCAAAATGCCAAAGGAAATACCAGATATAAGAAAAATTGTGACACTTTATTTAGTTTGTAGATGATTTTATGTGGAGACGGTGGGTTAGTTTCCACCTCCACGGTTGAGGCTTCAATTACTGCCTCCACCCTGTGTGCACGGAGCCTAAGCGCTGTCCGTGTGCTCTGCATTCCTCCCCCAGTTCAAAGGCATGTTTTGGGAATGAGTGTGTGAGTGTGTGGGCCCTTAGATGGACAGGCTCAAGGCTCTCTGTGACCCTGTACGATAAGCAGTAGAGAAAATTACTGGATAGAGGATCTTTCCAAAGAGTGGTTTTCTAACATTCCTGGTATTTAAGCTCACAACCTTACAGCCAACACTCCATGAAGCACTTCGTTGTAGTCTCGTATTTAGGAGTACTTGTGCTTAAGTGTTTTGGAAATTCTCTCCCATGGCTCAAATATTCCAAAACTCTCTTGTCTGTGCCATCCTCCTTTTTTATAAAGGTAAGAAAGAGATTTAAGATGGACTGTAATAACACACATTTCCACTGTCTCACATCGTTGTTGACTTTGTGCTCCATCAACTTAAATTTTTTTTAAAATATTGGCAGGTCTCTACACTGGGCGATACATTTCAGGAGATTTGGGGTCCATCACTGAATCACACCAACACACAGTGGGGTTGTATCAAATCCAGCAGACATTTAGTGAGACTTGATGTGAGCCTATGTTTGACACATGTACACTAGATAATGACTAGTACACCTCAAGGATCTGTATTGTTTCTCTCCTCTACACACAAACTCACTGGGAAGTCACTGTCATGGTTTCTCATATCAACAATATGCTGATGATACTCAGTTCTACATGTTCTTATTATAGAGTGTCAGAGGATCTTGGCACTGATCCAAAAGAACATCACCATGAATTTCTATCTAATCATCATGATTGCCATCAATGTCCTGCTGAAAGTCTGGTAGCAACTGTTGATCAGTTTGTCCTGAACAGCATCAAGGTCAGACAGTAGCTTTAGGATTATTCAACAGAGATCCTCGTCTTAAAACCTGTCCTCTCACGGCTAAAATACCTGCAACTCTCATCTCACTGATCTCTCTTCAAATGATTCAAAGCACACTGTTCTTTAAGTGTTTTCTCTTACACTGTGTTTGGCCCACATGAACTGAAACCTTGGAACCGTGGTATGGTTGGTTTTTAGTAGATATGATCATAACAATTACACCCTAGTGTGGATAAACACATCTAATCACCTAAGCCAAACTGGGTTTGCTTCCAAGCTCACTTTAATCTTAACCAACATGACAGGAAGTGAGTAATGTTGCAAGAATGGTGTGTATGAATTTTGGGTAATGGCGGACCTGTTGAGATACGAGCTGATAAAACTGACAACTTGTAGAAATGAAGCCAAAGAACCGTCGCCCTACAAAAATACCACATGATCTGTATATTTGGATATATTTTGGAATTTTTCAACGTGCTAGTAGTTTTGTCCCCCCCCCAACTATTCATAAGTTATAATAACAACCTGTCGAGTGAGATGAACAATATTTTCAACCAATTTTTTTCAGGGTGAAATTTGGCTGTTTGGTGCTTTAATTATGTGCAGTGTGAAACCAAACCAAATAGTAATCATTCACCAATAATGCAAATACTAGCAATACTGCCACAATCATGGTCAAACTGTCAAACTACACCTATGTAGTTTTCTTTTTATGGTCACGGCAACAAAGAATTGCAAGATTCAGGACTCATACCAGGAAATCTGCCCTTTACCAACTTCATTGTGTTCTGTATTATTATATTATAGTAAATCAAAGTCCTTTCCTCCTCGTTGTTTTTCTCAGAAATCCTCCACCCTGCTTATCAACTAATTCACCCAGACACACTGATACTGGTGCATTTACCATCCATTATACTGCAAGGTGTGTGCCACTGCCTCCAAACTCTGGAATGTATTGTACCATCTACTATGCCACACAAGTGCACTGAAACCAAGCTATTCATTCAGTGTTTTGACTCTGTCAGTCAAGTCCGATATCAGATTTGTTGAACCACAAATTGGGCTGATCTAGATTTATTGACTGACTAGCTGATTGACACCCCATTGTTACACCATGATGTGCAAAGTGATTACTTTAAATTTCAAGTTTTGTGATGGTGGGGAAATAGTTGATACGATGCCTTACATCAGTATAAAACCAGACATTCATTGTACTGGAGCATTGTACTTATTTTATCTTTGTGGTGTGAGTGGTTGTTCTTTTTTGTTTTTGTTTTTTTCAACAAAAAAAAAATATAAAAAACAACCCAGGCCAAAAACCTGCACATCTTGTGCTGGCCTGCATGGCTAAGAACCTTCTTAAAAGTGTCGAAGACACTTTTCATTATTACAGGTCATTTTGACAATTGGAGATAAGACATATCCCTGTGGGAGACCTGTATTTAAAAACACCTTCTCTGACCTGCATCCGTTGACCAGCATATGCTGGTCAGCACATGCATCTTGTAGAACACTTTTAGTCCACAAAATTAGGGGTTGGTGCACTTGTAGCCCCTCCAAACGTCTCAAAAGTGTAATTATACACACTGTGGGAAAAGCAGAGGAGAAGTCCACAAATAAAATCCTAACATAGTAACTTACTAAATGTAGAAGCTTTGTGGCCTTATTTGGCAGGGTAGCATCTTCGACTCTGCACCACACCCTGTAGACAAATTGTAGAGGATTAAGTCTGTCAGTCTCTGAGAGTCTGTCTGTCTCAGAGAGATGCAAAGATGTTAGAGCTACCAGTCTGTAGTCCTCAAGCTCCTTAGCAATTGCCTTTTTTGGCAGGGGAATAATTTGTTTCCAGGCCTGGTGTACAACAGTACAGTCTAGAGACAGTTGAAAATGTTGTGTCAGCACCCCCTTCACCTGAGGTGCACATTCCCTCAGCCCTTTATTCCTTCAAGACTCAGAATCAGAGCAACGGATATTGTGTTGCTTCTGATTTCTTCCCATCATAGTGTATAGGCCTCGCCAGGCCATCTGCACATTGCCTGCTGTACATTTTTCCTCAACTTTTCGTTTATATTGCTGCTTGGCCACCCTAATGTTTTTCTTCAGCTCTGTTCCTAAAAACTTGACCTCATGTTTGTCCTCATTTAAAAATGCGATAAAAAAAAAAAAAAAAGATCGAGACAATGTTTAAGATCTTTAGTAACCCAGGACTTGTTGTTTGGGTAGCACCTCACACACTTTACAGGAATGATACTGTCTCCACAGAAATCCACATACCCAGAAATAGTAGCATTTATCTTGTCTACATCATTTCCACAGTCTTGGAAAAATACGCTACAATCTGTAACTTCAAAACCTCCTTTTAAAGCTTTAATTGAATCAAAGTCGCATATCTGGATATTCCTAGTTTTTGAGTCTTAAAAGCATTGCGGTGAAACCAAATAGATGTAAAGCCATCTAAATGAAAGTTTGCGGTATCCTGGGGGGGCCATGTAAAACAGAAAAGACTTGTGCAATGAGAATCCTCATCATATCTTATCAATGCAGACAGCTCTTCTATTTTATTCCTCAGGGATCTAATGTTTGATAAGATTATAGCAGGTAATGGCAATCTACTACCTCTTCTCTGTAGCCTTTTCTCCATACTCCTCCTCTTGAGCACTTTTCCTCAATTTTCCTTTAGTCTGTTTGAGGCTTAGGTCAACCAATAGGCACTTTGGGACATTTTTTTTAAAGAGTGATGAGTCCCATGAGTCCAGGGATAACATCGCTTCTATATGAAATTATCACGTCATACCCATACAGGTTTTGAATGCAAGAACGCAAGAACTACTCTCTTTCAATCTAAAAACAATGTGAAGCTTTAAGATAAGATTCATATAACTGCTTAAGTCATTGTTGTGGAGAAAGAGATAGATCAAGAATTTTGGCAATGGCACACACATACAGTGTTCTCAGGCAATCGCCCACGCGACTGTTCTACATTTCAAAAGAAACAAGCAAATCAAACAAAAATCTTGCCTCATCATTCGACTCTTTCAACAGAGCCTAAATAATACCGCAACGTAGACAATGTTGGCTTGTCTGCAAAACCCACTCAGGAGTTTCTGAAAACCCTGAATCAAACACTACAGTGTATATTAAGAATCATGGACTATTGTCCCAAAAAATTATCCCTAAATTTTCTCACCCACCACTATTTCAAACTCACACAAAAAGCCGTAATTATAGCTTTTCCAGGGATGGCCCTGACCAATTTGGTGCCCTAGGTAAGGTTTTTGCAGGTACTCCTAGCATCACAGGCAATTTCAACACTTCAAATTTCAATACTTCAAATGCTCATACACTTACACAGAAACTGCATTTCTTTTTAATGTTGTAGAGATTTTCTTTGTTTTAGAACCAAACCCCACCCCACAAAATAAAAACACTATTAAAGAAACAAACGACATAAAACAAATTATAAATACAATATAACTAAGAGCATTGCAGCAAAAAAAAAAAAGTGTAGTACAGAATCCTCAGTACAAAATATGCATAATGTAGCATTACAGCCTTTCTTGTCTTTGCACTATTGCACCATAGTCTTCAATTAGGGTTCTATGCAATCTAAAGGGAAATGGGAAGCACACTGGAATCAAACCCCCAACCTTGGAGGTGCGAGGCAAATGTGCTAACCACTATTATTAGGAGTTTTTTCGTTAGTTTTCTTCTGTTTCTTCTCCTTCTCCTTCTTCTTCCGCACTTGAGTCTATGGCAGCCCATGGAACTGCTTGTGGGAACGTTTGAAATTTGGCAGACTGATAGTGGAGACGCTGATGTATTAATACAGCAAATATGGAGTCTCTAACTCAATCCCTCTAGCGCCACCATCTCTCCAAATTTGAACTCACGTTTATGTTCATAACTTTTGAACCCATGAGTCGTAGAAACAAAATTCTTTTTTCCTCTGATTTCTTGGCTCAAGGAATAATAATGCTATATCTAAAATTGCTAATAACGATTGACTTCTTTTGCCTACTGTCATGAGACTGATCTTAATAGATTCTTTGGTTCACGCTGAGAACAATGATATCAAATATGTCATGGTTGAGCAAAAACTTCCTGTCCGCTATTTTTGAAATGTTTTGAAAACCTACTTTTTCGAACGCCTCCTAGACTGTTCGTCTGATTTCCATGAAAATTTAACTTGAGGCTATATCTCCGCAATGCTTTGAGGGATTGTGATGAAACTCGTGAAGTCTCATCAAAAATTGGGCCCATACCTTAACTGCAGAGTTTTGGCACACTGCCCCTACTGGTCAGTAGATAGAAAAAAATTATTTTTTTGGCTTGAACTCTTGAACGCCTTCCCGCAAGATAACAATCATGCCCAGATGCTACCTGAGTTTTAGTATTTTATTATTATTATTATTATTATTATTATTCAACATCACTTGTTTCACTTCTTTCTGTTCAGTTGGTGGAAACTTAGTCTTGCCCACTAATACCTTATTGTAGTGTTATTGGATATAATAATAATAATAAACTTATAGTGTTATTGGATAAATATTAATAATTGCTTATTATTTTAGCACCATACTATATCCTAATCTATGTCCCTGAGCTTAAAAATTACCACTTGCTCACATTTTCAATTATTACACCCTGAATCACTTTCTCATAATCACATGACTATACAATGCTTTATGACCGTGATCTTTTTTTAACACACTCACGTAGCACACGATCCATTTTTAGCACACTCACGTTTAAAAAATATATCACGTGACATGTCATGTACATATGACTCATACTTTTCTAACACGGTACTGAAACTTCAGCATGTTTTTTTAAGCTAGCAGTGGAATTTCGCCCACATAGAGCGTCAACACAATTATCATTCCATTACCATCTGCAAAGGTGAGTGCGTGTGTGTGTGTGTGTGTGTGTGTGTGTGTGTGTGTGTGTGTGTGTGTGAAAGAATGTTCAGAACATAAAAAATTATTATTAAAAAAGAGACAGAAATGAATAAGCATTGTAATACAAATTGTTATTCTAATATCTCCACTGTAAAATCGGATAAGTTCATTTAACTCAAAAGATTATTAAAACTAATTACCTTAAAATTTTTAAGTTGATAAATCTATTCCTTTAAGCCAAATATGCTTAAATATAACAAAAAATTTAACCCAAACTTGTTATATTTAAATGTATATTTGACTTAAATAAATTGATGTATCAACTTAAAAATTCTGAGGTAATTAGTTAAGTGAGCTTTTTAAAATGAAGGTGTTACAGTACATTTTTGCACATGACCTTTATTTCATCCTGTTTCATGACAACTCCTTCATAAGACAAAGAAGAAATAAGTATGGGATGATATGTAATATTTATGCACTACCTGTCACTACCTAATTTGCAAGTTTCAAGACACCTCACTTGACCAAAACAGAAGTCAAAAGTCCTTGTTTTTCTTCTCTTACAGGCACACATGACTATATATATATTTTTTTTCTTTTCGTTTCTTTTCTTTTAGCCCTTTCCTTCTATTGTTCTGTGAGGTCTTTGCATTTTATTGCAGCACTCTTATCTTGTTTTTACTCTCAAGATTAAATATAATAACAACAGCACCAGTTCAAATATTACAGTGTTGAAAGGTAGGCTATTATGTAGTATAACCTGCTTACCAAAAATATATATTTGTCTAGTGACAAGTTGCAAGCACTAGTTTTGGAGATGAGGAACTAGAGGAACAAGAGCCAGACGATGCAAATGTGGAACTTAAAGGGTCTTTGGAAACAAATGACAAGTTTTCTTTCTCAAAACCTCACATGCTCAGCAGTCGTCTCAGTAGCGTAGTCTGTTGCTTATTAACATTTTCCCCCTAGTTCAGCAGAACCGTAAGGCTGCTTCCTTATCCTCAGGATGACCTGTGACTTTACAGTAGGAATCAACTTGAGGTGAAAAATAAAAATAAAAATAAAAATTTATCATGAATTATGCTGAAACTTCATCAACTATCAAACCTCATGCTGATATGCTCAAACTGTAATTCTAGACGAAAACCTGATTACTTAGTAAAGCTTTTCACTAACGGTTGCCATTTAAAAAATTTTTTTAGGATCTATACGGATTATCAGGTGTATCCAGAATGAGTGGATCTGGTAACAACAAAGAATGGGAAACAAGACAGACATGTACCATGAAAATATGAGCACAACAGAGGTCTTTGACTTAGAATAATAGACTTATATAACATATCATTTATATCTGGTTCATGGACGTTGATATTTTAGGATGCTGTTGCCCCACATTCTCATGCAATCACTCAGGTTTTTTTTTTTTTTTTTTACAGCGGAGTGCCAGGGAATATTATCTCATAAAGACTCAAGGTGCAGGCAGGTGATCAACAAACAGAACATATAGATCAGGCAAGATCCAACCAGTCGAGAAAACAAGAAACAAGATCAAGTGCATTCTCTGTGCAGGTTTCACGCCCTGAAAATGGGAAGGGTTGTGTCAGGTAAGGCATCTGATATACAGACTTGGACCAGAATCCTTCACACACCCACCCACCCACACACACACACACTGTAACTTAATATAGTCCTAATCTTAAACTTAAAGAAAGCTACTTCTGCAGATACTGTATAGACATAACATGTCTCTTAATGTTGTTAAATGTCACGTTTCTGTGACTCATAGTCTCAGTTTTATGACAGTGAAAGAAGTGACATCAGATGATTTAGACTGTCTGCCCCAAGCTGGGGATTTCATGCACACACCCAGATCTCGTTTCACTTTTTAAGCTGTTTTTAAATATTTTGAACAGATTTACAAAAGTTTTTAGAAACACTTATGTTCTTCATATGTTGATTCGCCATAAACTCCAAAGTGTGTTGCAGTTAGTGACACACACACACATACACACACACACACACACACACTCACACACACACACACACACACACACAAAAGCAGGAAATTAATGCTCAGGGTCAACGTATGATCTCTGTGACTTTGATCGTGGCATCGATGTGCTGGATAGGTTGCTTTGAGAATTTCATAAACTGTATTTCGCACGCATCGGTCTCTAGAGTTTATACAGAATGGTGCAAAAACAAAATAAAACAAGAAACACGGAGTGATCGACAGTTCTGTCGGTGCAAGTTTTTTAGCCAATAAATTACAATAGCTTCTCTGATATATGAGAATATATGATATATATATATCATATATAATATGAGATGAGATTAATATTGTACCCTGTGTGTACCCTGAGTGCTCAAAGACATAGGTGCCAATTTATGAAGTGCACTGGGGTGCTCATATTAGATTATACCTTAGTGACAACATACAATTTCATAATAACAACCATCCAAGCACAACACTGTTAAAGGCTTACATTTGCATCTACATAGACAGAACACTGAGCATGGTTTCACCAATAGCAATAGGCAAGTGCGAAATAATATTGCATGAGCCCAAAACTATTTATGATGTCAGCAATCTGACATCTTTGCGTTGCAAAACAACCTGGCTCTGTTTTATTTGTGTAATGTGAAAAATTTCAGCCCATTTCCACATAGGCTACATCACTGACTGGTTCAGGTGCAAACAACTGTCTGGAACCAAAAGGGCTGATAAAGATTACTTCCCCTCCTGATGCTGACTGCATCTCAAACCAAACTGTACACCAACTCACTAAATTGGTATGCTAAAGATGTATTACCACAGCTAATACTATTACAGTGTTCCCAAATTGGTTATACACAATTCCCTAAACATTATGGTCGGCATTTACGTAATGCTTTACACTGGTTCTCATTCACCCATTCACATACACACACACACACTTGCACACCAATGGTCGCAGAGCTGCCATGCAAGGCTCTAGCTTGCCATAGAAAGCATGGACACTTCGGCATGTGGTGTCATGTGGGCCGGGAATCACACCACCCATCAACCCACTCCTGAGCCACTTCCGCCCATTACACATTTTACACAACTACGGACACAAATCTCAGTATCCATCCATCCATCCATCTATACTGCTTGTCCAACACATGGTCACAGTGGAATCTGGAGCCTATCCCAAGGAACTCTGGGCATAATGCAGGGGACGGCCTGCTAACCCACCACAAAGCACAATCTCACACACTCTGAACAATTTTGGAAAATCCAGTCAGAATAACACATACACAAGGCAGTTATGTACTCTCATCAGCCACAAAGTAAGACATTGTATTTCAAAACACAAAGCACTCTTTTTCACAATACAAAGGCCACAGAATCCACCACTGAGCAATTTATGTTGCTCCACATGCTGAAGACTCCACATGCTGAAGTGTCCTTGGGCAAGACATTGAACCCCAAGTTGCTCCCGATGGCAAGTTAGTGCATCTGCTACCATTGGTGTGTGAATGGGTGAATGAGACACAGTGTAAAGTGCTTTGGATAAAAGCTATATAAGTGCACATTTACCATTTACTAAATACCTTACAAAAAGAGATACAAAACAAACACTTCTCAAAAGCTTCAAATTGTATGAAGTAGTATATTCAGGACATCGGATAATACATTGTGGCACCAAGATACTTTATTGAATTCACAAATTTATACAAAGAGCCCACATAATAATATATTGAGGCCATGAGATATTGGTTTCATGAGATGACACTAGGTTTGCTGAGGTCAGTAGTTAATACAAAGCATGCAGGAGATAATATATTCTGGCCACAAAACAAGTACATCATGGCTAGAAATTAGATTGTGAGAACATCATATTTGGCCTTCAGATCATTCTTTGGTGGGAGCCAGGGAACTGGTCTATTCAGTTTGCTTCAACTGATGTGGGCTAATAGTATCCATGACACAATATAAGTGAGTCAAGTATGTCATAATTCCGAGAGTGATTTGTAATATCATTAGTCATCTCCAGACTTCCTGTGGCCACAGTAGACTAATCCCTATGATGTATGCAACTAACATTAAGACTTACATCAGAGACTAGTTTTGAAACCATGGAAATGCGCCTTGTTTACCTGAATTTACCTTAAGATATTTTTATTACCTGCATGATGGCTTTTACTTTTTTAAAGCAACCTATGATTGTGCTACACGATCTCCTTGATAGATAATCTAATCTAACCTAATCTAATCTAATGTACTCTAATCTAATTTTCTCTATAAAATACTTGCTGAATATGCTGAGTGCTCCAAGGTAAAGTTTTCTAATTTGTTGCTGACTTCACATTATATCAAATAAATTTTTTACACTCTTTCCTTACACACACAATGGTCTTTCAAAGATATAAAGACATCAGTGTAAGGTATAGAATGATAAGAAGAATTGAGGCTGGAGCTGATTTCATTTTAGTGGTCATGTGACATGCCTGTGTGTGTAATATATATATATATATATAACCCTCTTCGTTGGTGTGCTCCCCCCGAAATGTCTCTGCGTTGTGTTTGTTTGGTGATGAATGAGGAGGACACCGAGATCGTGGCTGTCACAGTAGTGAAGCTCTCCTTTATTCAGGCTCATACACATAAATGTAAATGTGCACTTATATAGCGCTTTTATCCAAAGCGCTTTACACTGTGTCTCATTCACCCATTCACACACACACTCACCAATGGTAGCAGAGCTGCCATGCAAGGCACTAGCTTGCCATCGGGAGCAGCTTGGGGTTCAGTGTCTTGCCCAAGGTTTTTTTTTAAGTGTCTGTGTGTGGTGTGTGTGTGTTTAGAAGTATTGCTCAGGTAGAGCTTCTTCTTTGCTTTAGCCTTTTCCCACACTTTCCTTCCTCTCTCTACCTTCTCCTTATCACTTTCACTCTGGAGGACATGTATCTCCAAGGAGAGTCTATTTGGTGGGCGCCTTTTCCGCTCAGGATATCTCCTCTCTGGCCGCTCAGGATTTGAGACTTCCAGCAGGGCCTGCTCTCCATGCTTCTCCTTTTCACTCACGTCCATGTCAGGATCTGCTCGGGCAAGGCACTTATGACTCACCGGGATTAACATACACTGGGACAGAAGATTACGGTGGATGACTCTTTCCCGGTCACCATCTTCTGGACTAACCAAATAAACTGGAATTCCTGGCTGTTTCTTCACCACAATATATGGATGTGGTTCGCACTTATCAGCCAACTTCTGTTTCCCCTCGACATAACACACTTTCACCATCACTCTGTCACCAGGTTGGAACATGTGGCTTTTGGCTTTCTTATCATAGTGCTTTTTCTGAAGATCCTTAGCATGCCTCGACAGTCGGTCTGCCTCATCATAAGCATAGGTCAAGCACTCATGCAGAGTCTGGATATATTCACCGTACTCACATGGCTCTTTTGCTGTTGACAGGCCAAAAGAAGATCAACAGGCAGTTGTGAATGAAAAAAATGTAAACCAGTCAAGATGGTTTGGTGAAAACAATTTGGGGGGTAAAGAAAGTGTAAGAGGCGTGGCGTCAATATATTTTCATTCCACCTGGGTTTTTATCAGGATCAAGAGTGCCCAACATATTCATTAGAGTTCTGTTAAATCTCTCTGTGATCTCATTGCCTTGCGGATGGTAGGGGCTAGTATGTGTCCTTGTAATTCCCGTCAGCTTACACAACTCCTTTACCACTGTACTCTCAAAATTTCTGCCATGATCTGCATGGAGTCTTGCTGGGAAACCAAATCGACAGAATAAATTTTTCCACAGCACCCTTGCCACGGTAACAGCCTTCTGGTCTTTTGTGGGGTAAGCCTGGGCGAATCTTGAGAAATGATCGGTGACAACCAGGACATTCTCTATTCCTCCCTTAGACTTCTCCAGGACAAGGAGATCCACGCAGATGAGTTCCATCGGGACATTAGTATGAAGGCTCACCAGCGGAGCCCTATTTCCAGTGGGAGATTTCCTCAGACAACATCTTTCACACTGCTCACATCAGGACTTTACTTCACACTGCATTCTCGGCCAAAAGAATCATTCCCGAAACAGATTTAAGGTACGTTCAAATCCCAAATGACCGGAGTCGTCATGAAGACTTAGCCAACAAAGTTTTAGCCAAAGTCGCATTTTTTCTGGCAAGACCAGCTGAGCAATGGACCGTTCCTGAACATCCTTAACTTGCCTATAAAGAATTCCATCCTTGACCACCAGCCTCCTCCACTCTTTTAAGAGAAGCCGTGAATCTTTGCTGTTTTCCAATCTCTCTCCACGTCTTGGCTTTCTGTTTAGTGTCAGTGTCCTCCTTTCGACATCCTCTGATCTCCAACTTTGTCATTGCAGGCAGCGCATCAGTACCCGCTCCATCAAACGGATTGGCTAACTCGTCAACCCTGTCTAGAAACCCTCTCCCCTTGCAGACAGTTCCCTCCAATTGCTCACTAACGTCTTCCTTCTTCCCTGACTCACACAGCAAGGACTGGCCTTGCTGTGTGGAGGAAATGCACTGTGGGCAGGACTGAAGAGTTTTCGTGACCTCCTGACCAGACATCCTTGAGAGTGCGTCGGCATTAGAATGGGACTTCCCTTGCCTGTACACAATGTTAAAGTCAAACTTGGCAAGCTGCGACACCCAACGCTGACCTGTGGCATCCAACTTCGCTGTACTCATCACATATTTAAGTGGGTTGTTGTCAGTCAGCACAGAAAACGTATGTCCATAAAGGTGATCATAAAACTTATCTGTAACAGCCCACTTTAGAGCCAAAAACTCTAACTTATGCACGGGGTAGCGTGTTTCAGGTGGTCTCAAACCTCGGCTTGCATAAGCAATTACTTTTTCCATACCATCTTGAACTTGTGCAAGGACCGCCCCAAGACCCTCACCAGAAGCATCCGTTTGCAGTACAAATGGTAAGCTGAAGTTGGGGTAGCCCAGAACTGGTGCTGTAGTCAGCCTCTCCTTCAGTGCTTCAAATGCTCGCTCACATTCATCTGACCACTCAAACAGTTTCACAGGTCCAGAAGTTCCTTTCACCCCTCTTTTCTTCTTCTTTGGGTCTCCAGAGGTAAGTCTATCCAAGGGTGCCGCCAAGGGTGCATACCCCTTGATGAACCGCCTGTGGTATCCAGAGAAACCAACAAACCCCAGCACTTCCTTCACACTTGATGGTCGTTTCCAATCGCAGACTCTGTTCATCTTCTCAGGATCTGTATGTATACCGCGGACCCTCCGCGGACACCACATGTCCAAGGTATTGAACTTCTTTCCTCAGTAGACTACACTTTTGAGGCTTCAGCTTCAACCCATGTTTACAGAGCTGGCTGAACACTATTCCAACCGTTCAAGATGCTCTTCAAAAGTCCTCGAGAAGATAATTATGTCGTCGAGGTAGATAAGGAGGCTCTCAAAGTTCAGATCACCAAAGCAGCAGGTCATCAATCTTTGGAAGGTTGATGGGGCATTCTGCAGACCAAACGGCATTCAGTTAGCCTCATATAACCCCATGGGGGTGCTGAAAGCAGTTTTGAGTTTGTCGTGTTCAGCCACTTCAACTTGCCAGTAACCAGATGTAAGATCAAGAGTTGAGAAGAACCTTGCCTGTCACAACGCCTCCAATGCCTCCTCTATTCTTGGTAGCGGAAAAGCATCTCTGGTACTGCAGGAATTCAGTTTCCTGTAGTCCAAGCATATCCTCAGGGAGCCATCTTTTTTAGAAACAACAACGATGGGGGATGCATAGGGGCTTTTGCTTGAACGAATGACTCCAGCTTCTTCCATCTCCGATATAGCCTTCCGCACGTCCTGATACTGAGACGGGGGTATTTTGCGATAAGGGAGGCGGAAAGGTTTCGGGTCTACCAGAGGTATCTCATATTGCACAGTGGTGGTACGTCCATAGTCCATGGAGTGTTTGGAGAAGACATCAGCATTTCTCCTTAGCAAATCCTGGAGCAACGCCAACTGCTCCTCACTCTCCGCTGCTGCAGCACCAAGATCAACTCCACATGTCATACCATTAACAGTCTCAACCCTGGTAGTCTGCTGATGATTTTGACAAGACGCTGACACTAACCTCTCACACTGACTCCGACGCATTGACTGGTTATGGCACGGCATTTGGCACTTTTGTTCCTCTTCAATGACATTCCGAACCAGGAAAGCATCTGCAAGCGGGGTCTTTGGGTGGACAATCACATCTTTTTCAGACAGATTCAAAAGCCTGATGGGAACACAACCTTTCTCCACATTAGCAAGCAGCCTGGCAACCAGAAGGCCTTCTGGAACCCTTTTTGAGGACTGGCTCTCCACTAGAACTGTGTAGTGTGTTCCCTTCGGTCCACCCATTATTTGGCCATCAACATCCTGCTTCTTACCAGCTGGTATCCTTATACTGTGGCCAGCATACTGTACTTGGCCCACTTTACCCTTAGCTCCATCAGGCTCACTTTTACACACAGCAACCAGTGCAGAGTGCCACTCAGGATTGGTCAGCTTCACTTTGGCCAGATATTTTCTGCCATATGATGCTTGCAGGTCATTTCTGGAAACTCTTATTACATTAGTCCCAATGAGCAATGGAACACTGGACCAATACTCTGTTACAGGGACAACAAAATCAGGAACATTTGAGTAGATCCTTCCCAAAAACTTGAGGTTAATACAAAGCACACCAACATAGGATACGGGTTGACCAGTGGCACCTTCAATGGGGACGTCTGATGGCTGCAATTCCTGAAAACATAGGACAGGATGTCGGCGCCAGAACTCATCAGTAATGGTGTTCATTTGAGAGCCCGAGTCAATAAGAGCTTTACACATTTCTCCATTCACTCCAACCAGCCCTTCATTACAGGGACCTACCAGCGGGGTATCAGCTGGTTTTGACCTGCCCGTTTCATGTTGCTGGGGACTCTGTTGCATGCCTGTGGTTGCCCCGGTAACCACAGGCCCTCAGCGTTTAAATCCTGCCTGGACTCTGCTCCATTTTTATCTTGGGCTGCAGCATCAGTCATCACAGTCCGACACAAACGTGCAATGCGCGCCGGTTTTCCACAATGATAGCACACTACGCCCCTTACTACAGCGTCACTACTCTCTCGAGGCCCCTGGGTGGGAGGAAGCACAGTCCGTGATGATACTCCGCCTATAGCTTTCAGCTGCGTCAACCTGTTGATCTGCTCCTCTTGACTGCTCACCAGTTACTTCATCATGGCTGTGAGTTCAGTAAGGTCTGTGTTCTGCCTATTTCCTTTCTTTGTTCTCAGCTTTTCACCACTCTGGTCACCACTCATAGCCGTAAACTTTGCCTGGGCGTACATCTTTCTGGCCTTTGGCTGTGTCTGGAACTTAATTGTCTCCCGCGCAAGATTAAGAAGTTCTGCCTGAAGTTCACGAAAACTTAGAAGTCTAGGCTTCATCGGCGCTATCCTGTGAAAAACTTCTTCGTCACTCAATTCTTCCATGAGCTGACGAGTCAGTTTGCCGTCCCGGTCTGGAAAAGGCTGACCTCCATACTGTGCATCTTCCACCGAACGTAAAGTGGCCTCCAGAGCGATGGCGTATAACATGCTGATTCGCCAGGGCGCTGGTATCGCTCATAGAAATCAGCTAATGGGTCCAGGGATGTCTGCATATCACTATACTCAGCTCGTAGTTCCTCAAAAGCTCTGCCAGCAATCTGCTCATTAGGATGGAGATTCAGAACTAGCCTCCTGGCTTCACCACTCAAATGTCGCACTACAGTAACAAAGGACAGGCTTGTGGGCATTCCTCCAACATCAAGGAGGTACTGCATATCTCTTATCCAATCTTCAATAAGTATCCTGCAATCAGGACCACCGCTGAACACTTTCACATTTCTAACTTGATGTGTCTGTGTAAAGCTGGGCTGTGGCGTAGTCATTGCAGAGGCATGAATGTATGCGTCTTGCTGTTGAGCCACATGCGCAAGTGCAGTCTGTGATCTTTGCACTGAAATGGGTTTTTGCGCATACAGTTCGATTGTAAGGTATGCTGTCGATCGTTAGAATTTCGGGGTGTTTGAACTGAGTCTCTTTTCTGTAAAAAGTTGATTCCAGACAAGACAGGAGGCGGTTGGAGTGTGTCAGGTGGTTTTGAGTACATGTCATTTGGCACACCATAACATAACGATGGAGGAACCTGAGTGGCTGTTGGATGACCAGGCAAGTTGATTTGGGGTGAAATAGCCATTGCAGCATGGGAGCGCAGGCCATGTGAAGAAGTGTATATATTAGGTGCCTGCACCATACCTGGATAAGTAGAAATGTAAGTTTTAGGCGGCACAGTCAACTCTGGGGGCAGGTATGGGTAATTTGGAGAGGGGGACATATGTAGTGAAGTGCAACTAATGCTGTAAGTGAATGCGTTGTATATATCTTGTTTCTTGTAGTCACAAAGCAAATAATCATAAATTAAGGTTTCTCTAAAGAGAGAGAGAAAAAAAATAACCCACTTCAAGAGATTCAAATACACCCGAATGCACAAAAGAAGGATATTGCTTAAAAAAAAAAAACAATTCACAAATTTGTTACTCAAATCCACAAATTAACACTCTTATAGCACAATATCAAAAGTTCAGAGACAGAGAAAAAAATTAAATCCTTCTTAAGCAAAACTCAGTTCAGTCCAACAATATATTTAACACTGTCACTTTAAATTTGCCAGATTTCTTACTTCCGTTGACATAGAAACCAACGATCTGGGTCACGGCACCAAAGATGTAACCCTCTTCGTCGGTGTGCTCCCCCCCCCGAATGTATGTTATTTATATGTTATTTAACAACTCTAACATCAATATATTTCTTTAAATAACAAGGATGGCAAAAATAAATGTAAGAAATTAAATGGATTTGCTAGTGAACAACCACAACCCTCCTGGGAGAAACATTTCACATCTTCCCTATATATATATTATATGTTTCTCGAAGCATTGGGGGGGGGGGGGCGCAGTTTTTTTTAGCATGGATGGCTGGTTGGTATGCATACATGGTCCAATGTAAAAGGGATCATTTTAGAATATTAGATGATTTAATTTGCTTATATTGCAGCAATTTTCCAACTATATTTTCCAATTTTCCAATTTCTCCTAATACCGCTTATATAAGTCAAGGTAAAAATTTACAAATTAAAACTGTATATGCGAATTTATATATTTCTTTAAAGCTGCTTTGTGGCAATGACCATTCTTAAAAGTGCTATACAAATAAAACTGATTTGAACTTATGTCAGAACTTACAGTGAGGGAAAAAAGTATTTGATCCCCTGCTGATTGTGTACGTTTGCCCACTGACAAAGAAATGATCAGTCTATAATATTAATGGTAGATTTATTTGAACAGTGAGAGACAGAATAACAACAAAAAAATCCAGAAAAATGCATGTCAAAAATGTTATGAATTGATTTGCATTTTAATGAGGGAAAAATGTATTTGACCCCCTCTGCGGTCATAGGCAGCATTCCTATCTTTAAGAGTGTGCTCCTAATCTCAGCTTGTTACCTGTATAAAAGACACCTGGGAGCCAGAAATCTTTCTGATTGAGAGGGGGTCAAATACTTATTTCCCTCACTGTATGTCATTTGCTCACCAGATGGTAGGAAATGGGGAGAATATGAAACCAGATGGTAGGAAATGGGGAGAATATGAAACCAGATGGTGGGAAATGGGGAGAATATGAAACTAGATGGGGGGAAATGAGTGGTCTGTGTGCAAGGAATAAAGGTGTAATCTCATCAAGTAACACCAACAATTACTGTACCTCCTGGGTTTTTGTGACATTGAGGGTGCCACAGTTGTCACAATTGATACATTTACTAACAACTATATCAATTATACTGAATTTCACATCAACTGAGGATGAAACACACAGTCATGGGAAAAAAAGAAAGTACTCCCTCCTTGAATTCTATGTTGTTGGATTTTTTTAATTTTTATTATAATTTTTTATTTCTTTTTTTTATCAGCGGCTAGATAACAGTTCTCCAAGCAAACATATAACCTTAGGTGACAATATTAAAACAAAAAAAAAAACTGATTTTAACATGTGGTCATATTTTCCCAAAATGTAAACCAACATCCAGAAACCAGATGGGAAAAACGTATACCCTTCCAACTTCCACAATCATTAAAAATGTTAAAGTAACAAAATTGGCAGCCAGGTGTGTCTAATTAAAAGCATAAGATATAGTTAATAATCAGCAAATGTGTCTACCTCAAAAAAAAAACCTTTGGTAGATTGGTGTTCTGGAGCTGTGTACTTCTGACTACATCATGCCAAGAAGAAAGGATATCATCCGTTATCTCAGAGAAGAAATTATTGCTGCTCATAAGTGAAACTTGGAGGGGTTATTAGGCCATCTCCAAACATGTGAAATTCACCATTCTCCAGTGAGAAGTACTGGTTACAAATGGAGAGTTGCCAATCATCCCAGGAGTGGGCATCCCTGAAAATTCAATGCAAGCACATTAAATGTTTATCTTCATGACAGAACAGTCAGAAAAAGACTGAAAAAGAATGAAAAAGAATGGCTATCATGAAAGAGTGGCTAGAAAAAAGCCCTTCTTTCCAAAAAAAATAAAATAAAAAGAATTATACGTCAGCATGAATCAGGTTTGGAAAATTACATCTGAAGAAACCACAAAAGTAAAAAAAAAAAAAAAGTTGGAATAATAAGACCAAAAAGTGAAGATGTTTGGTCATCATGCACATTGCCATGTTTGGTAAAAACCAGGGCTTAGGATTAGAGAAGGTCTGGTCACAGTGAAAAGCTGGGTTTAAATGAAGAATGGTGAGTCATAGGAAATTCTAAGTTTGCTAGGAGACTGTTGCATATAGAAAAATTTTATCTTGTCTGATGAGATGAATATTGTCTTGGCACAATGCACTATTTGTATTTATTTTTCTGAAAAGAACAATACTGTTCATTTTCCTGAGAACACCATCCCACAGTGACACATGATGGTGGTGCCATAATGATAAGCATTACATTTGACCTTTCGGTTGCTTTCTGGATAATGATACCCACAGACACACACACACACACACACACACACACACACACACACACACACACACACACACACACACACACACACATTGATGCTTTCTCCAGTGTTGTTTGTTTAGGTATGATTTCTAACAAACTCTGGAGCCTTTCTGGAACACGTGTACTAATATGAACATTTTAATGGCTCACAAGTTGACTCTGTTCAAATACTCATGTGATTTCTCATGGTAAACGGTTGCTCTACATTAGGGGTTTCACAGCAATGGTGTGAAAAACTGAGCATGGACTTCACCAAAACACCCCAAATGGGAAAAAATTTTATAAGATGTTTACTGGTGAAATCCATGCTCATAACATTTCTTAACATACCAATTTTAAAAGCACAAGTGGTTAAAACTCCTTCACTGAAAAGTTATTTCTAGGTTCCCTGAAGCATCACAGCTGATGCTTCAATTGTTGGACAAAGAACAAGCTCATTTCAACATAATCCTACAATAAAGCTAAAGAAAAATTTGTAAAGCCATGCACATGTTAGACCATAGAGATTACAATGAAGAAAAAGATCTGTGATTCGTCATATATTTTAGAGCACCAGAGTAGTTTTGCTGTTTATTGATTCATATATAAAATGGTAAATAGATGAAAGATGTACATCATAATTATAGCTTTATGGACAAGAGTCCAAGATTAAAGATGGGATGTGTGACACATTTATGGACATGAGAGCAGATTCATGCAGGACTATGAGCATGTGTTAATGTGTTAATGTTTCTGCTAATTACTTCTGTTCCAGTGTGCATAGAGTGCAGTGTGCTCAATTTCTATTTTCTTTTATTCAGTGAACAGGTGAAATGCTAACATCAATGCATCACCACCACCTGCTGCACTGGAGTGGCATAGAGGAATGGTCCATTTTTAGACTTAGTCCACGAGTCCATGAACAAATTTGATACGTCATATCCTTGGATGAGGAAAAGCAGGTCAATAAAAATTAAAACATGTGAACAAATATATATATACATAGGTGATTGACGTTTTGACCACCTTAGCGGTGATTATCTTTAAAATTAACAGGCTATTGCTGTCATAGCTAGCAATTTAACAATAGATAATAGCTAGCTAGTTACTTACAGTAGGACAAGACTCAGGGGTGTTATCAGATAACTGATGAGTCCATGTGTGCTGTATAGTGGCTCAGGTGGGTAGTTGTTATGCTTTGCTATGGGTCTGGTGTGAATTCCAGACAGTATGGAAATATTGTGTAGTAGTGAACGATGGGCCTTTTCAGTTTTACTTTTTGCATGCACCAAATAAAACAAGGGACAGTGCTAAACTCAGTGCCTAAAGACACAGAGATTGACATGTGGACTGTAGGGAAATGCTGGCGTGAAGAGCTCTAAGAATCCAAAGTTGAAGGCAGCATGACAGCTCTTTTTAACGTGTAGGTCACACGACAATGCCAACATGGCAGATGTATCAACAGCTGAACAGTAGGTGCTGAAGCAAATGCAGTACATACTGTCACAGTACGCATTTAGAATGCAGGCTTAGTTTCCCACTCTCCTTGCTCCATTGAGGACACTGAGTCACCTCTCTGCCCTGCAAGGGGAATTTCTCTGACTCTTGCCGCTAAAGAGTATGTCACTCTGCCCCCCAGTTCTGCTGCTTCGTTGAGGACGGTGCTCCACTGCCCTGCTAGACAAAGGATGTTACTCTGCCTCATGATGTACTAAAGACATCGTTCCTACTCCCTGCTCCACTAAATCATTGCTCTGCTTCTCTGCTTTGCTGAGGATGTTGCTCCTTATCCCTTCTCTCCAGAGACCAAGCAGATTAATGAGGTAAATATTTTGTGCCCACTATCAATGAATATTACCTCATTCATCAACTGGGCCAGTAACATTTCTAATTGGTTGTCATCCACCATTCTTAGCAACATCTCTGTCAATATGGCCATTATTATTTTTTTTATATACATGCCCAGTTTGGGCGAGCCTGTTACCACAGTAATGTCAGTTTCTGTTCTTGGCTGACGGGAGTGGAACCTGATGTGGTCTAAGGCTATGGTAGCAAATTAGCCACAAGGTTTAACGTGTTGTGTGTTCTAAGATGCTGTTCTGCTCACCATGGTTGGAAAGAGTGGTTATTTAATATAATAACCTTCCTCTTAGCTTGAACCAGTCTGGCCATTCTCTGACCTCTCTGATCATCAAGGCTTTTCCACATTTCCAATAAAACGTTGATCACAATATAGATTGTCACACCAGGATCACACTTGGACACTCCGTATATGGACTAACATTTACTAGAAGTTAACAAGTTAACAAGTTTATGAGACAGTAAAATGCCAACCAGACATGATTAGCCTGTAGTTATGGTGAAAGCATGAGCTAATGTCAAGCAACAAAAAACAACAATAATCACAAAACTGTTTACTCAACTGTACTTTTCATGCTGCTGATGCTTTGTAGACTACGGACACATGACTTTGGCATGGCAGATTAATCATTTCATTGCCATCTGTCTTTAATGTTCTCTGCAAATTCTTCTGGGACTTTTTGATATCCCCTGGAATTTCTTGCTCTCTCTCTGATTCTCAGATAAATAAGTATTTTCCCCATTACAATACATATTGCCTCAGGATTTTCATCCTACCAAAACCATTTGCATTTGAACATTTGGAAATACTCTATAACCGAGTCTAACCAGATTCAGAATATATCCTCCATTATCTTATAATCTATAATTAAAAAAATGAGGTTGCCATCCATTTATCCTTTCCTTCTCAGGTAGTTTCTGTCCATTTCCCCGCTGCCTTACAAAAACCACATGCACTACAGAAAATTCCAAAACTTAGTGAACCATTGTGGTTTAATTTATGAGCTTACTTAACGAGGAAGGAGCTGTAATTAGATACAGGCAGCATAAGTCATTGCTGCTAAATAGTCAAAACTGGAGTAAACAATGGTCAAACACAAAACAAGTATCAGGGCAAAAAAGCCAAAAGAGAGAGCCAGTAATCATAGACGTTAACACTGGCAAGGCACAGGGATAACGGAGAATCCAGACCACAGGGGAACCCAAAGTTTGAGACAACCACAAGAACATGGCAGGGTCATGCACAGAATATCAATCAACAATGGCTCACAACTTACTCAAATAACAATAATAAATAAACAAATAAATCAAATAATAATAATAAAAAAATCGTTTCAGTTAGATGAACTATGCATTTGCTTTATATTTGCCAAGAACAGGAAATGAGGAAAACCAACAAAGAAGTGCTCTAGAACTTGGCAGGTAGGGTGCCATCTGGTGGCGTGGTAGTAAATTGTTCATGGTCGATGCAACAGAATTACATCCCCCAACTTCCCACCCCTGCAACCCCTGAACACACACCCAAAACACCCAACAAGTGGATTCAGAAGCAAAACTACTGCTGCAGAGGTCAGATCAAGTGGGGTTTTACTGTCATTCCTCTATATAGCTTGAATCCATTGGTGCATAATGTCGTTTTTCCAGGAACATGGTGCAACACTCACCAGTATGCAAGACTACATAAAGTGCAAATACACAACAGTGTGAGAAAAGTGCAGGACAGTAAATACATAGAACAGTAAATACAGAGAACATGGGCTGCAACTCTCAGGGGCGTGTCGGGATTCCCGGAAGAATCTGGAGGGAGGCGTGTCCCGTACCGGTTTTCAGGGTCGCTACTAGTTTTGCCTACCGTCGTCCTAGTCCATGTCAGAGCCTTCTAGGAGAGGAGAGGAGAGGGCCAGAGAGAGAGAGAGAGAGGGCGAGAGGGCAAGAGAGAGAGAGGGCGAGAGAGAGAGAGAGAGAGAGAGAGAGAGAGAGAGAGAGAGCGGTTAGTGAAAAATTAAGTGCCGCAACTGTGGTGGGAATACCTTGTCTTTCTACTGAATGCATACGTAGTCGGTGAGTCGGTCTTCAACCTCGCATGAGCGAAAGGGTTTTTCTTTTATTTCCTCCTTCCGGTTGTTGGAGTGGTGGGATTCTCCCGACAGGTTCTCTAATCAGCAGACGGTGTGGAGATGGTGGTTCGACCCCGCCGTGATGGCCCTTCCGGTTAGCGTCGTGTTCGGCGCGGGGCTGCCTGCTTCGCGCCAGTGCGGCAGTCGGGGAAGGAGCGATTTTCTTACCCCGCGCGTCGGGTGTCGGCCCGTCGCGACAGTGTAAAGTGACTAATGCGACATTGAAAAGTGTAGCGTGCAATATTTTTGAGTCATACTGGGTTAGGTGTTTGACTAGCCCAGGTGAACATTGGGAGGTAGCAGGGTGTTGAGTAATGTGACTGCCTCAGGGAAGAAACTGTTTTGGAGTCTTCTGGTAGTGGCAAGGGTGCTCCTGTAGCTTCTGTCAAGGTGATGAGTCCATGGGATGGGTGAGAGGGGTCATCCACAATGCTGGTGGCTTTTGTTCTTGCAAGAGACATCAATTGTGGTTAAAGAGACCCTGATGAACTTTTCATCTGTTCTCCAAATCCACTGTAGGGTTTTGTTGACATGCATTAAAACAGTGACACAGCTGGTCAGCATAGTCTTTATTGTCCCTTTGCAGAAGATGGTGAGGGAGGTACTGCTGGGCCTTCTTGTCTATTCAGGTGGTTGAGAGTCCAAGAGAGGTCCTCTGTTATGTGCACACCAAGAAACTTGACTCCACAGTTGTTCTATTGATGTGAAGTGGTGAGCGGTCTACTTGGGTCCACCTGAAATTTATAATCATCATTTGAGTTTACTTTAGTTTTATGAACATTAAGAGATGAATTGTTGTCTCTACCCCATTCTGCGAGCTGGTTCACCTCCTCCCTTCTATGCTGACTCAACATTGTTGCTGATGAGGCCCAAAACTGTAGTATCATCAGAAAACATGTTGCTGCGATTTGAGCAGTACAGTCATGAGTCAGCAGGGTAAACAGCAGTGGACTGGGCACACAGCCCTGGTGAGCACTCAGTGTGGTTGTGCTGAAGGTGGTGTTGCCGATTGACAGACTGGGGTCTCCTGGTCAAAAAATCCAGGATCCACTTGCAGAGGCAGGTGGTCAGAGATAACAGGCTTAGCTTTCCCATCAGTGTGGTGATTGTGTTGAATGCTGAAGTCTATGAACAGCTTCCTTACATAACTGTCCTTTTTTCCCTGCAGATCGAGAGAGAGAGAGAGAGAGAGAGAGAGAGAGAGATGGTAGCAGATACAGTGTCCTCTGTTGAGCATTAGGACATTAGTTGTACTGAAATGGGTCCAGTGTGGTGGGAAGACTGCACTTTCATGACCAGTTGCTCGAAGCACATCATAATGATATGTGTTAGTGCAATGGGGTGGTAGTCATTCAGGCAGTACACAGACAATTTCTTAGGCACAAGGATGATTGTGATAGTCTACACGCACACAGTGATGCCTGCTTTACTCAGGGAACTGTTGATGTTTGTAAAGACTTTTGCAAGCTGAGCTTATTTCCTGAGCACCCAGACAGGTACTGTATGTTGTCAGGACAAATAGCTTTCCATGGGTTAACTCTGGACAGATTTTTCTGACATTTACTGCCAACAGACAAAGTACTTGTTCAGTGGGAGTTCTGGTGGTCTTTCCCTCTGCCTTATTGGTCTGTGCTTCAAACCATGCATATAAATCTTTCAGTGCATCTCGGAGAGAGGCATCACTATCACAGACAAGTGGTGTAGATTTGCAGTCTTTAATGGCCTGAATGCCTTGGCACATATGCCGTGTGTCCTTAGTATTTATGGGTTCACCATGGCTTTTTTATGCATAGCATCTCTAATAGCCCAGAACTGCTACCTTGGTATATGGAGGGATGGAGAGATGCCTTGTCATCAGAGTCATATCAGCTATGTACTTGCTGATGTAATCAGTCACTGATGCTGTGTATTCCTCCAAATCTGTGGTATGATTGTATGTAGCTGCCTCTCTGAACGTATTCCAGTCTGTGTGCTCAAAACAGTCCTGAGGTGCTGAGATGGCTCCCTCATACCAGGCCTCAGAACTAGCTTGGCAGATTTCAATATGTTGTCAATATGCTAAAATTATCATAATGGATATGTTGTCTGAGCAGCTGATATGGGGCCAGGGTGCAGCCTTGTAATCACTGTGAATGTTGATTTAAGCATAGTCTAGAGTGTTTGTTCTCCAGGTCAAAAATGGATGCAGATGAGTGTGCCATTTATTTCATCCATCCATCCATCTTCCATCCATCTATCTTTTATACCACTTTATCCTTTTCAGGGTCACAGGGAACCTGGAGCCTATCCCAGGGAGCACAATCACATACACATTCACAGACCCATTCATACACTACGGACACTTTGGACACGCCAATAAGCCTACCATGCGTGTCTTTGGACACGGGGGAGGAAACCAGAGTACCCGGAGGACACCCCCGCAGCACGGGGAGAACATGCAAACTCCACACACACATGGCCCTGGGACACACAGGGCCACGTTGGGAATCGAACCCTCAACCCTGGAGGTATGAGAACATGTGTTATATGTTAACCACCAAGCCACCGTGTGCCATGCCATTTATTTATTCAAATGGAAATACAGACATTATTTTGATTTCATTGAGTGTAAAAAGAAAAATTTTACTCTTGAATGCAAACTGTGCACAATTTCTAAAGAACATTCTACCACTCTTAAACTCGACCAGCAATTTGTCAAAGCACTTTAACAGGAAGCATTCTACGACAAAACTTGTCGCGAAGGAGGATTCCCACAACCAAGTCGAGAGTGGTCCACCCCCAGTAAACAAGCTAGATTGGATTTTTGTTCAGGATCGGGCGAGAAGGTAACTTCCGAACAGATGAAGAATGTTGTAGCAGCGTTTGTGGTGGAGGAAATGCTGCCCTTGTCGATTGTGGAATCACAGTCACGTAGAGACATACTTATGAAGATATCTGTGAAGGACATACCCTTGCAGGACGAAAAAAGACATTAGATAAATACTATGCTGACATCGAGTATGAACTTAAAAAAAAACATTTGAGCATTTAGAGTATGTATCTACAACTGCAGACATTTGGACTTGTAATAATAAAAGCTTCATTGGCATGACTGCACATTGAATAAACCCTGTGACTTTTAGCTGTCAAAAAGCTGCCATAGCCTATAAAACAATTAAGGGAAGGCGTACATATGATGTGTTTGCAGGCGAAATAGACCAGGTGCATTCAGCATTTTGATTGGCAGATAAAATCACAGTGAGAGTCACAGCCAATGGGTCAAATTTTCTAGATCAATATCAGAGGACACGGTGTTAGGCAAAATGTGAGATAGAAAATTATGCAATAATAAGCATACAGAAAGAGAACATGATGTAAAGATTTACACTGGAAGTAGAAATGCAGGCAAATGCAGGCCCGAGTTCATGCCCAACTTCACACAGATAATGAAGTTGAAGGAATTCACCTAAATGTTTCCCTGGAAGCTTTGAGTTCAGAGGTAAATGTAGAGATCATAAAAGGTGAACCAAATGAAAATGCTTCTTCTTGTAAACAGAATGTTTCTTCTTGTAAACAGAACATTATTAAAAATAAATAAATAAAGAAAGAAAGAAATAAAATTGTAAAATAAATAAATTTTTTAAAAACGTTATAGAATGTGAAAATCTAAAGATTATGTATAAACGTAAAAATATGAATAATCACAAAATTATAATACATCCATGAATCAATTGTTAAAATAACATAGAAAAACTGGCACAATAAAATAGCTAGATAGATAGATAGATAGATAGATAGATAGATAGATAGATAGATAGATAGATAGATAGATAGATAGATAGATAGATAGATATTGTTAATTGAGGGATGTTGACAAATATTTAATGCTAATATAATGGGTATGGAAGATTTTCCGTACATTTAATGTGTAGAATTACAGAAGAAATTTATACCTGATGTTGTTGTCTACTTGTGTGAGTACTTTCCCATTTATTTGTCATGATGTCATTGGTCGGTGTAATTTCCTGTTTTAGCTCCTCCTCTTTCCTTTCCGCAATGTGTCTTCATGGGAGAGAGACGAGAGAGATTAATTGAAGATTCAACCCAGTTGCCGTTCACATACTTATTTGGTTAGAAGAAAACACACAACACAGACTACAACCAATTACACTAATGCTTTCTAGATTGTTGGTGTGGGGTGTATGGGCAAAATGTGTGTAATAATGCAATGTGAAATATTGCATTTATTTGGCATATTCTTCAAACAGCTGCATTTCACTGTAATTTCAGTGTCTTGTCATTTTCTACATAAATATCTGCATGCCTAGAGAGATTCTGAGAGATTATATTGTCATTACTTCTGCAGAACTTTCTTAGGAATGCAAGGTTGGGTGGTTAGATGGAGGTCAAGCCCAGATTTGAGACCAAAAATATGAAAGGAAATTGTGAAACTTCAGTAATGTTCAATAATATTTTACATTTACACAATTTTATCAACAATCCTCACAGCACAACATGTCTATAATTTTATTGGAATAGTTTACTACAAAAGAAATTATTACCCCAAATGCAATCCATCAGTCAAGGACTGACAGCTTAAAGTCCCAAGATCCATCCCATCAGTTAATCTTGTTTATTATAGATCTGGAGCTGTGGAGATTCTTCACTTCCCAAGTCAGTACTTGATTTACAATATTAAAAAAAAAAAATAATAATAATTAATTTCCCCTCTTTGTTAAAATTGTTAATGACCGAGTGATGTTTCTTCCACTAACAGATAATGGTAATGGACGATTCAGAAGTTTTGAAATATGTCTGTACCCGATTCCATCAATATGTTTCGAACAATACATTACATTACATTACATTTATTCACTTGGTAAACGCTTTTATCCAATGCGACTTACAAATTAGCAAAGCGATATATCAAGCAGAGAACAATACAAGTAGTGCTACTATACAAGATCCATTAATTGAATACCAGAGGAAGCAATGTGCACAGAGTAGAGGTGTAAGCGTGTTGTGGGTTTTTTTTTTCTTTTTTTTCTCTCTATGAGTTGGTTAGGTGTTGGAAGAGATGGGTCTTTTGCTGTTTTTTAAAGATAGTGAGAGATTCTGCAGTCCGGTGCAGCATTCTGAATCATCTGAAGGGGTTTGATGGAGCTGGCCGGGAGGCCTGAAAGCAGTGAGTTGCAGTAGTTCAGTTTAGAGATAACAAGAGCCTGGACAAGTATCTGTGTAGCCTGTTTGTTGAGGTATGGTCGGATGTTCTTGATGTTGTACAGGATGAACCTACAGGACCTTGCAGTTGCTAAGATGTGGTCTGTAAAGGTCAAGCCGCCATCAAGAATCACCCCAAGGTTCCTGGCAGTCCTGGTTGGCACGAGTGTAAGTGAGCTGAGCCGTACAGTGAGCTTCTGGTTGATTGAGGGATAGGCTGGGATGACGAGAAGCTCAGATTTTCCCAGGTTAAGCATAAGATGGTGCTCCTTCATCCAGACCGAGATGTCCGACAGGCAAGAAGATGGATGGATCGTCAGGCTGGAAGCACAAATGGAGCTGGGTTTCATCAGCATAGCAGTGATAGGAGAAGCCATGAAACTCAATCACCTGCCTGAGAGATGTAGTGTAGATAGAGAAGAGGAGTGGACCCAGAACTGTCCCCTGTGGAACGGCAGTTGTGAGTTGCTGAGTTTCAGAATTACCTCTGCTCCATGATACCTTGAAGGATCTGTCAGAAAGATAGGTTTCCATCCAGCGTAGAACCATTCCAGTGATGCCCAGGTTGGAGAGAGTTGATAGGAGGATCTGATGGTTCACAGTGTCAAAAGCAGCAGAGACGTCAAGTAGGATGAGGATAGATGATCTAGAGGTTGCTCTAGCTAGTCATAAGGCTTCAGTGACGGAAAGTAGAGCAGTCTTCGTGGAGTGGTTGCTTTTGAAGCCAGACTGCTTGGTGTCCAGGAGGTTGTTCTGTGCGAGAAAATTGTAGAGTTGATTAAAAACGGCTCTTTCCAGAGTTTTGGAAAGAAAAGGGAGGAGGGAAACAGGTCTGTAGTTGTCAACTATAGCAGGGTTGAGTGATGGTTTTTTAAGCAGTGGGGTAACCCGGGCTTGCTTAAATGAGGTAGGGTTTGTGCCAGTAGAGAGTAATGTGTTAAAGATGTGTGTAAGTGCAGGTAATAGTGTGGGAGAGATGGACTGCAGAAGGTATTAAGGGATAGGGTCAAGGGGACAGGGCTAGAGAGGAGGAGTTTAGAGACATCAGTCTCTGAGAGGGGAGAGAAGGAAGGAGGAGGGGTCAGTCTATGCATTTCTGGGGTTGACAACTGGTTCCTGATTGATGTAACCTTGCTGGAAAAGAAAGTTGCAAGGTCATCTGCAGTGAGAGAGGTAGGGGAAGGGGGAGGAGGGGGACAGAGAAGAGAGGAAAAAGTTTTGAAAAGAATGCAGGTGTTGGGAGAACTACCAATCTTCTCTTGGAAGTATGTGGCTTTGGAGATGCTATTGGAAAAAGAGGAGAGAAGTGTCTGGTAATTGGTTATGTCAATTGGATTGTTTGATTTGCACCATTTCCTTTCAGATGCTCTTAGGCGTTGGCCGGTTGTCACGTAGAGCTCTCGAGAGCCAAGGACTAGACGGTGATTGTGCGAGCAGGTCCGGAGGTTAGGGGGCATATGCTGTCAAGAGAAGATGTTATGGTGGAACATAGCATGTCGAAGGAGAAATGTGAGGGGGAAAGGGAGCGAAGATTGCGATGAAAAGAGATAGAAGGAGGAGACAGTGAAGGGGGTGAGGGGAGAGAAATAGAGAACTGGATAAAGAAATGGTCAGAGGTGTGCAGAGGAGTAATGAGAAGATTGTGTGTGGTGCAATTACGTGTGAGGCTGAGGTCAAGCTGTTTGCCGGCGTTGTGGGTTGCTGGTGTGGTGAACTGCTTGCGGTCAAATGTGTGAAGGAGAGCAAGAAAGTCAGCTACATGTGGCTTGTCTAGATGAATGTTGAAATCACCAAGGACCAGAAGAGGAGTTCCATCATCTGGGATGGTGGACAGTAGCATGTCAAATTCATCGATGAACTTCCCCAGTTGACCTGGAGGACGGTAAACAACAAGAAAGTGCATTTTGGCTGGGTCAGTGACTGTAACAGCATGAAATTCAAAGGAAGTGTATGAGCAAGAGGGAGAAAGACAGGTAAATTTCCATGTTTTGGAGAGAAGCAAACCTGTACCACCCCCTCGTCTGTTGGGGCGTGAAGTATTGGAGAAGTTGAAGTTGGAGGCCAGGGCAGCTGGTGTAGCAGTGTTCTCAGCATGGATCCAGGTCTCAGTCAGAGCCAGCACACTGAGGTTGGAGTGGGTTGCAAATGCATAAATTAAATCTGCCTTGTTGACAGCAAATTGGCAGTTCCAAAGTCTGATTGAGAATGAGATGGAACCTGTAGAGGCCGCATTCAGAGAGCGTAGGTTGTGTACAATAAGGTTTCAAAGGTCTTGGGAGAGCTCTTGGACTTGAGATGAGCTATGAGAGCTCATGCTACTACAGTGCATCCAGAAAGTATTCACAGCGCTTCACTTTTTCGACATTTTGTTATGTTATATAAGAGAGGGTGCCAGAAATGTTGTGTGAGGCAGCAGAAGCGTGGAAAGTGAGCTGGCATCCATGCTAGGCTGACCCGGGCCTATCAGTAACTTAGAGACAGCACACACCAATGGATTTTTCATTGTCAATGGAGATTTTAACCATACAAATTTGAAATCACTGCAATCAAAATTTCACCAGCATGTTGATCTCGCAACCCATTATAAAAACACTTTGAACCTTGTTTACACCAACATTCATGGTGCTTACAAGATTGCACCCTGCCTTCACCTTGGCGTCTTGGATCACATCTCTGTTATACTAATCCCAGCATACAGACTACTTCTGAACATGCCAAACCGGTTCTGAAACAGGTGAAAACCTGGTCTGAGGGAGCCATTTCATTACTTCAGGACGGCTTTGAGCACACAGACTGGAATATGTTCAGAGAGGCTGCTACATACCACAACAGCAAAAAGGTGGCCATGGATTGGTTCCTGAGAGCTCTGCCGCACCCAGAGCACCGAGCCATGGGAATACATGCGCCAAGAGCCCCCAAGGAGCTGCTAACTGCCCTAGAACTCACCCTGCCCCTCTTGGAGTTCGGCCGGGATAAGCAGTGACCCCATAGCCCGCCAAGAAGGGGGCCGCCACATCGGCCCGACCGCCAGCACGCTGCCGAAGGAAAAGAGGTCATCTGAAACCCCTCACCTAGGGGACACCCCAGGAGGAGGCCAGGCCAATGAAACCGGATTGGAGGACGCCAAAGGAGAGCCAAGACTTCTGGCTGGCTGGAGGGGGCCAAAACATTCTGGACCCGCCGAAACCAGCCCAACGAAGGTAGGAGGCCCCAGCCCAGCGAAGGTAGGAGGCCCCAGCCCAGCCAGCCTGCATGGTCCTGGGCAAGGAGAACACCCTGACCAAAGTTCATCTCCTAATCCATTCTCATCTGTATTTCAACAGGTGAGCCGGCACGGGAACTTTGGCCAGGATCAGAAAGATAACAACCGGCTGAAGCATTGCTGGGCCCAGGTGCGTCAGATTGAGGGGGTCGACCAAAACCCAGAACACAGGCTACCCACCTCATACTTTTTAGTCAGGGGAAGCCTGCTATACCACTGAACCCAGTGCAGAGGGGAAAATGTGGACCTCCTGGTAGTCTTCAAGACCCGAACCCGAACGCTGATGCACCTGGCCCATACCCATCTGCTTGGGGGCCACCTGAAGGCCTGAAACATCGGGGGGAAAAAGAACGTCCGCTTCACCTGGCAGGGGATGGACGCAGAGGTCCGGGCCTTTTGTCAACGGTGCCCTCAGGAAGCCCCGACCCTGATCCCTCTTCCCATCATCAGCATCCCCTTTGAAAAGATCGCATGGACCTCGTAGGGCCACTCCCCAAGTCTGCTCGGGGTCACTTGACATCTTGGACTATGCCACCCAGAACCCCGAGGCGGTGCCACTAAGCAAATCCACCTCCCGCAACATCGCCAGAGAAATGGTACTCCTGTTGTGTGGGGATCCCAAAGGACATTATTACCGACCAAGGTACACCTTTTGTGTCCAAGCTAATGTCTGATCTGTGTCGGCTGTTACAAGGGAAACACCTCAAGACATCTGTCTACCACCCGCAAACTGATGGACTGGTCGAGAGATTCATCCAGATGCTAAAACAGATGATATGCTGGGTGGTAGATGAGGAAGGAAGGAACTGGGACCTCCTCCTTCCCTACATGCTCTTCGCTGTCTGGGTGTGCCCCCAGGCATTCACGGGCTTCACCACCGGCAAGCTCCTCATCAGACTGCGACATCGAGGACCCTTGGATGTGGACTGTGAAGCGTGGGAGGAACAACCGTCCCCATTCCGCTCGGTCATTGACTACGTGCAGGAGTTGCAAGAGAAGATTGACCGGGTAACCCTGATAGTTCAAGAGCACATGCGAGCTGCCCAGAAAGAACAGAAACGCATGTACAACTGTCCGACGCAGCCTCTGGAGTTCCAACCGGGCGATCGGGTGCTCCTACTAGTGCCCAGTAGCTCCTGCAAGTTCTTGGCCTGGTGGCAAGGCCCATACAAAGTCCTCGACCGAAAAGGCCCTGTAAACTACCACCTGTAGCAGCCCGGTAAGCGAGCAGAGGAAAAACTCTACCACGTGAATCTGCTGAAAAAGTGGATAGAACCGGCGCCGGTAGTATCGGCGTACACAGCTCTGGACACTGATCACGGCTAGGGTACCCTGGTAGAATTGGGGGGAGATCTTACCTCCACACAAAGACAGGAGCTAACTGAGTTGGTGGACCAATTCTCTGATGTGTTTTCTACCTCAGAGAATTTTCTAGGAATGGTGCAGCTGGTCTACAAAGAGATCAAGATCCGTCGGGGAGTAGTAGTAAGACTGTGGGCCCACCGTGTCCCAGAGGCCCGGCGCAAGTCCGAATGCTGTGGGACCACATCATAGAGGAGTCCAACAGCCCCTGGTCCAGCCTCATTGTCGCAATGCCAAAGCCGGATGGAAGTATGCGGCTTTGTAATGACTTCTGGAAGCTGAACCAGGTCTTCAAGTTCAATAGCTACCCCCTCCCTGGGGTGGACGACCTCATGGAGCATCTGGGGAGAGCCCGGTTCATATCTACCCTGGACCTAATGAAAGGCTACTGGCAAGTCACGCTGGCACCAGATGTGAGACCGAAGACTGCCTTTAGTACAGCCACTGGTCACTAGCAGTACCGGATTCTCCCTTCGTCTACACGGGGCGCCCGCAATGTTCCAGTGTCTGATGGACATTGTCCTGCGACCGCATCGTATGTTCGCCTACCTTGACGATGTGGTCATCCACTCCTCCACTTGGAGGAAAAAGTCGAGGCATTGAAGAACTACACCCGGTGCAAATCAAAGAAACAGGTATGTACCTTCTTGGGGTTGGCGGGGTATTACCACAGGTTCATGCCTAACATCTCCTCTGTATCTTCCCCCATCTCAGACCTTATGAAGAAGGGCCAGCCGGACCAGGTAAAATGGTCTGCGGAGGCAGAGTAGGCGTTCCAAGCCCTAAAGGAGGCCCTCACCAGTGCCCAAGCGCTACGCAAACCAGACTTCACCCTCCCATTCAAATCCCACACACAGATGCCTCCGAGACCGGGCTGGGCGCTGTTCTCTCGCAAACCTTTAACGGAGAGGAACACCTGTTTCTCTACATCAGTCGAAAGTCACCAGCTGAGAGGAAGTATGCGGCCGTGAAAATAGAGGCCCTGGTGATAAAATGGGCCATAGCATACTACCTGTCTGGTCGGCACTTCATCCTGTTGACAGACCACACCCCACTGCAGTGGATGGCCAAGGCCAAGGACACTAATGCCAGGGTAACCCGATGGTTCCTCTCGTTGCAGGATTTCTCTTTCCAGGTCCAGCACTGGGCGGAGACCTGGAATGCAGATGGCCACTCGCGACGGGATATACTGTGGACCCGACACACGATGGCAGTGGGCTCGGAGCTGAGGTGAAGAGATAGCTCCGCTTCAGCGCCACCAATGTTTTGGGTGGCCGTAGAGCATGTGACTGCAGGGCGGGGCCACGACACACCCACAGCTTGTGAATGGTGCACTGCACGGCAGAATTCCACCATTGAGCAGGCAAGGTGAGAGTATAAAAGGTCGATATTCCACACGCAAGGGGGAGAGAAGTATCTCTGTGCATGTGCACAAGTCTCTGGCGTGTTTTAGGTGATTTTTGCAATGAGTGCATGTCTGCTAATCGCTGTTGTGTGTTTTTGTCGGTTTCAGACGACTCAGACGAGTGAAGGCTCCAATCCCTGGCTGTAACCGCAGACGGCTGAGACCCTCACTGCCTGATTGCACTTCAATACACACACATGTGCACCTGCACTCCCCTCACAGACAGTATTAAATAAAGATTTCTCCATGAAAACTAAAACGGACTGTGTGTCTGTGCTCTCCTCACGATTGGCTAAATTCCCCACAAACCATTGTGTCAAACATTCAAGTCACTTAATCGTGCTCAGTGTGAAAGGACCTTTAGATAAGCCAAATTTGTTGCTGATGGGACAAAATTTGTTGCTGAGTTGTGACAAAATCCAACATGACAAATTGATGTCATGGAGTGTGTTGAACATGTCTCGGTCCAGGGAATCCAGTGATGCCTGACCGTTTAACACATACAGTTAAAAAGTTATGACCATGAAAATACTTCCAAATTAGACCAAAATTTGACCTGATGGTTGCGCTAGAGCAGGGGTGTCAAACTCATTTTCACCGAGGGCCACATCAGCATAATGGTTGCCCTCAAAGGGCCAGATGTAACTGTAGAACAGTATAAATGTAACCAAATATAATGTATAATAAATGTAACTAGTCCATAACATATTGTTAAATAACTTTCTGTATTTACTACTTATTGAAGTTACAAATATTACATATGCATTTGCATAGCTTGTTGCTCTGTTACTATAACAATAATCCTTTAAATTTTCAGGTTAAGAAACCCACATTACTCCATTGATCAACTATCAAACTATTCAAGTAAATAACGAAAAATATAATCAAAACACAAGTTATAACATTAACTTTGTTTAAAACATTTTTAACACAGTCGAGAGGGTCAGAATAGCATACAACCACCCAGCTGCTAACAACATGTGTGACAGATGTAGCATTTTACATAAATGCTGCAAAAAAATAAATGGCTGCACACAGCCTTGCAGGAGTAAACATTTGTCTGCCTAAACACATAAACCTGTAAACAACAATTCAGTTGGGCGAGATGCTCAATTATGTCACATAGGATAGCAAAATCACACAGCTAGGATCTGACAGTTCAGACAAGGGTTTTCCTTTACTCTGCATGAAAACAGCAATGTCTTCCCTAAACTCAGAAAATCGTTTGAGGATTTAACTCCTACTCAGCCACCGCACTTCTGTATGGTAGGGCAGGTCTCCGTGCTCCGAGTCCATCTCCTGCAAGAACAGCTGGAACTGGCGGTGATTCAGGCCCGAATGAAGTTCACCGTTTTCATTACTGTGGTCATTATATTATCCATCCCCAGCACCTTTCCACACAAAGCTTCTTTGTGTATAATACAATGATAAGCTATCAGAGGCGTGTGACAGTTACTGTTTTTCATTTTCTCCTTCATTAATCCAACCAAGCCCATTTTTCCTCCACACATTGCTGGTGCACCATCTGTAGTTAATCCCACCAACTTTTCACAGGGCAATCCAGTTTTACTTACGGATTTCTCCACCGCTTCATAAATATCCTGTCCCGTTGTGGTCCCATGCATGGCAGCTACATCCAAGAGCTCCTCGGTCGGTGACAGAGAGGTCCGACTTCACGCCTCTAATAAAAATGGATAGCTGTGCAGTGTCCGTGTTGTCTGTGCTTTCATCAAGTGCTAATGAAAAGGCTGTGTAACTGCGTGACTCTTCGGCCAGCTGTGTTGACAGGTTTCCTGCTAGTTCCTTGACTCGGTCCGCGATGATGTTTCTTGACAAACTGACATTTTGAAAAGTCTGTATCTGGTCGGGGCACACCTGCACACACACCTTCAGCATGCACTGCTTCAAAAAGGCACCCTCTGAAAAAGACTTTGAAGCATGGGCAATTTCTTCAGCCACAATAAAGCTAGCTTTCCCTGCCGCATCGTTTTTGGTGGTGCCTTTTGTGAACACATTCTGTTGCAATCGCAGTTTGCCTTTTAATTCTTTGGCAATTTGTTGTTTTTCTTTAAGGCTAAATTTAGCATACTTGGCTCCGTGTTTGGTGTCAAAATGCTGACGTAGATTGTACTCTTTGACAACCAACACCGCCTCATAACACACAAGACATTCCGGTTTTTCTTCTTGAAGCACAAACATATATTCACCTTCCCATCTTTCATGAAACAGCCTTCCATCTGCATCAATCTTTCGCTTCCTTGACATTTTGGGATCATTTGTGGTTATTTCTCAATCTGCTCAATCTCACTTGTCGCATTAATTAAACACTGATGTGGACACTGCGATCTAGTGGCAGGATGCCGTCACTTCGCGGGTAACATAATCGCCATGTATTGTGGGAAATGTAGTTTATGGTCAATGCACGATTGAAAGCAACATAGACCTATTTTAAGACAACCTTTTTTAAAGACCAATTAAGCACTCGCGGGCCACATAAAATGACGTGGCGGGCCACATCTGGCCCACGGGCCTTGAGTTTGACACATGTGTGCTAGAGTGTTGTCAGCCCTTGGCCCTTGGCCCAAATTTGGTCTAAATGTTTTGTAGACGCTTCCCAATCAGTGTGCCAAATTATGCAACATTTTACCAGACGGCTTTATGGGCTGCCATAGACACCCTAGCCAGAAGAAGAAGAAGGAGACGAATAATAAGAAAAGGTTATAATAACAGTGCTTGGGCCCCCTAATAATAATCAGTTGTACATCTACTGTTGTGGCTCCTTTGGTCCACCAGGCCTGCCTGATTCATCCTGATGCTCGACCTCTGCTTCAGAGGTTCTGCAGTTCAGAATAACTCAGTCTCTACTGCTGTGGATGGTCCCAAACGGATACTCTAAAGAACACAAGTCTGTTTGTGTATGCATATCCTACTCATCATAAATTTTTGATTTGACACAGAGAACTTCCTATAAACCCAATATGTATTAGAGTGCTAGGGCAGTTATTTAGTCTGTAAGAGTTGCTAAAGAGCAAAACAGAGGGTTTCACTTTAAGTAATTTTGCTTTTTAAAAATATACAAGAGCTACCATTCAAAGTACCTTTTTAAAAATAGGGTATAAATCTCATGCATGGAAACAAAATCTTGACAGTAGAAACATTAAAAGATAATACTTAAACCCAACGCTGCCCAAAATCGTTTTTGTAATTTTTTGACCGTCAATTCTTGATTTTTGTAATTATTTAATGAGAAAGTTCCTCATTTATGACCTATCAAACTCAGCTCTCCTCATTCATATGAATTTTGACACAATTCGATTCCTGTAGTTAGTAATCCAGTCCACACCCTCAAACATACTTGTGTATTAGTTGCTTATTAGGATGTTTTATTATAAGTGATTAATGATGGAAAAAATCACACATCAGATTTTATTACAAATGAATTCCTGAGAACTATGGTGATATTGCCTTTGGTGGTTATGAGTGCTACATGACTGTTCTGCTGTAAGATTTCTAGCTTTCTATCTTAGTGAATTGTACTGGCACAGTATAAAGTATTGAAGTAGGCATCTTTAGTAAACACTTTAACTTATGGTCTGTCCTGGGGACAGCGAGTCGTAATGTCGATCTCAATGCATCATGCACACTTATTCAATTGATATCCTGGGAGCAATTTAAATGACATTTTACAGTATCTACAGTTTTTGGGAGTTGGGTATAAACCAAAGAACCTGAATGAAATTAGAGACATACAAAACTACACACAGACAGCTACCAGAGCTCAGGCTCGAACCTGTAGTGTGCCACTAATTTGTGCTGAAGCCTTCTGGTTACTTATATATAGTAGATAACATTAGATAACATAAAAAGCTGACTTGCAATGAGTTAAACTAATTTCTACACATTTCCCAATAAAGTCCAGAATGCATGCTGGCATTCAGTCAGTTAGCAGGAACATTTTAGATATTTATAAGGAACTAGAAGAACAATCTGATAATGAAAGAACTGAACAACGTCACATCTTTCATTCTTATGAACTGCAAGTCCACAAGTGCACTGGCAAATGACTAATGTGCTCTGGTATGGAATGCAATTTTAGCAATCTTAAAACCACCATGGTAAATGGTTATGGTGAATGGTCTGTCCTTTTAACCTTAGGTTCTACAAAGCTCTTTACACTGTTTCTCTCATCCATACACACCCCCACACACTCAAGATTAAGGAGAAGGTGATGAGACCCAAAGCCATTTTTTATTTTATTTTAAATGAAATTCCTCATTATGAATCTTAAATATATAAAAAACAAAAACAAAATGGCTCTATGGAATATAAGACATCCGTTCTGTAGCCAATAATAAACATGAGGACAAATAAGATCAGTGAATACTTTAAGGTCATAAATAAGGTCATTGAATACTTTGGTTCATTTAATCACTAAAGTCTATATTTTATGAGCTATAATTCATGACTATATAAATAATGTAATAAATCACTGCTTCCCGTGAATGGCAGTCGTCGGGCGTGTCTTTATCTGGAGAATCTCAGGGAAGCCCAGAAGCTGTACACAATGCACATAAAATACACCAGACAACTATATCAATGCCAGATGGAGCTCATTAAAGACTTCTGGCAAAAATTTAATTATCGATTCTGCTGAACTACTCCATCCCACTGCAGCCTTCTTCTTAACGCATATAAAATCAACATCACTAAGAAAAGCTTAGGTTCTTCCTTCGAACTCCTTAGTCACAATGGAAAAATGAAAGTACAGTGCTGTGAAAAAGTATTGGCCCCCACCCTGATTTCTTCTGTTTTTGTTATCCAATACCATCTGTGCCTGTGTGAACATGTATTTGCCCAAGTAGTTGCTAATTCCACAAATCGAAGAAACTGTATTCATAATGGGGTTCACAACCTGGCCCTATTACTTCAAACACTGTCCAATCAAATCAACACTTCAATAGAACTTTTTAATCAGCATGAAGTTGGTTAAAAGGTCTTACAACGTAACACACCATGCCAAAGTTGAAAACATGTTTTTCAGAAATTATGAGGGAAAATGTTATTGAAATGCATCAGTCTGGGAAGAGTTACAGAGCGATTTCAAAGGCTCTGGGACTCCACAAGGACCACAGTGAGAGCCATTATCTCCAAATGCAAAAACTCAGCACTATACAGTGAGGAAAAAAGTATTTTGCTTTTGTACGTTTGCCCACTGACAAAGAAATGATCAGTCTATAATTTTAATGGTAGATTTATTTGAGAGACAGAATAACAACAAAAAAATCTAGAAAACGCATGTCAAAAATGTTATAAATTGATTTGTATTTTAATGAGGGAAAAATGTATTTGACCCCTCTGCAAAACATGACTTAGTACTTGGTAATGACTTAGTAATTACTTTTCATTTTCAATGCCCTGGCTGAGGGAAGGAGGTTCTCACCCAAAATATGACGCTACATGGCCCCGTCCATCGTCCCTTTGATGCGGTGAAGTTGTCCTGTCCCCTTAGCAGAAAAACACCCCCAAAGCATAATGTTTCCACCTCCATGTTTGACGGTGAGGATGGTGTTCTTGGGGTCATAGGCAGCATTCCTCCTCCTCCAAACACAGCGAGATGAGTTGATGCCAAAGAGCTCCATTTTGATCTCATCTGACCACCAGAGGACAACTGGGTGAAAGTGTTGTGGTCAGATGAGACCAAAATGGAGCTCTTTGATCAAATACTTTTTTCCCTCACTGTAATGGACCTTCCCAGAAGTGGCTGACCTTCCAAGATTTCTCATCCAGTCTTAAGAGCACAGCAACTACTCATCCAGGAGGTCAAAAAAGAGCCAAGAACAATGTCAAAAAGTACTACAGGATCCTCATGCATCAATAACACTGTTTATGACTCCACTATCAGAAAGACACTGGGCAAAAATTGCATCCATAGAAGAATTGCGAGGTGAAAACCACTGCTAATCCAGAAGAACATTAACGCTTTTCTGAATTTTGCCAAAACACACCTTGATGGTCATCAAACCTTTTGGGAGAATGTTCTGTGGAATGATGAGTCGAAAGTGGAACTGTTCGGAAAACAGTGGTCCTGTTACATCTGGCATAAACCAAACACAGAATACCACAAAAAGAACATCATAGCTATGGTCAAGCATGGTGGTGGAAGTATGATGGTGTGGGGATGCTTTGCTGATTTTTTGCTTTTTTGTTGCCAGCGGTTTAGACATTAATGACAGTGTGTTGAGTTATTTTGAGGGGACAGCAAATTTACACTGTTACACAAGCTGTACACTCACTACTTTAGATTGTAGCAAAGTGTCAGTGTTGTCACATAAAAAGATATCATCAAATTTTTACAAAAATGTGAGCGGTGTACTCACTTTTTCACAATTCAAAGTGTCTGACAGTCTCGATTTGTCCATGGTTCTCACTCTTTTGAATCTCAGAATAAACAAATTATCTATCCTGAAATGACTCTGACTGTTTATTGAATACTCAGTGCTGGGAAAGGGCCAGTCATGACAGTCAGTTTTGTTTTTGTCTTATTATCTTCATGTATCCTGGTGAGGAAACAGCTGTTATAATGTAAGTGATAGCAAGAACTCATTTATTTCAGAGATGTTCATCATTAAATGTAAATATAAACAGATAAAAAGTATGACACAAATTTCTGTGGAATAAAAGACAGTAAAAGTAATAATAGATAACATTGTTTATGTAGTAAAAAAAATATATGTAATACACAATGTTTCCAGAGAAATTCAGTTTCACCCCTGAATCACCTTGCTTGCACATAAAAGTCAACACTACTATGAAAACTGTTTCCCTGGAAACTTTGTGATTAATGATTCATAAAACATAATTCTCAGAGCAATAATTTAATACCTTATATACAAATACTGTTGGCCATTTCATACCTGTAATTCTGTGGCACTAATAGTGAACAGGATAAATCAACTGTAATAAAACATACAGTATGAAACACCAGATTTAACCAAACAAACCCCTCTAACTAAGAATGTATATACGTATGTGTGTGTGACTGTGTGTGTGTGTGTGTGTGTGTGTGTGTGTGTTATATGCTGTGATAACTTTCTTCCCTATAGCAGCGGTCCTTCACTCTCACTAGGATGTGCATGGAAATTAATTCTGTTTTCCTGGAATCTGCCCGGGCTCCGGATGTTTCTGTCACTGTTGGATTTAATATCACACGCTATCTCCGGTTGCTCTTTAAAACCTGCATATTTTCCCAGCTTCCTGTATGCAGTACATTAGAATTGATAATCTTTTCCACATCATTCAACACTGCTGTCTGTCTTTTGTCACTGCAGCTGGGTGGGTTGTTATTACCTGTTTGTCTGTCCTTATCACCCATGTGATCTCTCTGAGAGGATCCGAAGGATGTTCAGATATTATGGAAAGAGAGTATGGGTTGCTTTAAAAGAAATAGCTGGATATACAAGTTAATAGAGAATATTTATATCTCATTCAGAAAGCTGTTTTTTTTAGATCAAAATAAATGGTATTTATTTTATAAAGGGCAAATTGAACAAAATTCTGAATTTAATTCATAAATTTAACAACCTCTAAATGATGCCCATGTCTCAGATCTGTTGGTAGCCATGTTTATTCTCAATTTTCTCCCCAATTTGGTCGTTTGCAAGTTCCCACTATTTATAGAAGGTAAAGGCTAGGATGAGCCACCTTTGAGACCTTTGAAGCTGACCAACTGCTGTGACTCAGGGCGTTGTAGGAAAGCACTAACTGCCCAATTCCACATACAGTCCCCTCCGAAACTATTAGAACAGCAAGGTCAGATTCTTTTGTTTTTTTTTGCTGTAGACTAAAGGCATTTGTGTTTGAGATCAAAAGATGAATAGGAGAAGACAAGATTCGAATTCCATTTTTGAAGTTCCTAGTATTTATATGTAGATGTGTTAAACAACATAGAACATAGCACATTTTGTATCCGACCACCCAATTTGAAGAGAGCAACAGACACCAAATGGTTGGGCCTAGGAAAACAGCAACAGCAAAAACATTGTGAGAGCTGTGAAGGAAAACCCCAAAACTACAGTCAGTGACATCACCAACAACCTCCGCAAGGTAGAGGTGAAAGTATCACAATCCACCGGTTAAAGAAAATTTGGAGTGAAGAAATCTAGAGGCCATAATACAAGATGCAAACCACTCATCTGCATAAACATTCAGAAGGCCAAATTAGAATCTGTAAAAGACACTCAGAGATAAGACGAGCCAGTTCAGGAACCAAGATGAACCTCTAGTAGTCATAAAAGCACACTTCATCATGCCCAAGCACACTTCAGCGTGTGGATTCATGTGGGCTGGGAATCAAACGGCCAACCCTTCGATTAGTGGACAACCCGCTCTACACCCTGTGCCACTGCCACCCCACACCCTGGAACAAACCACAATTGAAAGAGGCTGTGGTAAAAACCTGGAAAAGCATCCCAAAAGAAGAAACCAACAATTTGGTGATATCACTGAGTCGCAATTGATTAATTGCACTCACGATCTCATGGGGATGGGGTGAAGGCTTTCGTGTATGTTAACAATATTCAAATTTGTCTTAAGATGGTTAATAATATATTCGCCACAAGGCAGACATTTAAAGGTATAATCAGCAAGAGCAGAAACTAAAGGTAACATCAGCAGATCAAGAGCAGATGTTAAAGGTATAATCAGCAGATCAAGAGCAGATGTTAAAGGTATAATCAGCAGAGCAGATGTTCTTTGAAGCTGGGAAGTGTGTGAGAAGAACTTTCTAAAAAGAACTGACCAGACTTTATTGGATCACTGTATCCAGCTGTCGAGGCAGCAGGACTCTCTTGTGTGGAACAGAATAACGGTGCCTTACAAGCCTCAGTTACCGCAACAATAACGTTAACCTCATAAGCAAAACCAAATTGTTTTGATTTTCTGTAAATAAAAAGGTTGTAAAATGTTGGCAGGTCTTAAACCTTTTATCCCACAGGACCGGCTACTATCAGGCATTTACAGACATCCTTTATGACTACTTTCACATTAAAAGTAGAATATGTGTTCTAGAGAAGCTGCCACTTGTCCCACTGTGATGAGAGGTGGGAGAAGAACAAACAGTTTAATGGGCATACGCCATGAAGTATGATTATTAACACATAAATAATATACATGATCTCAATGCAATGCCATGTATCTTATATTCTCTGACTTAGGACCAATGTTGAAAGTATCTGACTTTTTCAAATCAATATGAATCTGATTTTTAAAGGCCAGATGTTACTTTTATACAGCTGTGACTAAACTGAAGTATAAGTAGATTTTAGACAACAAAATCTAATTATACATGACATACATGGATCCGTTTATATATTGAATGATTGGTGAGCCAGCCAGGAGGTGTATAACGATTGGTGCTTTTGCAGTTATTATTGTCACACATGAGTTAAGAGATTTGTGGGTGCAGGATTGAAGCAAGCACTGAAGCATGTGAACAAATAAAATCACACCTGAACTTTGGTCTGATGATATAGCCATGGACTGAATATATAGCTGAATAAGGACTGTGTATGGACGCAGCTTAAATCTGATCTGAGTTTGCTACCATTTTCTCACTTAATGGATGCTTCAGAACCTCAATGGAGATACATTGCGAATAATATCTACTTAGCTAAAATTCTGCCATCATTTTAGCAAAACTCCATGGCTGACCTCTGCTGCTCTTTGCTGCTCTTTGCTTCTCAGAGTTCAGACGAGCCGTCTCGCTGGGTGGAGGAGATCCTGCCCACTCACACGGCTTGCATACGTGAAGTGGAGCTGCTCACTGGACTCGATTTCTACCGCTCCGTCGCGCTACCCTACACAAACACACTCACGCTGAAAACCTATCTGCACACTTTCGAGGAAAACGTCTAACACCTGGTGGAGCAACATCACTAAACACCACATCACCTCTCTTCCTGGATCCACTGATGATTAGGTGTATAGTTTTTATACAGTTTGTCATATTTATTGTTCATTTCAAACAAAATAATGATGGTACAATGTTTCAAACAGTTCAACTTTAGACTCACTAAATATATCTGTTTAGAGCGTGAAGCACATTGCGTTATTGTGAGTGTGTGTGTGTGTGTCGGAGGCTGTCGGAGGAAGCTGGGGAGAAAACCCATAGAGAGCGCGCCACATGATCAGAATTTCAGTATGAATTGAAATCACATGTGGATTTAATATCTTTGTTTAAAAAATAAAAAAATCAATTCAATTTCATTTGCCTGTTCAAATAGGATGTGTCTGCTGATGTTTGTAGGCTGTGTAGGTGTCAACAAAGCTTAAGGCATTGAGAGGTTAAATTAAGATTTGAAGTAGAAAACATCCAAGGTGAGTTTCTGTAATCAAAGTGGGTTCGTTTGATGCGGGTGGTAGCGAGTTTGCATGGTCTGCTTCTAGGTGGTCTGGAAGGAAAACTGAGGCAGATCTGTGGCGTCTGGGATGCTGGCTTTGGTGTGTGCCATGATTAGACGCTGAAACCATTTTAGCATGCCAGGGCTGAGTGCGGTGTTTATGCCACACAGACAGAGATGATATATTCTTAGAGATAGGTGTAAGGTGTGTGTGTGTGTGTGTGTGTGTGTATTTGGTCAAGATGTGCCCAGACTACCTGTTTAGCCCAGAGCTCCAGTGTTGTTACCCTCAGATACCTGATACCTTTGCTTTGTATTAACCTGAAGCCAGATGTCTGCCATGCTGACTAGGCTGTCTTCAATAACTAAAAACATGTCTGTAAACTCACAGTTAGAGACAGGCTTCAAAAGCAGAAAATGTCTCAATGCTGCCCATGTACTGAGATATGGACCAGAAAGCTGGATGCCCTTCAATTACAAGGTTCTTCGTTAATCCATTAAGTCATAAGTCATCCATTAAGGCGTTAAGGTAAGTCATAACAGAATAAAGCAAACTCTTTCTCAGTATTTCTCACTTTCTAATGTATTCAACCTGGAATTTATGATTTCCATTATTTTATGGGTTGGATTTTCTTCCTTTTCAGCAGTGAACTAAGTGATGGTAGGTTTTCATCTTTCAATACGAAACATATCTAACCTAAGGCCTAAGTCAGTGAGGGTATCCTTGTAAGGAGTGAAGTAAATGATCAGCCTGTAAGTGACTGCAGTGCTTTTGTGTAAATTATTCCCATTGTAAATTTAGTACTGCCACTAGAAACCGAAAATTCAGGATACACTTGACTGAAAACCTAAACAGACTTTTTAAAAACAACAACATTCTAAGATAGTTTTTTTTTTGTATAACTGTATTAATATTAGACTTTTTAATTCATTTCATGAATCCAATGAATCTGAACTGAAACACAACAAACCAAAAAAATGATCACACTTTTATCGAAATTTACACATCTAAACAAAAACAATGATAAATATATTATTGCTCCTTCAGTTCTGTTACAATCAAATTTAACAGATTTTTTTTTATCCAATTATCCAAATAATGTAAAGTTCTAGAAAACTTTTATGATATGCAAAACACCAGTCAAGTAATGAACTAGGCTTCTATTCTGTTGGTGTAAAAGTGTTTCCACATTACTTCCACAGGAATGTGCAAAACAACAGGGCGAACAGCAGCAATAGAACCAACACCGACCTCCAACTTTAAACAACAGATGTAGCCTCAAGGCAGAGTATGCTGTTATGATTTTGCATATATCTGCCTCCAGCCGAGTAAGTCATGGTGTGTGTTTCCTTTCCTGAGTTCATTCAGAAATTGACAAAGAACAAAAAATACATTCTGTAACAGCGGGCAAGTCAGCACACAATCCTTCAAAACATCAGCAACCGCAGGCAGTATACCATTACAATCTCAGTGATCGACTGCACGATGAAGACATCATTACTGTAAAACGATTAGATGATAACAGTTACAGGTGTTGACTCAAAGGTTCATATCTGTGTATTATTATTGTGATATATTAATGTGTGTCAATACTGAACAACTATTAAATGCAAGAAACACATGCCTTGTGTGTGTGTGTGTGTGTGTGTGTGTGTGTGTGTGTAGTCGAGAGCTGGGAGTGTATGCCATTGCGTGTCTCTGGTCTCTCACACACACAGAATTAATGACTACTTTTCATTTCATTTCGGGCACACATCTTGACACAAACAGAAAAAGGTGTATCTATTATCTCATAACTCAGTGAACACACTCACGCACAGTCATAGCTAATCAGACCCTCAGCAGAGTATCATGACGCATCTGCACGTCTCTATTTCACGTCTGAATTATACACGTATGTTTCTTCTTTAGGAAAATGTGGAACGTCCGCAGCGTTTATGCAGATTGTATTTCCAAGTAAAACCTTCCCGAACCACTACTCCATTGTTACGGTCAGTAGACGTGCATCACTGTATTTACATTCCGGTAAATCCTTTTATCAGTATTACTTGGTGAAATATGACTCTCCCGGGGAAAATAACATCACACATTTCTATTTAGTCTTGGGGCTTTTAATATTGGTATAAACCGGCTGGTAGAAATGTATTGTAAATGTAAATGTGTCTTTCTGAACGGTGGTAATGAGCCGTGGTGAAGAATTTGATTCATTACTAACCGAATGTATCCAGGACAGAACCAAGAATGAGAGTTCTCTTGGAAATCAATTAAAGTTTTAAATTTGCCAATGAAATGCGTAAGGGAAACATTAAGCCAATTCAATTGCTGCAATTAGACAGCTTTGTGAGTGTGCTTCCTAGTAACCTTTTGCCATTTGCTTCATGAGTCACTGCTTCCAGTTGTAGAAAGACTTTCATTTACCTTCAATGACTGTGTACACTTTAGACCCATCATCCTGCCAAAAATAGATCTGATTTCATTTTTTAACAATACAAGTGTCTTTCCGGACATTAAGCAAGTCACAGGTGTCAGACCTCCTATGATGGAAATGACCTAGAAAAATGAGCAAGAAACCGAAGGTTCCACATTACAAAGATTACAAAGAAACACTTTGTTAGAGAACGCTAACACTTACTTTCTCAGGCAATTATCCAATCAGTCAAACATGTGCATAAAATCATGCAGATACAAGTCAAATGCTTTCGCTCGTGTTCACTTGAGTATCAGGATGAGGGAAAGATGATCTCAGTAGCTTTGATTGGGGCATTGGTGTTGATGCCAGATCGGTTCTTTTGTATTTAAGGAACTGCTGATCTCCTGGGATTTTCATGCATCAATAGAGTTTACACAGAATAGTGATGAAAAAAACAAAAACATCCAGTGCATGGCAGTTCTGTAGGTAGACATGCCTTGTTGATTAAAGAGGTGAGAGAAGAATGGCCAGACTGGTTCAAGATTACAGGAACATAATGGTCATTTAAATAATTACTCTTCTCTTTACAATCTGGTTTCAGATTCCAGGTAGCAGGAGTAGAAGCCTTAGGATGACAGGAGTAGGAGCTTATAGGGCTCAGGATTATATGAGCATCAGGTTCTAGACTGCAACATTAAAGTTATAAGTCTACAATAATAAACTTCTGATTTGAAGCTATGATGTAGCTAAGTGAAACATTTTCTCTTTTTCTCTGTAGGGTCGTTACACAGAGATAACAACATGTATGACCCTGTATTGAATGCCTCATTCAGTCTGTCTAATGCAGAGAAGAACAAAGCCAGATGGTACCTAGGCCAACCGTTAACCATCCACACCCACATACACAGTTCATAGCATGGCATGCATTTTTGCTAACACTTTAGTTGAACCCTGCATCATGACACACACATAAGTGTTGTCAGGACAGTTGAAGTCCAGTAATATAACAGTGTTAGGTTACCATTATGTATATCACATGGAGTTAATGACAACATCCTGTAACCTTTCAGTGTTTGAATTGGAAATATATCAGGCTTATTTAAAGGAATTTTGTAAAAACCTAAAATGTCTAACAGCTCATTACACTGGAACAGCTATGAATCAGAACACAGCTTAAACGTAACTTAATATCAGATGGGTAAGTAAATTTATGGTCTATAAAAAAGGCTATTCGTTACTAAGGTGACACACGAGATTAGAATTTATTTAATTATAAAGCCTGTTTGATTTTCCAGGAATGTTTTCTTCTCATTACAATGGAGCACAGTTATGACAAGAAACATGAGCAATGAATGTACAAGAATGTACTCAGAAAGATAGAGACATAAACACAGCTGTACGCACAAACACTGCTAATCCCATGCAATGCAATGCAATGGCTAATTACAAACTTCTCATTAACAAAAATCATCATGCACATGCTGCATCATGTGTCATACTGGCATAAATGAGTTCCAGGCAAAAGCACTTTGCAGCAATTCGCAAAACATGTCAATTTCTGAAAATATCAGCCACTAATGTTAAATAACCAAACAAGGAACGACATCACTGACTTCAAACAAGGAAAATTTAACCATGATTGGATGGCCCAAGAGCACAGAATTCTCCAAAGAGGCATCATTCAGAAAATCACATGGAAACCGTCCGTAATCAAAAACACAGCTTGTTTAGCTTAAACTCACGGATATAAATCACTAATGGCCTAATCAGTTCTCAGTGTGAAACAATGGAGCTCAAAATCATATAGCCGCTGTCGGAAAGGGGTCAACTGTGCCTCCTGAACAGGCTTGGGAAAGCTTGTTTTCAAATAATCCGCATCAGAGAGGAATGATTTCTAGGATTTATGATTTTATTCTGACGCTAGGTAGAGGGTCGAGTAACAAAATTAGGAATGCGTGGGAAACAGAGTTAGGAGTACAGATAAGTGAGGAGTGTTGGGAACATGCTATAGAGAGGGTACAGACTACCACTTCTTGTGCTCGTCTTGGACTTATACAGTTCAAAGTTTTAAATAGAGTCCATCTGTCGAGCATTTCTGTGATGTATCCGGATGTATCCTGATCTCTATGGTTTTTGGTCTGTTTTTTTACTATCATGTCCACTATTCTCAGGGTACATTTAAAGCCTTGTCCATTGATAGCTATATTTGGGATTCCTGAAATCAGTTCCTGAAGCCTCAGTTCCTTTGAGCTCGATATAAATGGATGATATTGCTTTCACATCCCTTATAGCAAGACGTTCCCTACTGTTACATTGGAAGTTGTTACATACCCATCCATCTCCCAGTGGATAAAGGACGTTTTTTTTCTGAAACTCAAGAAGTTTTTTTTTTTTTTTTTTTTTTTTTTTTTCAAATGGTATCCCTTTATTGTATACATTAATACATTATGGAGTTACAGACACCTCCCACTTAAATCTTTGTGTCTGTTGTTGGATTTTACAAAGCGACAGTTATTCGGTAGCCATGATGAGCCCGGGGCGCAACAATATTTAAAAAACTATATAGTTTATTTTGTTTTACTGCTGTTGCTCAATTTGTTTTTTGTTTTCTTCTCAATGGAATATTTAGGAAATGTTTAGCAGAAATGTTCAGTGGAAATTTTCAGGAGAAATGTTTAGAAGAAATGTAGAAATATTTAGCAGAAATGTAGAAATGTTTAGTAGAAACGTTTAGCAGAAATGTGGAAATGTTTAGTAGAAATGTAGAAATGTTTAGCAGAAACGTTCAGTAGAAATGTTTAGCAGAAATGTTCAGCAGAAATGTTCAATAAAAATGAAACTGTAAAAAAAAGGAAATGTGTGGAAGATGCTGGAAAAGCAAAGAACGTGTACGACCTGGAGGATTTTTGAAGAACTGCTCAGAACAAACAAGGGACTCATGAATAACTATCGCTGATCAGCCAGCTAATAACACACAGTATTAAGAATCAAGGGTATGTAAACTTCTGAACTGGTTCATTAGTGTTGTCTCTCGTGGAATATATGTAAACATGTGTTATGTGAAATAGTTTATTCAGGGCAGAACTGAATAAAATACAAAATGCAATGATCGATCTTCTTTTTAAAAAATAACATTTTGCAGATTCATTTTTCACATTCCAAATGCTGTAGCAATTTCCCAGTTTCCAGACTGACTTAAATCAGGTGACAATACCTCCCTTTATCCCTAATTTTAAAAAATATATTTATTTAATTTTTTTAACCATATAAGTGCTGGGCGAGTGGCAGCCTGTTGCAGCAGCTCTGCTCTTTTCCGGCTAAGTTTAGTATATTTCCCTTGTTTTTTGTGATTTCTTCATGTTTTTTCTACACTAATCTTCGGCATTGCATTTGCAGATATGGGTATGCAATTGTGGAGGTTAGCAATATTTATTTTTCTGTTTGTTGGACTGTACTGCTCCGCACTTGGAGACCCATACGGCCACGGCTCTATTGTTTACTCTAGGGAGCAGCTGTTAGCACTGAGCAACACCTGGAAAAGGCCGGTGATCCCCGAGGAAATTAAGAGAAGGAGAATGGGAAGAAGAGCTGGACTTAAATGCCAGTAGAGGAAAAAATTGTACAAACTGTTCATTTTATTTGTTAGCTTTTTTATGGGGAATGTGAGATCTCTCCCCAATAAGATGGAAGAGCTAACAGCACTAACCAGGCTTCAGCTGGGAGAAATGATAATGAGTCTTTATTTGTCACATATACATTAGAGCACAGTGAAATTCTTTGCATTGCATACTAGGAAATTGAGGTCAGAGTGCAGGGTCAGCCATGATACAGCGCCCCCTGGAACGGAAAGGGTTAAGGGCCTTGCTCAAGGGCCCAACAGAGGCAGCTTGGCACCCCTGACCTTCTGATCAGCAGTCCAGCGCCTTAACCACCAATCCACCCCTGCGCCGGTACCAGTAGTGTAGCATCATGTGCTTCACGGAGACGTGGTTGAATGATCTCAGTATGGATTCACTGGTTACACTGGACGGATTTCAACTTGTGAGAGCGGACAGGAAAGCAAAGGAGAGCAGTAAGAGGAAGGGTGGGGGAATAGTGATGTTTGTGAATGAGAGATGGTGTAACTCTGGACATATCAGGCTTAAAGAGCAGCGGTGCACTAAGGATAATGAGTTGCTAGCGGTTAGCATGCGGCCATATAACCTGCCAAGGGAGTTCTCACATGTCATCGTGATAACTGTCTGCACCCCCCACTCGGCTGACACTACGCTGGCGTGTGAGATACTTCACACTGTTGTGTCACAGCTGCAGACATCGCACCCACAGTCCCTCCTTCCCATCTCCGGGAACTTTAATCATGCTTCCTTGTCATCAACTCTCCCTACATTCACTCGGTATGTTAAATGTCAGACTGGGGGCAATAAAACATTAGATCTGCTGTATGCAAACACAAAAGATGCTTACAGTTCTTCCCCTCTTCCCCCGATTGGCTGCTCAGATCACAGCCTGGACCATCTGGTGTCTGTCTACATACCTTTGGTGAATAAACAACCTCCAATCACAAGGTATGTGAGAAAATGGTCTGAGGAGACCAGTGAAGCACTAAGAGACGGTTTTGAGTCTACAGACTGAGAAATGGTCTGTAGTTCACACAGAGAGGTCATTGACAGTCTCACTCACTGTGTAACAGACTACATTAATTTCTGTGTGGAGAACACTGTGCCTAAGATCAAGGTTCTGTGTTTTTCCAACAACAAACCCTGGGTGACTCCAGAGCTCAAAGCCCTGTTAAAGGAAAAAAGAGACTGGATTGTGGGACAAAGATGAGCTGAGGAGGGTTCAAAAACAGTTCAGAGGGGAGATCAGGAAAGGAAAAGACAGCTACAGAAAAAAGTTGGAGAAGTGCCTTCAACAGAACAACATGAGGGAGGTCTGGAGGGGACTGAAAACAATTTCATATGAGCTTTATTATCCCAAGGGTATTAAAATATATGCTTTGGTTTTCTCTTTAAAAAAGCAAGAGAGGTGATCAACATGACCGAAAAAAAAAAAAAAATTGTCACACTGTTACTGCACACAAAATAAGTAAAGCTAACATAGAAGCAGATTAATCACTACCTTACAGGCGGAAAGAAAGACATAACAAGACCGCTCACTCTCTACACATACACAACCGTCCACTCGAGCACCACACACATGTACCATTCTGATGAACACAGCACTCGGTGAAGAAACCACCACCAAAAGAGAGGAGGTAGAAATATTTCTGCCGTTGTCCTCAGCTCCGAAAATCAAACAAACAAAACAGGAAAATTAAGAACACAATCTCAATGAACATGAAATCAACACCTAAAACACAAAAGAACTACATGGGAAATCGGGTAAGCTTCCAAGACAATGTCGGCTTGCACTGTACTACTCTCAGGGCTAGCTGTCCGGCTAACAGGCCACCGATAATATCGGCCCAGCACCAAACAAATAATAAGAAAGAAAACACAACCAAAAACATTAACCAGTACACATTATATAAAATACACAGAGGAAACTGCAAACTTTCCTAGCAGAAATAGAAAGCAAGCACGGCCGCCACAGCAGGAAGCAGAGACGCTTGAGACACAGCAGGAAGAGAGCTCATATCAAAAAGTGGTGGAGTTGTGTCAAGCAGCCGAGTAGATGCAACAAACAGTTGTGACAAGAGCAGAAAAGCAGCTGTACATTTACATTTACACTATTTGGCAGACGCCCTTATCCAGAGCAACTTACATGTATCTCATTTATACAACTGAGCAGTTGAGAGTTATGGGCCTTGCTCAAGGGCCCAACAGTGGTAGGCAGTGCTGGGACTTGAAACTCCTGATCTTCTGATCAGTAACCCAGAGCCACTGAACTACCACTGCAACTGTAGCCAGGAACAAAGCAGCTGTGGCCATGAACAAAGCAGCTGTAGACAGGAACAAAGCAGCCTGTAATCAATGCATCAACAGCCTGCAGGAAATGCGGAAATTGAAAGCACACAATGTCCACACCTGAAGTATGCAGGCAGTGGAAATGACGCACACTAGCTATGCACTGCCATCTTTAAATAGGACAAAAAAAAATGCGGTTGATGGACACAACTGCCACGCCATGTCAAAACTGAGAACTACCACATCCTGACACATTGTTTAGGTCTTCTTAAGAAGAGGGCTGGTCCAGACTCAGAATTAATCCCCTCGACTTCGTCTATCACTCTGACTGTATCACTGCTACTTCTGTGGAGACTCACGCAGCATCTCTGGACTTCAAGATTCGGAACAACAAACACCATGGTCAGTCACATTCAAGACTCAAGATTTACTACTAATTATTCTTATTAAAACAGTCATAGTTTTTTTTTTCAAGGGGGTTGGAGGAGTTTTGATGAGTTATGATGAACCATGCACATGGTATTTTATTTATTTATTAATTTTTTCTGTGTCAATGTGCTGTGTTTTGTCACTTTAGAAATTCACGGTGTTTCTCAGTGGATTCCTGCTTCTCTTTCTGCTTACTAATTGGACAGAAAGTGTTGAAGATGACCATGTGGACACAGAAACTCTCGCCCATATTATAGGCTTCTTTGAGAATAAGTAAGTCTGTCTCAAGGTGTCTATAAAAAAAGTTGAAAGTTTACAGTAAAAGTTAAAGTATGCATTGAGGAAGTAGAGCAACAAAGAGGAAGTAGAGAAATAGGAAGCCATCAGTCAATCAGTCATGTGTTAAAAACATGGGAATAAGTCATCTTAAGCATTAGTTGATCGTGTTTACTGTTTTCCAGCTATAAGAGAGTTGATAACGATGGGCATCCTCGTCAGTACGCTGTGGCCATCAATGTACCAAAGAATCAGTGTCAACAGAACTTCAAACCTAACGTGGACAACTTCTTGACTCAGGAGAAGGCAGAGAAAGTGAAAACAGATATTAAAGATGAGAAAAATGCACTTTACCAAGGAAAAGAGCTCATCGCAGCAGGAACTAGAAAGGTTGTAAACAAAAGCAATCAATTCAATATACATTCAGAGTCTCTCCTACTGAATCCCCCTGACACCTCGCCCATGACAAATCTCTTGAATAAAAGAAAAGACGGCTGCTCTGTTTTCTACACCTTTGAATCTCCCTGTGTTCAGTCATGTCTAAATCTGACAAGAGATCACAACATTATAAAGGGCCTGGAGAAATGGAAAGAACATAATGGAATTAAAGCATTTGTTTTCAAGAATTTCTGGAAGTTTGACAAAAAAGAAGATCTCCAGACCAAATTTAAGCAGATTGTGGCTAATGTTCCTCTCTACCGCTGTGAGAGTGAGAATGAGTGTTACGCTTGTGGAGGGGAAGGAAACACTCCCATAGATCAGCACTGTCTGCCTCAAAAACAGAATTAAGAGTTACACAGTAACATTCATTTATTTCCTAAGATCTATCTCTTGTTTTGAAATTCAACATGCTTAGACGAACAAGTAAAATGCATTTGAAAAATAATCTTGCTTTCTACTTAAATAAAATACTTCTGCTTGGCAAACCTTGTGTTTGGATTTTATTTTCCGATGAGAGTACAGTAATGCACATAAACACATCCATGCATCTCATAAAAAGTCAAAAGGTGAGGATATAATAAGGTATAATACAGCTATAATACACAATGTACCTTAATTTAGTGCTTTATTGTGAACACTGCAGATGTAAGGGTGTTTGTTTAATGCATTGTTAACATCACTGACAAGAAAGAAAACAAGCTCATAGTATTTGAATTCAAATATTGCCATGCCATTTGTACTCTACTCTGTTTCTCCCACATAACTGTGCTTATGGATGTTGACTTATTTTATTTGACAAATGTGCAAAAACACAGCAAACAGAAATACTTGGCTCGCCATTGAAAGATTATTATCTGGCAAAAATATATATACAATGAATAGTAAATAAGTAAAGATAACAAATGGAGATAAAAGTTTACAGTATGTTCTGTGACAGAACACATGATATAAATGCATTCAAAGAGACAGAACTGTGACAAAAAAGTTGTCAAACACTGGCAGTCTGGTTCATTGAACCTCTACATGATAAAACATGCGAACTGTGTTTTTAAGTCTGAAAATGAGTATACCTTTAAAGAAGAGAAAGAAATGGAAGCAATATGTTATATGCTGTGCCTCAGTCAATAATAAAGAAACACATTAAAGACAGTAGTGATAATAGGATCTTTTTCCTTAAGGAATCATTTTCATTGTTTACATTAAGTTGATTAACCACATTTGAACCATTCCAAGCTCTTTGAAGCTACAGATTTAATATGTTTATATTGTAATTCAGTAGCATGGGGCCTGTTGATGGACAACATCAAGAACCACAAATGGACATCACAACAGACATGCTATGTTCCACTCTAACATCTTCTCTTGGGAGCATCTGCCCACAAACCTCCAGACCAGCTCACATGTCACCCCTTATCCCTTGGCTTGCAGAAGCTCGTAACAACCGGACCAAGTTAAAGGCAGCTGAAAGGAAATGGCGTAAATCAAATGATCCGACAGACCTAAATAATTACCAAACACTTATCTCCTCTTTTTCCCATAGCATCTCTACCGCTAATGCAATATACTACCAGGAGAAGATTGGCAGCTCTCGCAACACCTGTACTCTCTTCAAAACCTTTTCCTCTTATCTCTGTCCCTCACCTCCCCCTTCCTACATCTCTCAATGCAGATGACTTCGCCACTTTCCAACAAGGCTACATCAATCGGGAATCAGTTCTCCACCCCAGACACCCCATACCAGGCTCCGCCTCCATGTAACTCTCAACTGCCCTTCTCCCCTCTCTTAGAGACTGATGTCTCAAAACTCTTCCTCTCTAGCTATCCTGTCCTCTACACCCTACCCCTTCTCACCTTCTTCAGTCCACCTCTCCCACACTACTACCTGCACTCACACACATCTTTAACACATCCCTCTGCATATGCACATTCCTTACCTCGTTTTAAACAGGCCCTGGTTACCCTGCTGTAAAAATCCAACACTTAACCCTGCTGCCATTGGTAACTACAGACGGCCTCCCTCCTCCCTTTCCTGTCCAAAACAGGCTTTCCTAGACAGAAACAAAGCAGCTGTAGGCAGGAGCAAAGCAGCTGTAATCAATGCATCCAACAGCCTGCAGGAAATGTGGAAATTGAAAGCACACAATCACCACACCTGAAGTATGCAGGCAGTGGAAATGACGCACACTAGCTATGCACTGCCATCTTTAAATAGGAAAAAAAAAATGCTGCTGATTGATGGACACAACTGCCATGCCATGTCAATACTGAGAACTACCACATCCTGCCATATTTTTTTGGTCTTTTTAAGAAGAGGGCTGGTCCAGACTCAGAATTAATCCCCTCGACTTCGTCTATCACTCTGACTGTATCACTGCTACTTCTGTGGAGACTCACGCAGCATCTCTGGACTTCAAGATTCGGAACAACAAACACCATGGTCAGTCACATTCAAGACTCAAGATTTACTACTAATTATTCTTATTAAAACAGTCATAGTTTATTTTTCAAGCGGGTTGGAGGAGTTTTGATGAGTTATGATGAACTATGCACATGGTATGTATGAATTTTTTATTCTTTTTCTGTGTGTCTGTTTTCTGTTTTGTCACTTTAGAAATTCACAGTGTTTCTCAGTGGATTTCTGTTGCTTTCTGCTTACTGATTGGGCAGAAAGTGGTTAACATGACCCTGTGGACATAAATACTCTCACCCGTATTATAGGCTTCTTTGAGAATAAGTAAGTCTGTCTCAAGGTGAAAGTTTACAGTAAAAGTTAAAGTATGCATTGAGGAAGTAGAGCAACAAAGAGGAAGTAGAGAAATAGGAAGCCATCAGTCAATCAGTCATGTGTTAAAAACATGGGAATAAGTCACCATAAGCAATAGTTGATCGTGTTTACTGTTTTCCAGCTATAAGAGAGTTGATAACAATGGGCATCCTCGTCAGTACGCTGTGGCCATCAATGTACCGAAGAATCAGTGTCAACAGAACTTCAAACCTAACGTGGACAACTTCTTGACTCAGGAGAAGGCAGAGAATGTGACAAATGCTATTTCTAATGACACAAATGCACTTTACCAAGGTACACAGCTCATCGCAGCAGGAACTAGAAAGGTTGTAATCAGTAAAAAGAAGCAATTCAATATGCATTCAGAGTCTCTCCTACTGAACAAGCCACCCGAGTTGTTCATCTCGCCCATGACAAATCTCTTGAATATACAAAACAACGGCTGCTCTGTTTTCTACACCTTTCAATCTCCCTGTGTTGACACGTGTCTAGATGAGAATGGCAATCACAGCATTATAAAGGCCCTGGAGAAATGGAAAGAACACGATGGCATTAAAGCATTTGTCTTCAAGAATTTCTGGAAGTTTGACACAGAAAAAGATCTCCAGACCAAATTTAAGCAGATTGTGGCTAATGTTCCTCTCTACCGCTGTAAGAGTGAGAATGAGTGTTACGCTTGTGGAGGGGAAGGAAACACTCCCATAGATCAGCACTGTCTGCCTCAAAAACAGAATTAAGAGTTACACAGTAACATTCATTTATTTCCTAAGATCTATCTCTTGTTTTGAAATTCAACATGCTTAGATGAACAAGTAAAATGCATTTGAAAAATAATCTTGCTTTCTACTTAAATAAAATACTTCTGCTTGGCAAACCTTGTGTTTGGATTTTATTTTCCGATGAGAGTACAGTAATGCACATAAACACATCCATGCATCTCATAAAAAGTCAAAAGGTGAGGATATAAGAAGGTATAATACAGCTATAATACACAATGTACCTTAATTTAGTGCTTTATTGTGAACACTGCAGATGTAAGGGTGTTTGTTTAATGCATTGTTAACATCACTGACAAGAAAGAAAACAAGCTCATAGTATTTGAATTCAAATATTGCCATGCCATTTGTACTCTACTCTGTTTCTCCCACATAACTGTGCTTATGGATGTTGACTTATTTTATTTGACAAATGTGCAAAAACACAGCAAACAGAAATACTTGGCTCGCCATTGAAAGATTATTATCTGGCAAAAATATATATACAATGAATAGTAAATAAGTAAAGATAACAAATGGAGATAAAAGTTTACAGTATGTTCTGTGACAGAACACATGATATAAATGCATTCAAAGAGACAGAACTGTGACAAAAAAGTTGTCAAACACTGGCAGTCTGGTTCATTGAACCTCTACATGATAAAACATGCGAACTGTGTTTTTAAGTCTGAAAATGAGTATACCTTTAAAGAAGAGAAAGAAATGGAAGCAATATGTTATATGCTGTGCCTCAGTCAATAATAAAGAAACACATTAAAGACAGTAGTGATAATAGGATCTTTTTCCTTTAGGAATCATTTTCATTGTTTACATTAAGTTGATTAACCACATTTGAACCATTCCAAGCTCTTTGAAGCTACAGATTTAATATGTTTATATTGTAATTCAGTAGCATGGGGCCTGTTGATGGACAACATCAAGAACCACAAATGGACATCACAACAGACATGCTATGTTCCACTCTAACATCTTCTCTTGGGAGCATCTGCCCACAAACCTCCAGACCAGCTCACATGTCACCCCTTATCCCTTGGCTTGCAGAAGCTCGTAACAACCGGACCAAGTTAAAGGCAGCTGAAAGGAAATGGCGTAAATCAAATGATCCGACAGACCTAAATAATTACCAAACACTTATCTCCTCTTTTTCCCATAGCATCTCTACCGCTAATGCAATATACTACCAGGAGAAGATTGGCAGCTCTCGCAACACCTGTACTCTCTTCAAAACCTTTTCCTCTTATCTCTGTCCCTCACCTCCCCCTTCCTACATCTCTCAATGCAGATGACTTCGCCACTTTCCAACAAGGCTACATCAATCGGGAATCAGTTCTCCACCCCAGACACCCATAGACAGGCTCCGCCTCCATGTAACTCTCAACTGCCCTTCTCCCCTCTCTTAGAGACTGATGTCTCAAAACTCTTCCTCTCTAGCTATCCTGTCCTCTACACCCTACCCCTTCTCACCTTCTTCAGTCCACCTCTCCCACACTACTACCTGCACTCACACACATCTTTAACACATCCCTCTGCATATGCACATTCCTTACCTCGTTTTAAACAGGCCCTGGTTACCCTGCTGCTTAAAAATCCAACACTTAACCCTGCTGCCATTGGTAACTACAGACCGGCCTCCCTCCTCCCTTTCCTGTCCAAAACAGGCTTTCCTAGACAGAAACAAAGCAGCTGTAGGCAGGAGCAAAGCAGCTGTAATCAATGCATCCAACAGCCTGCAGGAAATGTGGAAATTGAAAGCACACAATCACCACACCTGAAGTATGCAGGCAGTGGAAATGACGCACACTAGCTATGCACTGCCATCTTTAAATAGGAAAAAAAAAATGCTGCTGATTGATGGACACAACTGCCATGCCATGTCAATACTGAGAACTACCACATCCTGCCATATTTTTTTGGTCTTTTTAAGAAGAGGGCTGGTCCAGACTCAGAATTAATCCCCTCGACTTCGTCTATCACTCTGACTGTATCACTGCTACTTCTGTGGAGACTCACGCAGCATCTCTGGACTTCAAGATTCGGAACAACAAACACCATGGTCAGTCACATTCAAGACTCAAGATTTACTACTAATTATTCTTATTAAAACAGTCATAGTTTATTTTTCAAGCGGGTTGGAGGAGTTTTGATGAGTTATGATGAACTATGCACATGGTATGTATGAATTTTTTATTCTTTTTCTGTGTGTCTGTTTTCTGTTTTGTCACTTTAGAAATTCACAGTGTTTCTCAGTGGATTTCTGTTGCTCTTTCTGCTTACTGATTGGGCAGAAAGTGTTGAAGATGACCCTGTGGACATAAATACTCTCACCCGTATTATAGGCTTCTTTGAGAATAAGTAAGTCTGTCTCAAGGTGAAAGTTTACAGTAAAAGTTAAAGTATGCATTGAGGAAGTAGAGCAACAAAGAGGAAGTAGAGAAATAGGAAGCCATCAGTCAATCAGTCATGTGTTAAAAACATGGGAATAAGTCACCATAAGCAATAGTTGATCGTGTTTACTGTTTTCCAGCTATAAGAGAGTTGATAACAATGGGCATCCTCGTCAGTACGCTGTGGCCATCAATGTACCGAAGAATCAGTGTCAACAGAACTTCAAACCTAACGTGGACAACTTCTTGACTCAGGAGAAGGCAGAGAATGTGACAAATGCTATTTCTAATGACACAAATGCACTTTACCAAGGTACACAGCTCATCGCAGCAGGAACTAGAAAGGTTGTAATCAGTAAAAAGAAGCAATTCAATATGCATTCAGAGTCTCTCCTACTGAACAAGCCACCCGAGTTGTTCATCTCGCCCATGACAAATCTCTTGAATATACAAAACAACGGCTGCTCTGTTTTCTACACCTTTCAATCTCCCTGTGTTGACACGTGTCTAGATGAGAATGGCAATCACAGCATTATAAAGGCCCTGGAGAAATGGAAAGAACACGATGGCATTAAAGCATTTGTCTTCAAGAATTTCTGGAAGTTTGACACAGAAAAAGATCTCCAGACCAAATTTAAGCAGATTGTGGCTAATGTTCCTCTCTACCGCTGTAAGAGTGAGAATGAGTGTTACGCTTGTGGAGGGGAAGGAAACACTCCCATAGATCAGCACTGTCTGCCTCAAAAACAGAATTAAGAGTTACACAGTAACATTCATTTATTTCCTAAGATCTATCTCTTGTTTTGAAATTCAACATGCTTAGATGAACAAGTAAAATGCATTTGAAAAATAATCTTGCTTTCTACTTAAATAAAATACTTCTGCTTGGCAAACCTTGTGTTTGGATTTTATTTTCCGATGAGAGTACAGTAATGCACATAAACACATCCATGCATCTCATAAAAAGTCAAAAGGTGAGGATATAATAAGGTATAATACAGCTATAATACACAATGTACCTTAATTTAGTGCTTTATTGTGAACACTGCAGATGTAAGGGTGTTTGTTTAATGCATTGTTAACATCACTGACAAGAAAGAAAACAAGCTCATAGTATTTGAATTCAAATATTGCCATGCCATTTGTACTCTACTCTGTTTCTCCCACATAACTGTGCTTATGGATGTTGACTTATTTTATTTGACAAATGTGCAAAAACACAGCAAACAGAAATACTTGGCTCGCCATTGAAAGATTATTATCTGGCAAAAATATATATACAATGAATAGTAAATAAGTAAAGATAACAAATGGAGATAAAAGTTTACGGTATGTTCTGTGACAGAACACATGATATAAATGCATTCAAAGAGACAGAACTGTGACAAAAAAGTTGTCAAACACTGGCAGTCTGGTTCATTGAACCTCTACATGATAAAACATGCGAACTGTGTTTTTAAGTTCTGAAAATGAGTATACCTTTGAAGAAGAGAAAGAAATGGAAGCAATATGTTATATGCTGTGCCTCAGTCAATAATAAAGAAACACATTAAAGACAGTAGTGATAATAGGATCTTTTTCCTTTAGGAATCATTTTCATTGTTTACATTAAGTTGATTAACCACATTTGAACCATTCCAAGCGCTTTGAAGCTACAGATTTAATATGTTTATATTGTAATTCAGTAGTGTGGGACGGGATCAAGAACCAGAAATGTAGGAATACAATTTAGAGAACATTCATTTTTATGATATTTGAGTTCTTGTACTTCACTTTAATCATTGTCACTTATCATAGTGTCATAATAAATAGTCTCCATCGCTCATATATATATATATATATATATATATATATATATATATATATATATATATATATATATATATATATATATACACACATACATACATATATATTCTACAAGAAAACAGAACTGACTCAACAACAGCTCCACCCATGTAAGGAAGGGCTCACCCACACAACAAATCCCACAGAACACAGCTCTCCCCCAAGGCTGGGAGAAACATTTCACATCTTCCCTACATATACATATACATATACATATACATATACATATACATATATAAAAAAAAAAAAAAATAAAACATATATATTTATTTATATATATATTTATATTATACATATATTTTTTTTTTATATTTTTTTTATAATATAAGACTACCTTAGAATTATTCAGCATAATCTCAAACCACCAGCCAGACTATTGAAACTTGGACACAGTTGGGTGTTCCAACAGGACAGTGACCCCAAACACACATCAAAGCTGGTTGTGTTATGGATAAAGCAGGCTAACATTAAGCTTTTGGAAAGTCCTGATCTCAACCCTATCGAAAATTTATGGACTGTGCTTAAATGTTGAGTCAAGGCCAGGAAGCCAACAAATGTCATTGAAATTTACCAATTCTGTCAAGAAGAGTGGTCAAATATCCAATAAGAATTCTGCCAGAAGCTGGTGGATGGCTACCAAAAGCGTCTGCTCGAGGTGAAACTTGCTAAGGGACATTCAACTAAATATTAGGTGTGCTGTATGTATATATTTTTTTAACCATGTATGTATCATTTTGGTTCTGTGTTGAATACAGAAAACCCCAAATAAATTAAAACTTTTTATTTTGTTTATTAAATATGTATGTTGTACAATCATTCTGCCCCAGAAAAATGTATCACACCTGCTGCCTTCAAGTGTTTCTGAAGCTTTTTCTGAGTGGTCCTTGGCTCTTGGGCTACTCTTCTGGCTATTCTTATGTCTCCCTGGTCAGAAATCTTGCGAGGAGCTCCTGTGCGTGGTCATTTGATGACGGAGTGATGTTGCTTCCACTTGCAGATAATGGCCCCAATGGTGCTTACTGGAAGATTCAGAAGTTTTGAAATACGTCTGTATCCGATTCCATTAATATGTTTTGCAACAATAAGGTTGTGAAGGTCTTGGGAGAGCTCTTTGCTTTTACCCATCATGAGATGTTTCTTGTGAGACACCTTGGTAACGAAAAGCCTTTTTATAGACCATCAATTTACTAACCCAGCTGATATTAATTTGCACAGATAGGGGGTATAATTACTTACGAATTTCAGCTGGTTCCTTGCTTTACCTTGACTTGGAGAACTGCTTTTACTTAGTGTATTCAATACTTTTTTCCCCATGGCATTCCACTTTATTTATTACACATAAGATTATTTATGGACTTTACTGTTGTGAATTCTTTATATTTATGGATATATTTGTGGCAGAGCGAGAAGCTGAACCATTGACTAAGAGAGATTTGCCGGGTTAAGAACACTACATCTTTTTACAGTGATATTAGGCATGTCAAACAAAGTAGTGTGGTATCTTAAACACGTCTGTGCAAGAGATGAGGAACTGCATGAGGAACCACGAGTGTGAAGTCACCATAGTCCACAATGTCACGTAATGCAACCGCAGCTTTTTCAGCTGCAGCAACAGCACACAGACACAGAGGGAGGCCTGCTGCAATACTATCCATTTTAGTTGAGAAATAATCTACAGGTTGCAATTTTCCACCATGACAGTGTGTTAAAACATATATCATATAACCATTTTTATGGTCAACAAACTGAGTGAAAGACAGGTCAGGATTTGGAAGTTCTAGTGTGAGAGCAGATATTGTAGCAAAGAGAGTTTTCCCATGAATCATGGAAGAGAAGGGTGCATCTTTTTCTGTATAATTTGGAATATGACATACCCAGGAAACTCATCATTTCTTTCTAAGTTGTAGACTTTGGAACGGCCCTAACTGCTACTACAGTGAACTTTTCTTGAACTTTTCAACCTTTTGCCACATTTCAGGCTTCAAACATAAAGATATAACATTTTTATTTTTTGTGAAGAATCACCAACAAGTGGGACACAATTGTGAAGTGGAACGAAATCTATTGGATATTTGAAACTTTTTTAACTAATAAAAAACTGAAAAGTGGTGCGTGCAAAATGATTCGGCTCCTTTACTTTCAGTGCAGCAAACTCACTCCAGAAGTTCAGCGAGGATCTCTGAATTCCAGGTCTTGGTAGATTTGCAGTGGTCTGATACTCCTTCCATTTCAAAATGATCGCTTGCACAGTGCTCCTTGGGATGTTTAAAGCTTGGGAAATCTTTTTGTATCCAAATCCGGCTTTAAACTTCTCCACAACAGTATTACGGACCTGCCTGGTGTGTTCCTTGGTCTTCATGATGCTCTCTGCGCTTTCAACAGAACCCTGAGGCTATCACAGAGCAGGTGCATTTATACAGAGACTTGATTACACACAGGTGGATTCTATTTATCACCATCAGTCATTTAGGACAACATTGGATCATTCAGAGATCCTCGCTGAACTTCTGGAGTGAGTTTGCTGCACTGAAAGTAAAGGAGCCGAATAATTTTGCACGCACCACTTTTCATTTTTTTATTAGTTAAAAAAGTTTCAAATATCCAATAGATTTCGTTCCACTTCACAATTTTGTCCCACTTGTTGGTGATTCTTCACAAAAAATCACATTTTTATATCTTTATGTTTGAAGCCTGAAATGTGGCAAAAGGTTGAAAAGTTCAAGGGGGCCGAATACTTTCGCAAGGCACTGTATATGTTTGTGAGAATGATTAACCCTCTGCTGTGATCACATGTCCCAGACATGTTACACATGTTTGGGCTAACTGTAATTTGGATCTGCTTGCTTTATAGCTGTTATGTGCAAGAGGCTTCAAAAGTCCCTATGTGTCTGTTTTGCAGGCTTCTAAGGGAGGGCTGGAAATCATTAGGTCATCTACGTATTTCAGCAACACTGACCACTGTGGCAAGGGAAGGTACTGCAGGTTGTCATGCAGGGCAGTGTGAAAAACATATGGGCTTTCAGAATAGCCCTGTGGACCACATGTCCACATACAACTCTTACCTTTGAAGGAAAAGACAAAATAAAATGTTTTGTAATTGTTTTACTGGTTAGATTTTGTTTGATTGCAGGTTCCATTGTGACAATTTACGTAATTTAATTATGCAATTAAGGTAATTGCTACGCACATCGGGCAGCATTAGAGAAAAGACGGAATGAGTAATGGTGTAATGTTTCCATGCTCTGTCTAGTTTCCTGTTCCTACCATAGTTCATACCATAGTTAAATTGAGTGTTTCATGACAGAGTTAAACGAGTGGCCTTAGTTAATCCGGTGTTTCATGCCTTAGTTAATCAGGTGTTTCATGCCAGAGTTAAACGGGTGTTTCATGCCTTAGTTAAATGAGTGTTTCATGACAGAGTTAAACGGGTGTTTCATGCCAGAGTTAAATGAGGACTGCTGTTCCTTTTTCACAGCCAGGTGTACTTCGCCAGCCTGGCAGCCTCCAAGTCTACCAAGAAACAGTGGCTGTGGTTTCTAGTATCCCAGTTTCATGGCCCGGCCCAGGATTGGACAGAGCAGCTGGCCCATTCAGGGTCCAGTGCTCTCTATGACGTCACCCAGTTTTCGGAACTTTTTCTGATGGAGTTCTCACAGCCAGGGTAACTAAACAGCCTGGATGTACTGGAGAGGTGAATCGAGGTGACGGACAAAGAGAACCTGCCATTCCACCTCTATTATGCATGGCTGGACTGCATAGAATCTGCACCTTCGCTTTAGGTTCGGTTGACGTGGTGGAGAGGACATTGAGATGTCCAAGGGCTGCGGGAGGGAGACTCAACATCAATGCCCTACCTGCAAGAAACTGGGTCTCCAGGAAGCCCGTGCAGAGATCCAGCCCGAGGCCAACAGGGTGACCTCGTAGCTCCCGCCTGAGATCAACCAGGTGACCTCAGAGCTCCGGCTAGAGACCTGCGTGAAGGTCTTGGCTCAGGAGCTCCAGCCTGAGGTAAACCTTGCAACCTCTGGACTCCAGCCCGAGGTCAACCCAGCGACCTCTGGGTCTCAACCTGAGGTCAACCCGGTGACCTCTGGAGCCCCGCCTGAGGTCAACCAGGCGACCTCAGAGCTCCAGCTTGAGACCTACAGGGAGGTCTCAGCTCCGGAGTTCCAGCCCAAGGTAAACTTGGTGACCTCAGAGCCCCTGCCTGAGGTCAACATGGTGACCTCTGAGCCCCAGCTTGAGACCTACAGGGAGGTTTCAGCTCTGGAGCTCCACCCAGAGGAGAACATGGTGTTTTATGCTAGAGTTAAACAAGTGTTTATGCCAGAGTTAAACGAGTGTTTATGCCAGAGTTAAACGAGTGTTTATGCCAGAGTTAAACGAGTGTTTATGCCAGAGTTAAAGGAGTGTTTATGCCAGAGTTAAACGAGTGTTTATGCCAGAGTTAAAGGAGTGTTTATGCCAGAGTTAAAGGAGTGTTCATGCCATAGTTAATCGAGTGTTTGTGCCATAGTTAAACAAGTTGTCACTTAGACTAAGTGACTAGTTCTCTTTGTTTCTTAGTCTGTTTGTTTGTTATTAAATGTTTAAAATCTGCGATTGCTTCTGCAATGCATCAGTACATGTGTGTATTTAGAATGTTTATAGCTTTTGGGAAAAAAAAAACTATTCTTGAGTCTATTAGTCCTTGTTCTGATGCACCTGTAATGTCTCCCTGAGGGCAACAGATTAAACAGATCAGAGCCAGGGTGAGAGATGTCCTTGATGATGGTTTTTTCTCTGTTGAGGCAATAGGAGGTTTAAATATCCATCTGGGAGGGAAGAGGACAGCCAGTGATATTCTGTGCTGCTCTTATTACCCTCTGAAGCCTCTCCCTGTCTGCCACGGTGCAGCTGCCATACCATATCATGATACAGTATGTGATACATTAACTTAAGTTTAAATAAAGACTTTACTCCTGGGCTTAATTCCTGTCCAAGTCTTGTTTCGTAACAGGTACACTCTTCCTAGTACATTTATACCATATGAGGGATAATTTCAAAGCATTATTGGTTTTAGCTAACCCTAACTGTTTCCATATTCCATATTTGGTGTGTCTTCTTCTCATGTGTTGTCTAGGATCATAAGTTTTTGTGTAACTAAATCACTATATATACTCTGGTTACGCAGAATAAAGTTGAGAGACTTTGCTCTCTGACTTCTGTGTCATTTGGCAACTCTACCAAGCGCTTGAAACAGGAAGAGTGCGACAGAGCGACGGCGCCTCTTCAACTGTTGCGAGAATCCAAAAGAAACAGAGATACAAATCTAACACAGTCACAATGGTAAGTTTCACTTCATTTTTTGTTTGAAGCACTCTCGTCCTTCAAATCATCTCCTGCATAAATGTAACTGAAGTTTTATGCTGATGTGAGTGATGTTTTAACTTTAGGGATCACTGAGGGGTCTCATCATCGTCTGCCTGCTTCATCTGTGTATTAAAAGCATTCAGGGGAATGTGAACACTGCTGCCCTTGCTAACATGATCCAGTATTTTGATGACAAGTAAGCCCATTGTTCAGTTTATTGTCAAATGAATTAAAATCAACATAATAGTTTAGGTTTTAATAAGTAAAATGCATGTATAAATGTTGAGATATGCTGAAAAGGTGATGGAAAGTGATGGAACTGGATAAATATACGAAAAGGGGCAACAAATGTTTTTGTCTTCAACAAGATCTGGCAGAAGGACACCTGGAGGAAGGACATGGAAAAAGATCTCCTAAAGATTTATGAGGAAGTGCCTCTTTATCGGTGTAATAGCAGTAATGTGACGGAATGTCAGAATTGTGTGGACCAAAACAGAAAGGTGGATTCTTTCTGTCTGCCTAAAAAGAAATCATTACTTTTCATGATTACCACATTGAAGAAAATGCTCAAACTGTGGCATGTTAATGTATAATTTCCACCCCATATATTTCATAAAGCTCTTTCTGCACAGCACACATTGGATTATGACATCAAAATCATTACTCACCAAACACACACTTTGTGAAGTATTATTCTTGAACACCTTTTCTGTGCCTAATAAAGTTTGAATCACATAGCCTTTGTCGAATTGCAATAATGTTTATTATAAATGTGTGTGGACTTTGCACACATGACATTAAAATTCTGCTCATGGACAGTTTGCTTGCTATTTAGTGCTTTAAACTCTCGCAACAAAACAGTATCCATCCATCCATCCATCCATCTTCAACCGCTTATTCCTGCTTCAGGGTCGCGGGGAACCTGGAGCCTATCCCAGGAAGCATCGGGCACAAGGCAGGGTACACCCTGGACAGGGTGTCAGTCCATCGCAGACAAAACAGTATATATATATATATTTTTGCAATTTTATGTCTTCTATGTTAGCGTCTCCTCGGCTAAAGGAGTCCTTGAGCAACTGCCTTATTTTCAAAAGCTGGGTACACCACTGTAGGTGACATTATTCGTCTCACCCCTCATCTATCGAACATCAAAAGGAAACTCAAAAGTAGAAGTATTTTAACAAATCACTTTCAGCAGCCCATGACAAAAGCACAGACAAGACCTTCTGCAGCATTACCAGTGCTGGGTAGATTACGAACAAATTAAATGATGAGAATCGTAGTTAGTAATGTAGTCTATTATAAGTAATGTAGTCTAACCACTTCTTGATTACTTTTTGATGACTTTTGACCTAACTCATTTATCACATTGATTTGAATATTATAATCTTGTACCGTATTGATACAAAAATACAAAATATATTCTAAAATTCCTTTTACTCCACCATTTTTCCTTCAAGTGTGCTCGTTATTTCCTTCTGCAGAACGTCATTCATTGTTTTCTACTTCTTTTCACTCCTCCGATATTGATCGGACTGTTTATTCCCCCGGGCCAATCAGACTGTATAAATAGAGGTAAGCTTTGGTCTTACCCTAAACGGATAAGCTAGCTATGTATATACCATATACATATATATATATATATACATATATACATATATATAGTTTATTATACATATATATACACACAGTATCTCAGAAAAGTGAGTAAACTCCTCACATGTTATATTTGATGATATCTTCTCATGTGACAACACTGAAGAAATGACACTTTGCTACAATGTAAAGTAGTGAGTGTACAGCTTGTGTAACAGTGTAAATGTGCTGTCCGCTAAAATAACTCCACAGACAGCCATTAATGTCTAAACCGCTGGCAACAAAAGTGAGTACACCACTAAATGAAAATGTCCAAATTGGGCCCAAAGTGTCAATATTTTATGTGGCCACCATTATTTTCCAGCACTGCCTTAACCCTCTTGGGCATGGAGTTCACCAGAGCTTCACAGGTGGCCACTGGAGTCCTCTTCCACTCCTCCATGACGACATCACGGAGCTGGTGGAGGTTAGAGACCTTGTGCTCCTCCATCTTCCGTTTGAGGATGCCCCACAGATGCTCAATAGGGTACAACACACCTTCAAGATGACGCCTGCCTTGCTTAAGAAACTGAGGGTGAAGGTGATGGACTAGCATGTCTCCAGACCTAAACCCTATTGAGCATCTGTGGGGCATCCTCAAACAGAAGGTGGAGGAGCACATGGTCTCTAACAAAGAAAATGGTGAAGGAAAAGGTTGGAGGCATCAAGTACTAAAGTACAAATATCCACACTGTAAAACCGGATAAGTTCATTTCACTCAAAAAATTAGTTGAAACTAATTACCTCAAAATGCTTAAGTCAATAAATCAATTTCTTTAAGCCAAATACACTTAAATATAACAAGTTTAAGTTAATTTTTTTTGTTATACTTAAGTCTATTTATACTCAAGTATTATTATTATTATTATTATTATTATTATTATTATTATTATTATTTTAAAATATGCTACACTGTGTAATATTATTAGTTATAAGTCTTTAAAAGGTATGGACATTATATTTGTTAAAGTGCGCAGACTATTTATTACATTTGAAGTCAGTAGGGGACCTTTTTCTTATTGGGATTTTTTTTTAGTTGAGGTAATTTTGTTTAGTTTACTCTAGGTCCACTTTGTGGACAAACCCTAGGGTGAAACACTGCTGTCTCTCTTGTTTTATGGAGACTTTGGGTGTGTGTCGCTCCTCGGCTCCAACTGGCTATTTATATTCCTATGTTTACTTTATTTAAATGGTGCCTGTTCTTGGGTTGGATCATTTTTATATAACCAGCGACAGCTACTGAGTAGCCAGGATGAGCCGGCGGAGGGCGGGGGGATATTCATTCATTTATTTATTTTTCTTCTCAATGAAATATTTGGGAAAGGGAAGGGAGGGGAGAAAAGATAAATGAATCACATGAATATAAATCACATCAATATGAATCACATGAAAATGAATTACATATAAATGAATCACAAGCATGAATATGAATCACATGTAAATGAATCATATGAAAATGAATAAATAAACAAAGGCAAAAAAGTCTATTGGGATTAAAGAAATTGTTTTATCAATGTAAAAATTTTGAGGTAATTAGTTTCCTTTAAAAAAAATTATATAAATGAACTATCCGGTTTTTCTGTGCACCATTTAAAGAGTCCTAAATGGCTATGCTGTTGTGCAAAGAATAAGCCGACACTCCAAGACCAAGACCAGCATAAAAGAGATGAAACACATTTTGAACTGTTTGTATGGAGGAAAACGGGTGAGGCTTTGAAGTATGGGGGTGGCAGCATCATATTGCTGGGTTGTTTTGCTGGAACAGGGAGTGGTGCACTTCATGAGGAAGGAGGATTGTCTAGAAATACTGAAGCAACAAATTACAAATTGATTCCTTCAAACTGATTACTTCCTGCTAGATGACTGTTCTGTGAACCTTTTTAGCTTTCTATCTTAGATAATTGTCTATCACAGTATAAAGTACCGAAGTATGCATCTTTAGTAAACACTTTATCTTTGATTCTGTCCTGGGGACAGCGAGTCGTAACGTCGATCTCAGGACATCATGCACACTTACTCAAGTAAAAGACTGGGAGCAATTTTCATTACATTTTACAGTATCTACTTCCAGAACCTGAACGAAACCCAAAGAGATGTGGGGAGAACATCCAAAACTACACACAGACAGCAACCAGAGCTCAGCATCGAACCTGTAGTGTGTCACTAATTTGAGTTGATGCCTTATGGTTAATTATATATCGTAGATAACATTAGATAACATAAAAAGCTGACTTGCAATTAATCATATGGAACTCATTTCCCAATAATGTTCAGAAGGCATGCTGGTATTCAGTCAGGTAGCAGGAAATTATTAGATATTGATAAAGAACTGGAAGAACGAACTGATAATGAAAGAACTGAATCATAAGTCCACAAGTGCACTTATGTGCTCTGGTATGGAATGCAATTATAGCAATCTTAAAACCACTATGGTAATGGTAAATGGTCTGTCCTTATATAGCACCTTTTAACCTTAGGTTCGACAAAGCACTTTACACCGTTTCTCATTCACACACACACACACACACACACACACACACACACACACACACACACACACACACACACACTGATTTAAATGATTACTTATTCATTATGAACCTTAAATATATAAAAACCAAAAACAAAATGGCTCTATGGAATATAAGACATCCGTTCTGTAGCCAATAATAAACGTGAGGACAAATAAGATCAGTGCATTGGTCATTGAATATCTTGGGTCATTTAATCACTAAAGTCGATATTTTTTTGAGCTATACTTCATGATTATATATATAATGTAATAAATCACTGCTTCCTGTGAATGGCAGCCGTCGGGCGTGTCTTTATCCGCAGAATCTCAGGGATCGGTCGGCCGCTTTTGTCAAAGAAATCCAATCCCGTGATCCATTCAACGTCTCTGACACGTGACTGATGGAACCAAAGCAAGTCCTCCACCCATTTCGAGTCATCCTGGTTGCTCTGCATGCAAATGAGGCTCTGGTTAATTTATCACTAATCATGTGTTTATGATAAAGCTATAATATAGTACTGGGAATGTGATTGTGGAACTTATCCCACCCATAGAGGGAAAAGACAGAGAGGGTGCGCTTGCGCAGCTGTCTATTATACAGTTAATTCAGTTCAGTTGTCTATCATATAAGTCATTCTTCTTCCATTGTTAGTAATCCACTATATGGCCAAAACTTAGTGGACACCTCAACGTCATACCCTTACCCTCTCGCAGTGATTTAAAATTATATTCTAGGCATTACACAAAAACCTGGACATAGATTCAACTCTTTACATTCTTTATACTAACATAACATACGTAAAATACCTCACAGACACCAAGTCTTATTCATTATCCAGTGGAAAACTTCCGAGGAACACTTAAAGCTAAAACTCTAATAAAATAAAGTGGACATGGAAGCATAATGCCTCATCATCGCACTCTACAGTATCACAGAGAAGAGAAGAGGTTCTGTTTTAAGTCTAGTTCGTCTCAAGGTGTTTTCTTTAGGTCGTGTCAGGGAGTTTTTCTTTGCCACCGTCGCCTCTGGATTGTTATTTGCTAAGGTCAGCTCTCCAGGCTCCCGCAGTCCAGTTCTCCAAAAACATTAGATCGTTAAATAGACAAAGTCTACAATCTGCCGACTGAAACATCGTGAGCTATGAGTCAGCACCCGAGGTGTCATTTTTAGCCAAAGTCAGCTAAAGGGTCTCTCTCGGGCACCATCGATCGCAGGAATGGTGTTATTTCAATGCTACTGAAGAGCTCTTTTTAATGTTTATAATGTTGTGCAGTCTGGAACGATTGCATTATCAGTCACTTCATAAGTGCGGACGATTCCTGGTTTGGTAATGTCACAGGTTCTCCATGAAGGAATATGATCATGTGACCAGTGAACTCTATTGATGGTTTAACGCTATGGTCCCACTGCAGTGAAAAGCAAAGGTATACTATTGTACCTTTTTAATCCCCTTTTCAAAGCATGTAATGAATTAACATTTATATCTAACATTTGTATTTACATTTATATTCACATTTGATATATTTAATGAAACATAAAACTATTATTTTTGTGTTACGCAAAGTGTTGTGAGCGTTTCTGTGCTTTCTGCCAGACCCGTACTAAGCCTTGTGATCCTTGGATCGTGTTCTCGTCCTTTGTTTCTCGATTCTTGTCTCAGCCCACTTTATAGCCGTCACCTGACTCCTCGCTTGTTTTTGACCAAGGTTTTGTCTTACGTTTTTAGATTCGTCTGCTTCTCTCTCTTAAATAAATGCTTTAACTGCATTTGCATCTGCCTCCTATTGTCGCATTACATGACACGAAATGTATCAGAACGGCTTCAAATGTTTAAAAAAAAAAATAAAGTCAGAGAGGAAAGTGTATTCAACATTTAACATCCGGTGCCCCATACGAAAACAGGTTTAATCAACTTCATTCAAGCGAGAGAGTTTCCACTATAACGTTCCAGCTTGTACTGTGGAAATCCACTGACACCACAGTTGTTTCTGATCTGAGTAAACAGTGACCGAATATGGAAAATGTCTTACTTCTTTGGTATTGAAAAATCACATATGACGCACTTCCATCTGAGTGACACACACACACACACACCCCACAGCACACATCCTCAGGGAGCAGAATTGTTAAATATTTCATGCCATTTGTTCTTGTCTTGATAGTCTGCCAGTATTATTTGATAAAGCCTGAGGTGTGTGTGTGTTTGTGTGTGTGTGTGTGTGTGTGTGTGTGTGTGTGTGTGTGTGTGTGTGTGCAGTGGAAACGGCTCTGGAACTGTTGTAAAACTAATTATCTCAGAGCAAATTATCAGCTGTCAAAGAAAAAAAAAAAGCTTTGAAACCATTCAATTTAAGATGGTTGATGCAGAAGAGTTCTTGTCGAAACAAGGGACTCATTTCATGTGGATGCAAGAATGTGGAGGAGTTCACTGCTCACATCATAATAACTAGCAACGCAAACTGAGATGTCTTTAATGTTATGTCCATCACTGTTTGAAGTGTCTCCGTTCAATTCAATGAAAGCAGCTTTACAGAAACATATAAACACAGGATGGAGATTTTACAGTGCCTTGCGAAAGTATTCGGCCCCCTTGAACTTTTCAACCTTTTGCCACATTTCAGGCTTCAAACATAAAGATATACAATTTTTATTTTTTGTGAAGAATCACCAGCAAATGGGACACAATTGTGAAGTGGAACGAAATCTATTGGATATTTTAAACTTTTTTAGCAAATAAAAAACTGAAAAGTGGTGCGTGCAAAATTATTCGGCTCCTTTACTTTCAGTGCAGCAAACTCACTCCAGAAGTTCAGCGAGGATCTCTGAATGATCCAATGTTGTCCTAAATGACTGATGGTGATAAATAGAATCCACCTGTGTGTAATCAAGTCTCTGTATAAATGCACCTGCTCTGTGATAGTCTCAGGGTTCTGTTGAAAGCGCAGAGAGCATCATGAAGACCAAGGAACACACCAGGCAGGTCCGATTGCCTGTCTGTCTATCTATCTATCTGTGTGTGTGTGTGTGTGTGTGTGTCTGAATGTCTATATCAGTATGTCAGTGTGTCTGTGTGCCAGTTAAGAAAACTCAGGAAATACCATTAAACAGAATAATAATGTCAGGAACTTGATAAAACATCTCCAGTCATAGAAGAAAACAGAACACTCACAGAACAGTCAGATACTAACTGCAACATCTATTTTCTCAGTGTGTGTGTGTGTGTGTGTGTGTGTGTGTGTGTGTGTGTGTGTGTGTGTGTGTGTGTGTGTGTGTATGTGTGTGTGCTCACCATGCAGCTCTCAGTGTTGTCAGGTCGGTGTGGCATTAGAAAAGACACTGTGTGTAATTCTCCATTACACTCATTCACTGGCTGATTTGAGTCCATGCAGCTCGTCAAGATGGCAAAGTAATGAGTGGGGATGGGGATAAGATTGTCTGTAACAAACCTACACACACACACACACACACACACACACACACGTAATTTTTTTCCCTTTGTTTGTTCTCAATGAAATATTTGGGAAAGGGAAAGGAGGAGAGAAAAGGCAAATGAATCACATGAAAATGAATCACATGAAAATGGAAAAAAAAACAAAGTAGGAAACTAATATAATTGGAAAAGAATCCATGTTTTGGTCATGACAGTGACTCTACTTCACATCGGGCATCGCACCAGCCTGATGCTGATTATTTTTCTGATACAGCTGCTCACCTGCATATTCACTGATTCATTATAATCATTGGTATCAGATTAAAAATTATATACACTGTATATACACTGATCAGCCAGAACAGTAGAACCACCTGCCTAATATTGCACCTTGTGCTACCAAAACAGCTCTGACTTTTTCAGGGCAGTGGTGGCTCAACGGTTAAGGCTCTGGGTTACTGATCACTGGCACTACCAAGCTGCGACTGTTGGGCCCTTGAGCAAGGCCCTTAACGCTCTCTGCTCCAGGGGTGCTGTACCATGGCTGACCCTACGCTCTGACCCCGACTTCCTAAACAAGCTGGGATATGCAAAGAAAATAATTTCAGTGTGCTGTAATGTATATGTGACAAATAAAGGCTTCTTCGATCATCGCAAGTATTATCTACTTCAGCAATTTGTAGGTTTTCTGGGTATCGGACCAGATGTGTTAGCGTTCGCTCCCCACGTGCGTTAATGAGGCCATGACCCTGTTGCCGGTTCACCGGTTGTCCTTTCTTGGACCACCTTTGGTAGGTACTAACCACTGCATACCGAGAACACCCCACAAGATCTGCTGTTTTGGAGATGCTCTGACCTAACAGTCCAGCCATCAAAATGTGGCGCTTGTCAATCAGATCCTTACGCTTGGCTATTTTTACTTCTTCCAACACATCAACTTCGAGAAATTACTTGCTGCCTGATAAATATATCCCACCCCATGACAGGATAATCAATGTTATTCACATCACCTGTCAATGGTTTCAATGTTATGGCTGATCAGTGTTTATGAAGAAGGACATTTTTATAAGACTCTTAGAATATAATTGAACAAAAAAATCAGAATGGAAAATAATCTTTTGGTAATGGCACCACAAACTGATATATGATATACTACACCTTCTGTCCAAAATGCAGAAAGATTGAGCAGTAATGGTGGGTCGTGGTGAAAGGGGAGTAGGAAGCGTATACCAATGGATGTTTAAGCCAGGATAATTACTTGGGGCATGTTAATGGAGAGTGGAGTCTGGGAGAAAGAGTGGGAAATTCCCTGTAAGTATGCACACCTGTGTTGGAATAATTTGAGACTGTTTGAGTTGGTAAGCGAAGTGTTGAAGACATTCCAATAAAAAGCAAGAAAGAAACAGTCCTAGTCTCCAAAGCCTGCCCTTCAAGGTTACATAGCAATGTGGTGAAGTGTATTTATTTATTTGTGTCTCAAAGTGAAGAAAGTGCGCCTGCGGGTGCAACCACATGAAAGTGTAGCAAAGCAGAACCATGTGTGCTTAGGTTTCATTTTCCTTGAGTCGAAGCCCTGAAAAAACTTGAATTTAAAGCAAAGAAGAAAAAGTGTCATGCTCTTCAAAGCCTGCTTCTCATGCCCAGTGATTGGCATGGAACAGCTCGAGTTTGGGTGAGCGGTGTCACACTTAACGCCTGTTGTTGCTGTTTTTTGCCTTCCCCAGTCGGTGGAGCTGTCACACTTAAGAACAGAGGATAGGTGACACACTAAACACTAAGGCACTGAGCTGCCTTCGACTTTTCTCTCTGCCTCACTGTCACATACAGCGACGCACCATTATTCGCAAGAGACAGAAGAATGTTTTGGAAGAGACCACATTTGCAAGGTCGTGGACAAAATAGCTTTCATTTAGTTTTCGTAACTGTTTAAAACACTGCTACGAAATATATAGACATTAAATAGTTTGTAAATATTACAAATCATTTTATTATTACATGTTTTTACTGATTTAATATAATTTTTACCTGAATTGACAAGAGTGACACCGGCTACTTCACCTTTATGTATGAACGGTGCTTCCTGCTCATTGGCCACTGCCTTGGCCAGGTGCACCTGCCGACTGACTGCCCAGCGATCATTTCAAACTTGTCAGAAGTCTTTTTCCAGTTGGTGAATGATCATCTCAGCTGGGAGACCAGATGGTCAAGGGGTTAATGACGTCCTGCTGGTAGACGCTAATCCACGCTCCATCTAGCTTCACCTAGCCGGCGATTATGTAAATAAAGCTAAAACCTGAAAATCGCTGGAAAAATCTAGCAGCAATGTCTCCAATTCAGCAACACTGATAATAACCAAGTTTTATGCCACGGCCAGCAGATGGCACTGTGGCTCGGCTCCTGAAGTGACATTGTTTTGGTTCGCTCGCTTCTGGCTTGAGCATTTGGTTTAAGTGACTTTAATTTGCCCCAGGTGTCCATGCTTTGAGTTGATTATGTTTTCTATTTAAATGCCTTGGTTACTGAGCACTTCGCTCAGTGTTATCGTTTCTATTGTATGTACTGTTTGGATCGGATGCATCGTTTGTTACAATGCCTTGAATTATCGCGTTATATGCCACGATTCCCGTTTACTTTGACCTCCAGTCCTGATCGGTTACACCAAGATGGTATCCCTTAGCTAAGTTAGTGTTGCATACAGTTTTCTGTAGACTGCGCCAGTTAACAAGTTGTTCGTTTGCATATACCGTATGACATCATAAGTCCAAGCACTTGAGGCTTTTCTGTGCTGAATTAGTCTCATCAAAAGACTAAGACTAACATCTAAAACGAGCTTTTGAAACATACTCTGAACGTATGTTCACTGATATTTTATCACTCAGCTCGGATCGTGTGTTGGTGGAAAATGCAATATTATAAAAACATGTAATAAAACATACTCCTCGATCTGGTCTGCAGTGTCAAAGCGGCCATCGAAGTTATAATCGAACGCAGGTCCCGTCACCACGTTAATGCCGTTATACATCGAGGAATACTTCAGCAACAAGACATTGTGGAAATACTGCCACACTACTGCAGAATGCACACACACACACACACACACACACACACATGCACAGACACACACACACACACACACACAGTCTGTGTAAATGAGTCATTTAATGCACGTTTATAAGTATGTTAAAGATGTGTGAACTCACTCTTAAATGCTGGATACATGGGAACCACGTTACTCAAAGTCAGACCATCATACTGCTCCTCTGCTGTGCTGTTAAGATCTGCAACGCACACACACACACACACACACACACACACACACAATAAGCACTCCACAGATTTTCTCCTACTCTGTTGACCTGTACAGTAACCGTCCATAATGACTTTGCTCATACTGACCATCCTGTAAACACACTCTGTAATGCTCCTCTTTATTCTTCTACACCGCTATGCTGTAATGATTTAGAATCTCACGATCTGGTGCTAACTAGAAAGAGGATTTCTTCCCCTTGGAGTCTGTTTCCTTTCAGGATTTCTGTACTGTGTGTTATTAAACGTGCAGTTGACTGTTTCTGACCTAGCAGCTGTTTCTTTCTGTCAAACTGAGTTCATAACTGTATAATAATTCCTGATTGAAAATGCTTTTAATCACATTAGCCATGCTTTTAAAGACTTTTTAAATTACATTAAAACATGCTTTTTAAAACTTTTGTAATTACATTTAATTACATTAAGCATGCTTTAAAAAATTTTTTTAATTACATTTAATTACATTAAACATGCTTTGTAAAATGCTTTTAATTACATTAAAAATGCTTTTAATTACATTAAACATGCTTTTAATTACATTAAAAATGCTTTTAATTACATTAAAATGCTTTTTAATTACATTAAAAATGCTTTTAGTTACGTTAACAATGCTTTTTAAAATGCTTTTAATTATGTTAAACATGCTTTTATTTACGTTAAACGCTTTTTTAAATTTACGTTAAGCATGCTTTTTATGCTTTTAATTACATTAAAAAAATGCTTTTAATGACATTAAACATGCTTTTTATGCTTTTAATTACATTTAAATGTTCTTAATTACGTTCAACATGCTTTTTTATACTTTTAATTACATTAAGAATGCTTTTTAATGACATTAAACATGCCTTTTATGCTTTTAATTAAGTTAAAAATGCCTTTTTTAATGCTTTTAATTACATTACAAAATGCTTTGAATTATTTTAAATGCTTTTAATTACATTTGCAGCAAGATGCTCCTGTTGCATTATGTTACATTTTCTTTAATGCCGAATAATTATTCACATAAAAATCCCTCAGCTGCAACCGTGCCTAATAAAGCATTGGTTTGGAGAGATTTCAATTTCTCATAAAAGATTACCTTCAGTACAGACTGCGCACAGTCATTATGTTGTTTGGCAAAACAGGAAGCATTACAGGAAAACAGTTTCCACTAGTGGGTTCAGACCTTTAGACAACGCAGAATGCACAGTCATACATTTGAATTAATTTGCATTGATCTCTGTGGTTCTGGTGAACTGTTGGTGATTATTTAAGAATACTGTAACAAATGCCAAATGGTTCCAGTATGTTCACGCCCTAATGCAGCTACAAAGTATGACGGTTAATGCTCTCTATGCTGAAGAAACTCTCAGATGGGTATGCTAGGAGAACAGGCAGCTACTTATTACATGATCATATGGCTTGGATTGCAGAGTTGGAAAAACCCATTCGGTCTGTGTATGTGTGTGCATGCATGCGTGTGTGCGGCTGCATTACATACTGGGCGGATAGAGGAAGGCGTATGTAACATTAGTTGTTGTTGTACTGGTTACATGTAGGACTCTGATCGGCTTGGATTCTCACGTCAGGTCTCAGACAGTCTGGTATCACTGCTGGCAAAGAGCCAGAACCACCTCCGGCCTACAGGGAGCAACACATACATAACCACTATATTTACATCAATACATCAACTAAGTTTGAGCATGTTTATAGCATGCTGAAATATTGCATGTAGTATTTATGTTCAAGGTCGGCACGGTGGAGTTTCTGCATCACAGCTCCAGTGTCCTTGGTTTGAACCTGACTTCGGGTTACCGTCTGAGTGGAGTGGAGAAACCCAGTGTGTGGGTTTCCTCTCATTTCCACCAACTTCCCAAAAATTATACTGCTAAGTTGATTATCTATGCTGGCTTGCCCCTAGCATGAATGTGTGTTCCATTCAGGTCCTGCTTTGTGCTCTCAGGAAAGACTCACCACATTCACTACAACCCTGAAGTGCTGACTGAAGATGAATTCATGAATAAATTAATATGATCTTCAGCTAAACATACATTTACATTTATTCACTTAGCAGACGCTTTTATCCAAAGTGACTTACAAATAAGCAAAGCGATATATCAAGCAGGGAACAATACAAGTAGTGCTACTATACAAGATCCATTAATTGAATACCAGAGGAAGCAAAGTGTACAGAGTAGAGGTGTAAGTGCATTGTCTGTGGGTATTTTTTTGGGTAATGTATTGTTTGAGCATGTGCTGGTTTGAATCAAATGAATGAGAGCATATAGACCATCTTTAATGTCGTTTTTTTAATGTGAAATGCCAAAAAAGCAAGAATTTTGTCCAACAGTGTTTGAGCAGAACTGTAAAAATCCCCAAATCAACCGTTTTACAGACCAGATCTCAGCAACTGCAAGGTCCTGTAGGTTCATCCTGTACAACATCAAGAAAATCCGACCATTCCTCACCAAACAGGTGACACAGATACTAGTCCAGGCTCTTGTCATCTCCAAACTGGATTACTGCAACTCACTGCTTTCAGGCCTCCCAGCCAGCTCCATCAAACCCCTTCAAATGATTCAGAATGCTGCAGCGCGCCTTGTCTTCAACCAGCCCAAGACTACTCATGTCACACCCCTCTTCATCTCCCTCCACTGGCTTCCTGTAGCTGCCCGCATCAAGTTCAAGGCCTTGATGCTCACCTACCCTCCTACCTCAACTCTCTCCTTAAGGCATACATTCCCTCTCGCAATCTGCGATCGACTAGCGACCGACGTTTAGTAGTTCCCACTCAGCGAGGCATAAGGTCCCTTTCCAGAACCTTCACGCATACTGTTCCCCAGTGGTGGAATGCTCTTCTGATCTCAATCCGTACTGCAGAGTCTCTCACTATCTTCAAAAAACAGCTAAAGACCCACCTTTTCCGTGAACACCTAACCAACTCCTAGAGAGAAAAAAAAAAAAAACCCCCACACAACGCACTTACACCTCTACTCTGTACACTTTGCTTCCTCTGGTATTCAATTAATGGATCTTGTATAGTAGCATTACTTGTATTGTTCCCTGCTTGATATATCTCTTTGCTTATTTGTAAGTCGCTTTGGATAAAAGCGTCTGCTAAGTGAATAAATGTAATGTAATGTAATTGCCTACACAAAATACAATAGTACTGTACAGTTACGATTACAATATATAATAAGTAATGATAAAGTGTAACTTAAAACTGATTCAAAACATAAACAGGCGAAACACACCTGATACACATTCTTTGTTCTTCATTACCTGTAGCTGCAGTAAATTATGAAAAGGTACACCACCATCTTGCCCTGACCAAAGTGACGTCGTAATTACAACTTCCCAACTCGTAAGTACAAATTTCCCAGGATGACTTGAACACACACTAAGTGTAGGAATTCAGCAATAGAAATGGACACATTTCTCTGTCCATCTACTTCCTGTCATGGTAGCACTGAACTACACGGCGGATCAGCCCCTGCACGTCACATGAGCTTGTCACATGCCTAATCACCCTCACTAATCACCCTCACCTGTGTCTTATTACGCCTTGTTAAGTAAGTTCTGTTGGCTTAATGTTTCTTTGTCTAGATTTTGTCTTGTGCCATAACGGTCTGTTTTGTTCATTCATATAGCCTTGTTTGGGTTAATTGATTGTGTCTCACGTGTTAATTTAATACACGTATTTTATCTGTAATTGCATCTGTCTCTGTTAATTCGTAAAACAAACAAACTATCATTGTGTCAAAACCATATACTTACTTTATGTACTATTCTAGACCATTATTGAGTATTAATATTAACTGATTTTCCTATTACAGTCAGGGTTGAAATTTGTAAAAAAAAAATAAATAAATAAATAAATAAAAATAATAATAATAAAAATAAAAAAAATTATTTAAAGACCTACTGAAAAGTCTTTATTTCTAGATTTATAAACACTTTTGAATGTAAGGACAGGGTTTTTATTTTTATTTGAGATGACAAAAAAACAGCAGCGTAAAGTTTTAAAGAGAGCCAGAGACAGACTCGTTAATGTATCTAACATGACTGTATTAAAGTTTGGTTTGGAAAACTAATGCGCAAGAATGATTCAGGTCTGAGGTACTGTCTAGGCAGCGTTGAGTTTAATCCTCCAGGTGTGTGTTCTTGTTGCTGCTGCTTTCTCACCAACACAATTGTAATGTATCAAGTATAAACCAGAAGCCTCTTCACCCTGGTGAGGATTATTATCTTATACCAATACAATATTCCCCACTAGACTGGTGAGTCAGGACATTTTAAAGAATATTAAATTAAATTTGACTATCATAGTAAAATGCTATTATAAATATGATAAATTTGGAATAAAACATAATGTAGGTTGGTCAAGGCTTGAGGTCATTTGCCAGAACTTTAGGAACTCCTGACCTACATGCATCAGTGACTCACTTCAAAACAACAAACAGCAAGAAGACTGGTATCTGACAGCCACTCCACCTAATCACAACCTAATCTCATACATGTAGCTACATTATACACAAGCAAACACACACAGAAGATGGCGCTGTAATGTGTTATTGTTACTCCAGTTAATATGACTAATATTTTACCTTTATAATCCATCTTTATTGTACTTGTAACTGTAATCATTTGGTTTTACTTATTTTTGTACACCCCTTTCCCCCTCTGTTGTATGTTGTATATCATATTTGTGTTCATCTGGAATCAGTGTTCTTCCTTTTTATGGGACCTTACACTGAGAAGCATATGAAAAACTCTCACAACATTCCAATGACCTAAACTCCCAATTGTAGAGAAATTAGCTGTGATAAACTACCAGTTCTCACACGACAAGAATTTACGAAAGAATGGCGATAATGGTTAAAAAAAAAAAAAAAAGGTCTCTGTTGTATATATTTTAAGCTTGGTGGAGACAATGAATTTTCTTAGTGCAGTATGGAACTTTTGTCTCTCTATCGCCATCTCTGTTTGAAACATAAAACTGCAAGTTACTTGTGGAGTTATTTTTTATATGGGTTGTGCTTTGGCAGTGCTCCTCTGTGTGGATGAATCTGATGGTTTGAGGTATTCATGTGTGTTGTATATTAGCTCCAATTCTTGACAACCGTGGTTGCGGTAGATTTTCTTGGAGTAGAGTTGAATTGCTCTATCTCTCTCATAGCTAGCAGAAAATAAGTGCAATTTACCACACTGACCATAGCAAAATATATATATATATAAAAAAATATAGGAAACTTAGCTAAATACCTAGATAAATCAAGTGAACAAGTGCGCAAATCGTATCCACCTACTTATTGAGCCAATGAAATGTCGTACCTGTTCAGCAGAAAAAAAGCCATCTCCGCTTCAGTCTTCAGTCCCTTCAGCTCTCAGAGTTTTCGTCATGTTTCAAAAGCCTCGCCAATATTTATCCTCATTTTAGCACTTTCCCTTTTTGACTGCTGGCTGTAAGCAGTTCGAGGTTTCTTTTATTTTGACAACAGATGTTTCCCCAGATGTCAATGATGACTGCATTTAGAACTATCCAGATTTAAATGGATAGATGACAAGTTTAAATTCTAAGCAAGTCTTGTAAGGACAAGCTACAAACACTCCACAATCCTTAGCACCCACACACTCAATATAGTAGCCTACTCTTCTTCATTATGTGACATAACCACGTAAAGGCATGGTGACCCAAAGGCCACGCAAATGATGTCAAACCGGAGTTTTCCTTGAAATCCGACCCAACAGCTCAAATTATAAATCCTTATGATACGCGTATCGCTGAGAACTGCATTAAGGACAGTTTTGAACATTAAAACGTTTTGTTTTTATATACTTGCTCAATAATAGATTTTTGTTCATCTTTAACCAAATAAAGTTTGATACGACAGCTTGAGTGAAAAGGTTCACAATGAAATAGCTTTCTTTAGAACCTTATGGAACCTTAAGGGAACCTTAAGTTGGGAACCTTAAGTTCCCAATGTTTTTAAGAAATTTGTGGCTCATGGAATCATGAAGAAACTTACAGGAAATGATGGGACAAGATAATATGCTGATGACAACTGTGAAAAAAAAGATCACATAGACTAAAGTGCTTAAAGATGTTCTGATGATATCTGGAATGGTGATTTAACCTGCACCATTTGCCACACATTAAACTCATAAGACTTTCCTAAGTTTCCTAACTTTCTTAAGGCCAAGCAGCATAACTATGATCTTTGCCAGGACATATTTTGAGAAACCAGTTCTGGAAAACTGTTCTGATGATGATTTTCAGATAAATTAAAGCTCTGGCAGTGCAGACCAGGGTTTTTACACAGGCAAAGAAAGGCTCTCTGGTAAGTTCATCTGGCTGTTTTTCTGCCTCTTGTCCTGGAAAAAGTCTTAAAAAAGTCTTAAAATTACCAGAACAGTTTAAAGGAAAACGTGTACGCTGTGGGTTTTAAGGTGACGTGTCTTTCTGGATGACAATGACAAGAACACGAATCCTGAAGAACAAAATGGTAAACGTGCACTTATATAGCACTTTACACAGAGTCTCATTCACACACACACCAATGGTATCAGAGCTGCCATGCAAAGCAATAACTTGCCATCTGGAGCAACTTTTGGGTTCAGTGTCTTGCCCAAGGACACTTCGGCATGTGGAGTTAACCGGGCCAGGAATCGAACCGCCAACCCTACAATTAGTGGACAACCCACTCTACCAACTGCGCCACAGCCGCCCCGCGAAAGAATGATAATAAAATAAGCAATCCAATAACAACGCAGTTGGACAAAACGGAAATCTGCCAACAATAAAAGAAATCCTTCAGATACTGAATCCTTGATAATGTGAGAACCTACCAAAAAGAAAAGCGCAGGAAGCTTATATATGGCTAGAAAAATGTTTCGAGGCTTTCATCCAAGGGTCCACCCTTATGTACTGAACTACACAAACTCTCATTACGTAAGTGTGGTTCACTGCAGTGGTACTTTTTGGACATGACTACCATAAATCATAGAATTTTTTGTACTTGTTAGTTTTGCTTTTAAATGAAATATTCAACGTTGCTACATTTATCTTTTTATTTTTTATGTTTTTCGCCATTAGAGCATTAACACATAACAATGTATTTAACTCTGTAAGACTGTAAAGCAATACAAAGGACAATATTTTTATCTGCAAATTTGAAATAATGAAGTTTCGAGATCCAGTCAAAATAAAGCAACATGAACCAAAAGTCTACACTTCAGACACTGAATGCTTTAATCATTACCTTCTGACCCTCACTTTTAGTTATGATGTCATAGCTAGTCTTGCCAGAGTCCCTGCTTGCACTGGGCACACAGTGTTCTGTCTCCTTTCCGCCTAATTTTGGACGGCAATCGCTAAGAACAGTTTGCACTCAAGCCTTCGGTTTGATACAATAGACTTGAAGCTAAAACTATAATCAGTTCACAAATGCTCATATTCATAAGTTGCTCATGCAGTCTGTTCATAAGTTCCTGTTTGAAGAATTTTTTGCCTATATAGTATACAGATAATGAAGGGAAAGTGTTTATAATTGCATTAACCGGTGTCATCCAGATGTGCCACTGTATATACCGATTACGTTGATAAGTTTAAGTGTAAGTTGCTAATTTGTTAGGTTATATTACCATAATGTTCATAATGTGCTGAGAAGTTTTTTTATTACCATAATGTTCCGACAAGGTTCTGAGCACATGATGCAAGACGTAGTTTACCTTATAATGCGCCTGATTTAATAATCTTTTCGTAAAGTTTTGTATCAATATATGACCTAATATTCTAATAGCATTCAGTTAGCTAGTTAACGCCATGACCATGGTAGCTGTGTGCTTGTACTTTAAGTGTGGTGTCATTATAAATCAACCTTACTCTATATATTCAAATATACTTGTGTTTGTATGTTTTTTTTCTGTGTGTGTGTGTGTGTGTTTTCACGCCCACCTCCACAGTGAACGAGCTCCAGAGAGGCATGAGCTTATGTTTGCTGTAGGCACTGATGAATCCGTGATGGTGCAGGAGACAGTAATCTGAGTTGGACTGCAGCACTAGGGGTTGGCCGAACAGCAGGTGTTTGCTATTGCTCTGAGACACTGAAAACACACGGACAAACACAACAGTCAGCAAGGTGCAACGGTTTTCAATGGGTATGCCACCTGAGCATAGAATTGAACTTGATATACAAGTAGCAAATTAAACACAACAGGCGATATCAAACGTTAAATCTATAGGAATTAAATGTGTAGAAGCTATCAAGGATGCGTTATGTTTATAAGCATACAAGCAAGATCACACGGTCACACACACTCACAGTAGGCTATACAGACATGGGTGGAGAAAACGTTTTACCCAACACTTACGACTGATTTTCGTCTGTCCCCTAAATGAACTCTCTCCTGAAGGCTTATGTTCCCTCGTGCAATCTACGATCGGTTCATGACCAGCGCTTAGTAGTGCCTACTCAGTGTGGCTCAAGGTCCCTTTCCAGAACCTTCACAATAACTGTCCCTCAGTGGTGGACTGAACTTCCAACCTCAATCAGGATCGCAGAATCTCTCATCATGTTCAACAAACAGCTAAAGACCCACCTCTTCCGTGAAACTTAACCAACTCCTCAAACGCCAACCCCACATCATCCTAAAAAGTTTATTTATTTTTTTTTAAATAATAAAAAAACTTACTCTGGCTCTTACACCCCTACTCTGCGCACTTTGCTTTTCTAGAACTAAATGATAAATTTATAAATACACTAGCGCTACTTTATTGTTCTCCACTTGATATATCGCTTTGCTTGTATTCCCTCATTTGTAAGTCGCTTTGGATAAACGCGTCTGCCAAATGAATAAACGTAAACGTAAACAATAAAAGATGAAACAATTACTCATTTTGGACTTTCACAAAACAGCGCAATTCTCTAACTACAGTGCAAGCTACTTGTTTCAAATCTC
>CM022764.1:23838551-23841051 GCA_012411365.1 Ameiurus melas | reverse complement strand
AGGTTGATGACGTCATGACGTCGCGACGTGATTACGACATTACGCCGTTATTACAATGAAGATCCAAGCGTGAATATTGGTGTAATAGTAGAAGTGAACTAAAAATGCCAAAGCGAAAAACTAATCGTGTTCCAGCTAAAGTTACACCTACCGTGAACACAGGTACATCTAAAACAGTGAAAAAAAAGAAAACATAAACAGTTACACAGGCGAGAGCGAGGATTCTAGATAGAGACCGCAGTGAAAGTTCAGGCGATGTTGAAACCGAAACTGATCGTGACACAAACTCTCCTGATTCAGACCCTGATCCGTCTTCATCTTCAGCATCAACCAGTGCGACTGACACTGCAGGGGTCTGGAGTCATAACGTGACAGTTTCTGTGCATTCGTGAAAACACTACCTGCTGCTCTGATTATCACCAGAAACTTGACTGTTGGCGCTCAAATGCATGTATGCATTTATTTGTTTATTTATTATTTACTTGAATTTATTCAAAGGCGTTGACCACGCTGATGCTCGTCTGGTACTTCTAAATGAGTAGAAGGATTTTAGCGAGCATTTTTCGTCATTTCTCTAGTTACGAATTGTTCTCTAAGTGGAGTAAAAACACTGAACTGCTTCATTTTCAAAGTAATATTGCACAAATTCATTATTATAAGTTGTTTCAGGGACTAAAAATGTTCAAATTAAAATGTTGATTTTAGGGCTAATTTTGGCCCAGGAACTCAGGGTTGGTGTGCTGTTTCTCTGGGAAATATAGGGTTGTTCGACATAATACTGTGGAAGGTGTAAGAGGGTTAAAGGATACACATGCAAACACTTTTTACTTCAAAACAATTCAAGAGTGATTAGTATCACTATAGGAGGAAAATAAACTGCTTTCTGCAAATTTCTGGTAAACATCACTGTAACTCATGATCACAGGATGCACAAAGAAAGCCAGATGTTTCCAACGCTCTTGAACCAGTAGTGTGATGTACAAACCAACAAAATATCATGCGCTTTTTTTTTTCAATTTTTTGTGTAAATCCCCCAATAAGAGCCTTGTGCTGTTTGGTTTCCTGGTCCAAGTTTTTGTTCCAGTTTTCCATAGCCTTAATCATTGATGTTCCATTTTCCTTTTTGGAGAATGATTATTAATTATACGCCTGTTTACAGTTATTTTCAGGACTGTGCAAAAGTCTTAGAAACATGTCAAAGAAATGCTGTAAAGCAAAAATACCTGCAAAAATAATGAAATTAAATGTTCGTTTATTGAATATAATGAGTAGCGAACTGTAAACAAAATCAATATATGGCATAAAGACCCTTTGTATAGCCCTTTAATAATGCATCAGTGGTCTGAGGTACAGTTTTTTCAGTTTTATAAGGAAATTGTGTCATTACAGAGAATATGACATAGCTCTTCCGGAGACTTTGACCGTGACAGCCTTCGGTTTTTTGTTGTTGTTGTTTTTTTTTGTCTGAAAAGTTTCCGAGTAATAAATAATGTTATTTTACTTATATACAAACATCTGTTGGTTGGAAAAGTAATGTTTGGATAGCTGTGCCTGAAGACAAAGACGTTCTCATTTCAGCATCTGATGCTGCTGTGACTAAATTCTGGCAAAAAGACCAAATGGAAGAGAAAGACAAAAGTCAGCATGTTTTGTAACGGGAATCGAAATGACTGTGATGCTCCTACGCCTCAGTCAGAATAATATCCTTTCTCTCTTTCTACTTTTGGGGGTAAGCGGAGTTTAAAACGCTAGAACCTTTACTTGTTTTATTTGAAAACTTTACTTCTTCGAGTTGTTTGAAATAAGAGACACTTTTCAGTTGAGGAAGGTCAGTCGTGTTCTGAATTGATGTGTATATATTGTATGAAACACTCGCCTGTATTTGGATTACGTTGTTTTCCATGCACTTTGGTGTTGAACTATGAGGTAACTATGTATTTTTCTCATCAGTCGCTGAAAACAAACAGGCGTTTGTTTGTTTATTTTATTCATAAGGCAAATGGAAGATTTAAAAAAAAATTATTTTTACAGGTGCTATGTTCAGGAGTATAACGTACCGCATTACTAAATACTCGTATTATTGTAACTGAGTAGTTATATCTCAGGAATTGTACTTTATTAAGTAGTTTAAAATGGGTGTACTTACAGTATATGTATATGTGGGTATGTTTTTAGTGCTGTTTATTAACTTTATAGAAATTTTTCCTGAGATCTGTTTCCCAAATGGGAATAGTGCTAATAGCATTAGCATGGGGCAAGTTTATAAAAAAAAAAAACATATTTATAAATAGATATATAGTAATAAAAATGCAGCGAAGTACATAATTATGGTGATTGGACCTTAATGGATCGCTGTTTGTGACGATATATTTGAATTTGGATCTATGCTGTATGATCTTTTTCTCGGGTTGTGAAAAAAAAAAAAAAACAAACTCACCACACATAAGATTATAGAGCTCGATGTTGGTGAACGGCTCAACCTCAGTCTGAAAGTTGAACT
>CM022764.1:23816051-23833551 GCA_012411365.1 Ameiurus melas | reverse complement strand
ATGGTTTAAACATGAAGTCTGTCTGTTGAACTAGTCCACTGTTCACTAAAGGAGACGAGAGTGTAAAGCTACATGTGGTGATTTGTTCGTTTTGGGAACATTTCCTTATATTATAAAATTTAAATATATCATAGCAGCAATGCATTCAAATCCGTTCAAACCCAACTCGCCACAAACATACAACTTACGTTTACAAATATATTAAACGAAGTAAAAGTTATTATAAGAAATTACCGCAATAAAAGAAAACATAGTATCTATTTAATATATTTTTTTAAAGTCACTGCACAGTCATCTGTTACCGTTTAAAAGTTTGATTGGCATAAATGACTTTTCGATGCGGTCACTCTTGCACAGTGGTACTCTGTAACATACCAGGAAGTACACAGTAAAAAATCCTCTGTGTTAAATTAATACTGCTCTGTGTCTATATGAGTCGCATTCTAAATTCGAATAAAATAAATAAAATTCAATACACAATTCACTTGCAAACTGGAACAGCTTGCCTTCATGGATTGACAAGTATTTGGCTCTATCCACTGTGCATTAAATACAGTTTCCAAGCACGTGCTGATTTCCATTCACTGTGGGGATGGGGTTCTCACTGTTGGCTTTCTGCTAAACATAGCACATTGTCCCAATAACTGTAATGTAACATGAATTTCTCAGATTTGTTTATTGTAAGTCTCACTGCTGGTAAAGAACAGTGTTAAAGTCTCATGATTTGGTGGCTAATATATTACTCAGACGTGATTCCATCTAGCCAGTAATTAAACCTAATGGAAACCTAAGGATTATACTCATTAAACAGATGACCAAACATCATATTCAGCTGTTAGCAGAGTGAATGAGAACATACATTGTAACATAATGTCTGGGAGAATCACACTCAATGACAACACAATGTCCCCACAGACTTAGCATGTTTTAGATGATATCCACTGCCACAATATTGAAATAAAAATAAAAAAATATATAAATAAAAAACAGGACTGGCACCCTGTCCAGGGTGTACCCCGCCTTGTGCCCGATGCTTCCTGGGATAGGCTCCAGGTTCCCCACGACCCTGAAGCAGGAATAAGCGGTTGAAGATGGATGGATGGATAAAAAACAGGACAGCATGAGTAGTGTGTACCGTATGTGATGAGATCACATATTACAAGCTTCAACCCTTATGGTTTTGCAATAGCAATGGCATGTTACCCATAAGTCATGGAAATGTTAGCCTCCCATTTGATATTCCAACCAGCCACAGCTGGTTATGTGATCGTTGAGTAACAATTTCTGTGAAGGCCATATGTATAATGACCCATGTGCACTTTCCTAATGTTATAATGCTACACCTCGTTATTATTATTCCAGTTATTCTAGAAAAGGCATTCGTTTTACAGCCATTTTTATGACGTTAGAGTTTGTAGCCATATTTATTATGCGTTAATAAATGGTTAACTGAATACATTATAAGTGGTGCAAAAAGTGCAGTGGTATAAAACGTACAATCTAAAACATGAACACGAGTAATCTACTCGGCATAGATTTTTAACAGAGATATTAATATAATACTTTAGAAACTGTTTTTATGTGAGCTCTAAGTGAAGTAACACATTTGAAAGAGATTATTATCTTTTTTTAAATCAGTGGCATTTTCAGTGTTTTTTTTTTTATTTATTTTTTAATCTAATGTTATTATTTAATCAAGCCCAAAACTACACTGCAGTTATATACACTGAAAAAAAGGCTCCTTGAATTGACTTAATTCAGATGTACAGATCAGTTCCACATGATTGAATTGCATCCCCCACCCCCCACCCCCCGAATACCCAGTATAATTTGATTGTGCATTAAACGGAACTCAGCATTCTCACCTGAGCTTAGGCTCGAACCCAGGTCTTGGGCATTGTGAAACGGCCATGTTACAGCTACATAACATGCTTGCGAGATTTCACAATGTAATATTAAATTCATTATTATTCATTGAATTATTAATTATAGTAATTGTGAATTAAATCACTCGCTCTACATAAATTCAACGTCGTAATTACTCAGTACGATCGTGTAAAATATAAATACAACGAAAACGTATTTAGCAGGCTAAGAGAGAAACTCTGCGAACTCACCGTGATCAGCTACAATGATGATGTTGATGCACTCGTGAAGGTTGAGCTGTTTGAGTCCGTTCATCAACTGTCCAATCACTTTGTCCACTCCTTGGATTGCACTGATCAACTAAAGGAACGATGGAGCAAAGCGACGTGAGACTTCAGAGAGATGGCTTGACATTTAGATTTATGAAATGGCATGAAAGCTGTCCATCCATCCATCCATCCATCCATCTTCTATACCGCTTACTCCTTTTCAGGGTCGTGGGGAACTTGGAACCTATCCCAGGGAGCATGGAGCACAAGGCGGGGTACACCCTGGACAGGGTACCAGTCTATCACAGGGCACAATCACATACACACTCACACACCCATTCATACACTACGGACACTTTAGACACACCAATCTCTTTGGACCTCATCTGTAGTATGTGGGAAAAACATGTTTAATGAAAAGTGTTCATATTAAGTTTTATGGTCTTACTATAACAGACCTGTTCACTCCGAATTCACCCGATTAACATTGTATGCTAAACTTCTATTTGTCGAATGCTTATCTAATTCTCCAGACGGAGGGATTTTACTCAAGACATTCGATGTTGCGGTGGCTCGGCTGTACTTTAGAACTTTTATTACGCAGTTGCATATTTTATTGCGGATCTATTGCAGGAACTACTTTTACACTTAATTAATACATTTTTCACTCTTATCTTAGGACAAAGTACTGTGTGGAATCATGCACACACTACATTAAACACACACACACACACACCAAATGATTATTCTTGATTATTATTGATATTAATATTAATATTGCTAGTATTTTGGTATTATGATCAGTATTTCTATCTGATTTATCATATTTACTTTTTTCCTTTCTTTCTGCTTTTTTGTCTGTTTTTGTCTTCCATCTGTCACACCTCTAACTGTCATGTTTGCATTACTATATTAGATCATATTCTCCTGCTTTATAGTACCTTACTCAGTGAAGCACCTAATAACACTAACTAACACTAACAAACTTGTATTGCTCCTCTAAAAATGTTGTGTGTGTGTGTGTGTGTGTGTGTGTGTGTGTTTTTCTCACCCCTCCACTGACAGGTCCAAAGTTGTGTCCTGATTTATCCGGCTCCTCCAGATACAGAGTGAAGAAATCAGGACTGTGAAGAAAATCATCAACCATTTCATTTATCATACAAACAGTAACCACTCAAAACCTGCACCACAACCCGGGGAACCAGGTGGGTGTGCAGTGCGAAAACTCATCATCATCATCATCATCATCATCATCACCATCATCATCACAATGCCACAAAATGAATAATTTCACGTTAATAATGTTTGCATCAGGTGGAAGGTTTTTTGTTTTTTTTTCTGAATATAAATGATCATTCAGTACTTTGTAGCACCAATTAGTGTCAACTTTATTAATTCTATTCAATTCAATTTTATTTGTATAGCGCTTTTTACAATAGTCATTGTCTCAAAGCAGCTTTACAGAAATAAAAAACAGGTATAAACAATTATTATCGCTCTCAATTTTATTTTCAATTTTTATTTTCAATTTTATTTTATTTTTATAGTTCAATTTTTCTTTTTCTGACCACAACACTTTCACCCAGTTGTCCTCTGGTGGTCAGATGAGATCAAAATGGAGCTCTTTGGCATCAACTCAACTCGTCGTGTTTGGAGGAGGAGGAATGCTGCCTATGACTCCAAGAACACCATCCCCACCGTCAAACATGGAGGTGGAAACATTATGCATTGGGGGTGTTTTTCTGCTAAGGGGACAGGACAACTTCACCGCATCAAAGGGACGATGGACGGGGCCATGTACCGTCAAATCTTGGGTGAGAACCTCCTTCCTTCAGCCAGGGCATTGAAAATGAAAAGTAATTACTAAGTCATTACCAAGTACTAAGTCATGTTTTGCAGAGGGGGTCAAATACTTATTTCCCTCATTAAAATGCAAATCAATTTATAACATTTTTGAGGCGTTTTTCTGGATTTTTTTGTTGTTATTTTGTCTCTCACTGTTCAGATAAATCTACCATTAACATTATAGACTGATCATTTCTTTATTAGTGGGCAAACGTACAAAATCAGCAGGGGATCAAATACTTTTTCCCCTCACTGTAGCTTAGGAATCTTTTGTGGCACTCTTTCAGAAAAATGTTTTCCATGGGGCACTTTCGATTACGTAGAGTCCTTAGCTTCTTAACAGGGTTCCAGGTAAAACCTTGTGTGATAAGGGAACATTATGTAAGGTTCTCCACAGAATCTTTACGACTGCCATACGAGGGATAAACTACAGACCTGCAGACTACAGACGTCTTCTGTGCAGAACCCTACAATGTTTCTCTTTCCCACAGGGTTCTAAATAGAGCCCTGCTAAGATGTTAAGGATGCTAAATAATCCAAATGGGTTGTACTTGTAGATGGAATCCTGTGTTATAGAGAAACATTATGTTGTAGGGTTGTACACAGTATCATTAAGGGTTCTTCAGTGTGTGTCTCTCTGCGTTTCTGTGCAGGTCCTTACTACCTAATGGTTCCTTATCACACAGGGTTCTGACTAGAACCCCTTTAAGAAGCGAATGACTGTCACTCATCGAAATGGGTTCAAGATGGAACCCTGTGTGAAAAGGGAAGCACTGTTATGTAGGCTTATTGATACAGAACATATGTGATAAGGTAAAGGATAGTGAAGTGAATATGTAATGGATGTCAGCAACGATGACTTACCGCTGATCATCAGGCAACTGTAACCACTTCAATACGGTGAGAACTCTCTGCTCAAAGGGGATTGTACTGTAGCGCACCCACACACACACACACACACACACACACACAAATCTATCAGCTTAAATAATAATAAAATGCTATTCATACAAAAAGGATAGAAATAAACCTCGCTTGTTGCATTTCATTGTATAGGATTCACTGGATATATATGTGTACTGTACCCATTATAGATCTCATATAAATTTGGGAAAGTTCCATTTATTTGCACATCGGATCCGGGCCAGAAGAAGGTTCCTGCTCGCAGACCCTGATCCATCACCGTGAGCCAGATCTGGGAGTGGTGATAGTGAGACAAAAAGGATAGTTCACACCCCAAATGTTCAGTTTAATGTCACATACTATGATACGATTCAATACAATCATTTTGTTTTTAAAAAAAAAAATCATTATTGACCTTACGATTCTATTTGAAGGTGACATTATATTCATTATGACAGGTGTGTCATATGTTGTGAGATAAATGTTCAGGCAGTGCTATGAACCAGGATGCAGAAGATTGTGAAACTACAACGTATAAAAAACTTATTTTTAAAAAAAAGTGAAAAACAATCATAAACATTTTAGGGGAAAAAAAAGGAAAAATACTATAAAACCTAAAATAATCTAGTTGCATAAGTGTGCACACCCCTAAACTAATACTGAAGCACCATTTGATTGTATTACACCACTCAGTCTTTTTGAGAAAGAGTCCATCAGTGTGGCACATCTTAACTTAGCAATATTTTCTTTTTTTTTGCAAAAACATTCCAGATCCATCAGATTGTGAGGCACCTCCTGACCCCACAGAGTTATAGTTGGATTCAGGTCTGGGCTCAGGCTAGCTCATTCAAAAGGATTGATCTTCTTTTGCTTAAGCCATTCCTTTGTTGATTTGGATGTATGATGTATGACAGGTCACTGTCATGCTGAAAGGTGACATTCGTTCTTCATCTTCATCGTACTAGCAGACACCTGAAGGGTCTGTACTAAATTCGCCTGGTAGTTACAGGTGCATCTAAAAAAAACGAAAATATCGTGGAAAAGTTCATTTTTTCCCCATAATTGAATTCAAAAAGTGGAACTTTCATTCATTCAAATGGAATTCTGGATTCATTACACATAAAGTGAAACATTTTTTGTTTGTTTTAAATCTCGATGGTTACATCTTAAAGCTCATGGAAATCAAAAATCCAGTATTTCAAAGTATTCGAATAAAGAATTTATAATACAGAAATGTCGACCTGACAAGAACTCTAGTCAGTGAATTAACTCAAAACACCTGCAAAGGTTTCCTGAGGCTTTAATCTCTCGGTCTGGTTCAGTAAACACGACGACAATCACGGGGAAGATGAAAGTAAATGTTGCACTTCATTTGGAAATCAAGGTTCCAGAGTCTGGAGGAAGAGTGGAGAGGAACAGAATCCGAGTTGCTTGAAGTCCAGTGTGAAGTTCCCACAGTCAGTGATGATTTGGGTTGCCATGTCATCTGCTGGTGTTGGTCCACTGTGTTTTCTCAAGGCGAGAGTTGATGCAGCATCTACCAGGAGATCTTAGAGAACTTCAGGCTTCCATCTGCTGACGAGCTTTATGGAGATGCTGATTTCCTTTTCCAGCAGGACTTGACACCTGCCCACAGTGCCAAAACTTCTAGTAACTGGTTTACTGACCGTGGTTTAACTGTACTTGATTGAACAACCGATTCGCCTGACCTGAACCCCATAGAGAATCCTCGAAAGACACCAGATCCGACAATACAGACAAGCTGAAGGCCGCGAACAAAGCAACCTGGACTTCCAAAACACCTCAGCAGTGCCACAGGGTGATTTCCTCCATGCCACGCCGTATTCATGCAGTAATTCCTGCAAAAAAACTCCGGTTCTAGCTGAAGAAAAGCAGCCCTAAAGCATGATGCTGCCACCACCATGCTTCAACGTCGGAATAGTGTTCTTTTGGTGATGTGCTTTTCACACTGAGGGTGGAAAATCTTCTGACATGATTTATCTTGTCTTCTTTTTTTATGAATCACAAAAACCTGCCATTTTAACAGGGGTGTGTAAACTTTTTTATATCCATTATATATCAGTGTTCAGTGTACAAATATGGCTCAACAGTAATCAGCCACATTTCATTTTCTTTTTGACAGAATTCCGATTCTGGGCCTAAAATGCTGCAGATAAACCAAAAAACTATTATAATTTCTGAACCATGTCCACTAAACCGTCTGTCATTTCTATTTATCAGCTCAGAGTTGCGTTTTAATTGCGTTCTGATTCATAGCTGTTCCACTGTAATGAGCTAACAGACTGAATGTGATGTAAGTAAATACTCACATACTCAATACGCAAATCATATAATAGTTTATTTTGGCCTGATGTATTTCCATTACAAACACTGAAAGGTTACAGGATGTTGTCATTAACTCCATGTGACATACATAATGGTAACCTAACACTGTTATATTACTGGACTTCAACTGTCCTGACAACACATATGTGTGTGTCATGATGCAGGGTTCAAGTGTTAGCAAAATGCATGCCATGCTATGAACTGTGTATGTGGGTGTGGATGGTTACCGGTTGGCCTAGGTACCATCTGGCTTTGTTCTTCTCTGCATTAGACAGACTGAATGAGGCATTAAATACAGGGTCATACATGTTGTTATCCACTAAACCGTGAGACTCCGTGTAAAGACCCTACAGAGAAAAAGAGAAAATGTTTAACGTGGCTACATCATAGCTTCAAATCAGAAGTTTATTATTGTAGTCTTATAATTTTAATCTTGAACCTGATCTAATCCTGAACCATATAAACTCCTACTCCTGTCATCCTAAAGTTTACAAGCGCCTACTCCTGCCACCTTGAGGTATACAAAAGAACTACTCCTGCCATGTGGAGGTTTCTAAATTGTTCGTGCTGCCAACCTGAATCTTACAAGCTCGTATTACTGCCATCTTGAGGGCTATTTATGCTACCACCCTGAATATTACAAGCTCCTGCCCCTGCTAACCTGAGGTCTACAAGCTCCTACTCCTGCCACAAAAAGTAAAAACCTTAAAATCAACAACCATGCCACATTCAAAGTTAGTGAGATCACTCTTTCCTCCTTCTGATGTTTCATGTGAAAAGTAACTTAAGCTTTTGACTTGTATCTGCATGATTTTATGCATTGTGCCGCTGGCGCATGATTGGCCAATTTCCTGAATTAGTAAGTGTTAGGCATTGTCTTCTGAATGATTTCTTTGTAATCTTTGGTTTCCTTCCCATGCCACCTACAAACTGTGAAATCCTACAAGCTCCTATTCCTGCCACCTTGAGGTCTATTTCTGCTGCCACGCTGAGGTCTACAGGGTGCTACTTTTGCCATCCTGAGGTCTACAGTGTACCTCTTCTTGCCACACTGCGTTCTATAAGCTGCTACTGCTGCCACCTTGAATCCTACAAGCTCCTATTCCTGCTATGGCGAGGCCTACAAGCTCTTAATCTTGCCATTGTGAGATCTACAAGGTGCATCTCCTTCCACCCTTAGGTCTATAAGCTAATTCTGCTGCCACCCTGACAACTATCATGACAGTTACAAATAATGGTCATCACCTGAGTTTTGGTCAAAGAGTGGACAGCGAAGATTGAGAAAAACATGGGTGTTGTACATTCTGAGATGCTTTTCTACTTAATGTTGGTTGTAAAGAGAAGAGTAATTATTTAAATGACCATTATGTTCCTGTAATCTTGAACCAGTCTGGCCATTCTTCTCTCACCTCTTTAATCAACAAGGCATGTCTACCTACAGAACTGCCATGCACTGGATGTTTTTGTTTTTTCCTTCACTATTCTGTGTAAACTCCATCGATGTTGTGCATGAAAATCCCAGGAGATCAGCAGTTCCTTAAATACAAACCAACCGATCTGGCATCAACAACCCAATGCCCCAATCAAAGCTACTGAGATCATCTTTCCCTCATTCTGATGCCTCATGTGAACACGAGCGAAAGCTTTTGACTTGTATCTGCATGATTTTATGTTTGACTGATTGGATAATTGCCTGAGAAAGTAAGTGTTAGCGTTCTCTAACAAAGTGTTTCTTTGTAATCTTTGTAATGTGGAACCTTCGGTTTCTTGCTCATTTTTCTAGGTCATTTCCATCATAGGAGGTCTGACACCTGTGACTTGCTTAAAGTCTTTAAAGACACTTGTATTGTTAAAAAATGAAATCAGATCTATTTTGGGCAGGATGATGGGTCTAAAGTGTACACAGTCATTGAAGGTAAGTGAAAGTCTTTCTACAACTGGAAGCAGTGACTCATGAAGCAAATGGCAAAAGGTTACTAGGAAGCACACTCACAAAGCTGCCTAATTTCAGCAATTGAATTGGCTTAATGTTTCCCTTACGCATTTCATTGGCAAATGTAAAACTTTAATTGATTTCCAAGAGAACTCTCATTCTTGGTTCTGTCCTGGATACATTCGGTTAGTAATGAATCAAATTCTTCACCACGGCTCATTACCACCGTTCAGAAAGATAAAGAGAATACATTTCTACCAGCCGGTTTATACCAATATTAAAAGCCCCAAGACTAAATAGAAATGTGTGATGTTATTTTCCCCGGGAGAGTCATATTTCACCAAGTAATACTGATAAAAGGATTTACCGGAATGTAAATACAGTGATGCACGTCTACTGACCGTAACAATGGAGTAGTGGTTCGGGAAGGTTTTACTTGGAAATACAGGCTGCATAAACGCTGAGGACGTTCCACATTTTCCTAAAGAAGAAACATACGTGTATAATTCACACTGTGTTGAGACGTGCAGATGCGTCATGATACTCTTCATAAATACGTGCGTTTTCCCTGTGCTACACCAAATTCATAAGTGTGAGAGACAATGCGAGCACTCACGTAACTTGTCCAAGACTGGAATGAGTGAGTGCCACGTCTGCTGATACTCTGCTCTTAATCCATCGAGAGAGATGAGCAGCAGAGGCTGCCTCTTATAACTGAACAAGAGCGAGAGAGCATGAACGCATTAGGAACACATTGATACTGCTATGATCTCATACTTTGGGCTCATACTCATCATGTTATGTGCAACATGCATAATGACAGCAATCTGGATGTATTTCATGATTAACGGTAGCACTCAAAGCTTGGCCGACTGCAGACTGTGCTTTACGAGTACGTCCTTTACACGTCAAGGTGCAATTCAATTGGACATTGCTTCCAGTTTTAATGAACATTCTCGCCGATACTGCTCAGATTGGTCATTCAGATTGGTCATCCTTACACTCTATGTTAAAGGTACTGTTTACTCGGAATAGCAATTTAAACGCGAATACAATAGGAGCATATAATGTTAACGTGAACGTTACTTAGCGGGACACTTAGGGCTGCTCATGCTCACACACTGATCCTGCACCCATGGTGTCATTCCTGAAAGAAAAAAAAAACATAATAATAATAATAATAATAATAATAATAATAATTAATAATAATAATAATAGTGAGCGTGGGCATGAGTGTGGGTGTAGATGAGTGAGGGACTGATTAGCTATGACTGTGTATGAGTGTGTTCACTGAGTTATGAGTTCATTGATGTGCCCAATAATTCCTCATTTATTTCATACTCAAGTTTGTGTTTGTGTCAGGCTGTGTACCAGGACCTGAAAAATAGTCTAATTCTGTGCATTAGTTCAAGTGTGCCTGATTAGTCCTGTGTGTGTGTGTGTGTGTGTGTGTGTGTGTGAGTGTGTGTGAGTGTGTGTGTGTGTGTGTGGTCTCACCATTGCAAACAATGCCATAGTTTGTACAGCAGTCTCCAGCACTTACACAGTCAGAAGAGCAGTGACACTTACTACCAGAGACACGCTTTTCCCCACAACGCAATGACGTACACTCCCAGCTCTCAACTACACACACACACACACACACACACACACACACACACAGTACATGTGTTTCGTGCATTAAATAGTTGTTCAGTATTGACACACATTAATATATCACAATAATAATACACAGATATGAACCTTTGAGTCAACACCTGTAACTGTTATCATCTAATCGTTTTACAGTAATGATGTCTTCATCGTGCAGTCGATCACTGAGATTGTAATGGTATACTGCCTGCGGTTGCTGATGTTTTGAAGGATTGTGTGCTGACTTGCCCGCTGTTACAGAATGTATTTTTTGTTCCTACGCATTTTCTGAATGAACTCTGGAAAGGAAAAACACAGCCATGACTTACTCGGCTGGAGGCAGATATATGCAAAATCTTGACAGCAGTTGTTTCTGTTCACACACTGCTCATCACATCCACAGCCTGAAGTCTCGTAATCATACGGCGTATAACAGCGGTTCCGACATGTATCTGGCACTGACAGAGAGAGAGAGAGAGAGAGAGAGAGAGAGAGAGCTACTATAGTCCAGTAGTGTATAATAATAATACTAAAATGTGTGTAATATCACTATTATATAATAGAGCATAATGTAATGTATAATAAATGTAATAATGTATAATACATGTGAGGTAAACAATCACAGTATCATCAACATGCTTGCGGTTAAATGGAAATAACCGGTTAGATGAAAATAACTCTGCAGCAGCTAAATAAGAACACCTGAGTAGTTCATTATTAACACTTATCTCATTCCCATTAACTACTAAACAACTACAAGTTAATTACTCAGTAAACATGTTATTAGGAGTTCATTATTAACTTAAGTCTGGAATGAGTCAGTAATTCGAGTAAGTCTTAAGCAATGATGACGGAGTATTCAATTTCCTTCGCAAAACTACTAAAGTAATGAAGAAATGATTAACACTTCCGTCAATTACTCATGGGTTTCACTATACAGTACTGTTCCAGATCATCATTAACTACTGCGGATCAACACAGTAACACTTGTAATCACTTGATTGTTTCAAATGATATCCATATAGTTAAAATACATGCACATGGCATTGTAAGTGATTTATACAGCTGTTATAATGGTTCAAAGCAGGGTTGGCACGTTCATTTCTAAGTTATATTCGAAATACAAGGGACAATGAAACAAAAATAATGATAATTAACGGAACTAACATTAATACTAGAATGCCATTTACTTGTATTATATAAGATATAGTGTGTGTGTGTGGGGGGCTAGCAATTTTGGATATGTATGCAATAATATATACATTTTATAATCAATTATAACATACTAAAAACTTGTATGTCCTAAGACTGATATTAGCCTGTAGATATAGAGTAGGTTTAAACTGAAACTCTAGTTGAAACTCATTACTAATGACTGAAGTGTTTCCGTGTTGTTCCTCAGTAGTTAATGATGATCTGGGACAGGACGGTAATTCATCACTAATTCGGAATAACGTTAGTGTTTTGTTATTTATAAGTATATTATTCGTGACACTTTTGAAACTAGGTTCATGGAGAATATTTGTTACTCATTAATACGTTACAACCTTCATACTTGTTAGGTCATTGGTGCCCATTTCCCTCTTTGGTCTTAGACTGGCTAAATAAAAACAATACCTTTACCCTGTGCTTCTCATCAGAGACAGACGGTGTAATACATTTCAATTTTAGATAAGGAGGTATTGGAATAGGGTAAGGTATATTAGTTATTGGAAACGAATTGTGATGTGATCAAAAATGAATCTTATAAAAGTGTTATAGTTATCTAATCATTCTGCAGGAGAAATGGAAGACTCAGTAATTAGGGCTAAGTTTATAGTGAAGTCCTAGTAAGATACTTACTTATTTAAGAATATATATACTTAATGAAGAACTACTCCGTTTCTTTCCTGCATATGTTGAACAGTGTTGTAAAGTGTTACCAAATAATCAATGAAGGAGTGCTTTGATCTGACCTGTTACCTTTTAATAATTTTCCTATAGCAGCACTTTCCCAAATGTTGTATTTCTCATACCACAGCAATTTGCCGATGATTGCATTTTTTTTTTTATTAATTAAATGTCATGATACTGTTTAATCTATTTTTATCTGTTTATAGTTAGGTTTAATGTTCAAGTCTGTTTTCTCATTCTGCTGGAGTTAATACGGCTAACCGTTTTTATTTGTTTGTTTATTTATTTGTAAAAAAAAAATCTGGTCAGAAATGTAATGAAAGTTTAAAAATAAATAAATAAATAAATTCTCTTGATAATATGTTGAAATGTAGCCATGACATAAGAAAAATAATTATACTGTTTCAGATACTGTTGTTATTAAACTGATAATGTAGGAATTATTTCACCCAATACTGCCGATGCTGTGGCATTGAGAAAGAAGATGCAGTCTCAAATGTTGAGGTTGCACATAGCCCTTTACTTCTTTCCAAAGCTGGAAAAGGAAAAAACATAAGTAATGTATATAAAAGAAAATACAAAGAAGACTTACACTTGGTCTTGCACTTTTGCAGCTGAAGTCCAAGCCCTAGACCCAGTCCTAATATGATGGTCACAACAGATACAGCTAAAGTTCCTATCTGCACACACAGACACACACACACACACACACACACACACACACACACACAAAGCTAGATTAATAACTTTTAACATTTTCTCTAAGACATTACCACTCTGAAATAACACATATGGCATTATGCAGTGCCCAAGACCCAAGTGCTGAACAAAATAAACCTATTTAATATTTGAAATTCCGAACGGTGTTCCTAATGAAGAAATTTTTTGGGGGGCATATTCACAACCAGTTTCATGAGGGAGCTTCACCCAGGAGATGTTCCATATCACTTCTACCTGTCGAGCAAAATACCAAATACAACCTTATAATACAGAAGTCACATCATTTTACAAAGTCCAACATATACAGTCAGGCCCATAAGTATTTGGACGGTGACACAGTTTTGTGATTTCGATTTAAAATAGATTTGAAATGAAGCTCACAATATGGAATTGAAATTGAATAGACATTCAGTTTTAATTCAAGGGGTTTAACAAAAATATTGCATTAACTCTTTAGGAATTACAGCCATTTGTTTACAGAGCCCCTGCTCTGTAATTTTCACAGGCTCAAAAGTAACTGGACAAAGTGACATAATCATAAATATTATATATACATATATATATTTTATTAATATTTGTAATACTCTGATGCAAATCCTTTTCATTCAATGACTGCCCATGACATGACGTCTAAAGTCAAGTCTGGAACCCATGGACATCATCAAATGTTGAGTTGCTTTGTCAGGCCTTTACTGCAGCTGTCTTCAAGTGCTACTTGTTTGTGGGTTTTTCTTTCCTTCAGTTTTGTCTTCAGTAAATGAAAAGCATGCTCAATTGGGTTGAGGTTATCAGACATTTAGGAACATTTCATTTATTTGCCTTAAGAAGCTCTTGAGTTGCTTTCATGGTGTGTTTTGGCTCACTGTCCATATGTACTGTGAAGCACCGTTCTATCAGTTTTGCAGCATTTGACTGAATCTGAGCATAAAGTATAGCTACTTCTATCAACAGTCACATCATCAATAAACCCCAGTGACCCAGTTCCATTTTCAGCTGTACAGCCCCATGCCATGACACTTCCTCCACATGTTTGACAGATGATGTGGTATGCTTTCATACGCTTCTCTTCCCATCATTCTGGTCCAAGTTAATCTTACATCAGAACAGGTCAGGCTTTATAGAGAGGCTTTTTTAAAAGTCTAATCTGACCTTTCTGTTCTTGAGTGTTACCAATGTTACATTGTGAGGTAAACTGTCTATTTGCATTCACGAAGGTGTCTCTTGATTGTAGACTTTGACAATGATATGCCTACCTCCTCCAGAGTGTTATTGACTTAGATGTTGTGGTTAGATGTTGTGCAGGGGTTATTCTTAAACAAGGAAAGAATTCTGCAATCTGTGGCCTTCCAGGCCTTTTGGTGTTGCTGAGCTCGCCAGTGCATTCCTTCTTTATAAGAATGTACCAAATTTTTGTTTTGACCACTCCTAAAGATTCTGCTGTCTCTCTGATGGGTCTGTTTTGTTAATTCAGTGTAATTATGGCCTCCTTCAAATAAATTAAATTCAAACACAAATGCAAATTCGACTCTTGGAATAAACTCTTCAAGACTTTTTATCTCCTTAATTTGTCATGAAATAACGAGGAAACAGGCCAGACCTGGCCACGAAAATGCTTATCACTCAATTGAGTACTAAAAGTGATTTATTCCTCATATGGGAAAAGGGCTCTGTGCAGATCTTCCACTCCAACCTTGAAAAAATATGCTTTTCTAGACCTCAGTATGTGCATTGCCATGCAGGAACAGGTTTGGGCCTCAACCCTACAGCACACAAAGACATTCTAGACGATTATGTGCTTTCAAATTTGCTGCAACAGTTAGGGGAAGGCCCACATATGGGTGAAACTGTCAGGGGTCCACATACTTTTGAGCGTATAGTGTATATATTGCCATAAATTAAGAATAGACCAATTCACTGACATACATTACTTCTAAATAATAATAAAAACACACCTATGCTATGCTCAGATCAGGCTATCTTTGACCAACCAATAAGTAATTTGCTACATTTTCATGAATTACTTATCGGATCTTTATTATCACTTCCTTATCATGTCCATCCAGGTAACATTTCCTTATCATCAGTTTCTTATCATTTTCTTAACTCAAGCTGTCTGTAAACAAATAAATAAGTAAAAATATGAGGACAAAATAAGCAATAGCCTTATCCAGAGTAAGCAAGATGCATGGGAAAGCCAACTCTTTCATCCAAAAGTAGCTGGGCTTGATGCGATGCCTTTCTGAAATCGATCCTTTGGAAAGAACATTTTACAACTGCTGCTACAATCCATCAGCATGGGCTACAAGCAGGAGAAGACAAGGTGTTGGAGCTGAGGGAGACCACTGACACCGGGTAGCGTGGGGTACAAATGGCCAGGTCCACATGGACTGTGGAAAGTCCATGCTGAAGTCGATCTGCTATTTGCCGGCTGTAGCACAAAGAGATCATAAGCAGAGTCCAGACAGGAAGAACAAGTCTTGGGTGGGGAAAAGCTCCACGGGTCTGGCCCAAGGCCAGCAGGAAAGAGAGGAAGGAACTGCTAGTGTTTGTAGTGACAAGTTTAGAGGATGAGGCTTGGCTGTAGCACAGGGGCAGTAGGGATCTGTTCAACATGGGAAGGCATTGTTGGCAGAAACATCAACATGGTGGAAAGTTCCATCAAGGATAGTTCCTTTCATTCAGGACTGGAGAATGACAGTCAATCTTGGCAGGAATCCCCAATTCCCTAGTGAGATCACCAATACGAGTCTCCGCTGTGATATAGTTGCATCAAGAAATAGAAGGAAAAAGCAATAGAAGCTGCCTTTAAGATGAAGAGGCTGGAGTACTCAGCATGGGGAGACTGACTGGAGAACCATTATCTACCTGGTAGAAGTAGGATGCCTTGGCTTTGTTGGAACATCAACTCTTTGCCTCTTGAGTGACATGGGAGTAACAGGAGCAAACCAGTGGAAGGCATTGAAAGACCTGGCTGAAGAGGCCAAGTTAACCACTTATTGGCTCTGGGTGAGGAGAAAGGAGAACTGTTGGGGTAGTAACAGCTAACATGATGTCAAGTTGCAGGGGGTGACAGGGAGACATCCATGCCACTGCTCTGCCACTAGGAGACTTTCTGGGGTTAAAGGGGCAAAATCTTATTGGGCGGTGGTACCATGCTGATGACCCTGCAGCTGACCTATACCATATGGAAACAGTGGCACTGAGCATGCAGTAATCATACCAGTGGGACTTGTCACATACTAAGTCACTGGGAAGGTCTTAATGGCTCTGGTTGGGTTAGGAAAGCATGCCTGAGTGGCAGTACATGTAACAGGAGGAAACTGTAGTGTCAGGCGGTTGTAGACGTGAGACGGACGCAAGTGCAGTTCAACTCCTTTATTTAAACAAAATTATGAACACTCAAAATCAAAGATGTAGCATGTACAAACCAGAAGCTAACATAACATAGCACAACTAGGAAATCGCTAAAACACAGAATACGTGTGACCCAGATTGCTAGAATCCCTAGCATAACTCCAAATACCTAATTAATAACCAGCCATGTGCTCCGTAACCAGTGCGCTTAAATCCTAGTGCTCATTAACCCAAAAACACCAACACCCGTGACAAACCAGGACACAAAACCATAACAAGGGTCACGTGGTTTGTCTGATGGCAGACAACCCGTGCCACAGCACCCTCTGCTGGCTGCACTTTGACATGTAGGACATATGGTCACAGGAGCAGGTTCAGCGTTTATTAAAAACCATCAAACGTAAACAAACCAAATGGACCAGGCAATTAACAAATCAAGGGTCAGGCAGAATGTGAGGCAATCAACAAACTGGCAAAAACTAGGATAGGCCGAGTAGGTAATCGGGAAACAAACAGAGGTAAACACTGATTAGATAAGATAACCAAAGAGATAAGTGGACCTTGTTTCAGTAAATCTAGCCATTTAACCCAGGATAGAGTCGATTCCACCCGGGAAGGTGTTGCTCCCATTTGCAGAATCTAGAGCTGGGGCAGGCAGCAAAAAAAAAATGCTTGCGGTGTCACTGAGGTTACAGCAAATATAGACTGACAGTCATGAAATGAAGACATGCATGAAATC
>CM022764.1:23771051-23813551 GCA_012411365.1 Ameiurus melas | reverse complement strand
TGATTCTATCGCTTGCGGGAGAGGCAATAGTATTGCGACGATGCAAGAGCTGATAAAACGTGACGCTTTTACGGCTTGTGATTTTAGTGAATGTACTAAATTTACAATGGGAACATTTTGAACATTTTGAAGGATCCCCTCATTGACTTAGCCATTCGTTTAAATATGTTTGTTAAAGCCAGATTTATTATTTAATATACAAACTTGAGATTTAGGGTTTGTGGTACGGCAATGTACAATTTTGACTTATTATGTTTGTTGTGCCTAATGTTGCGTTTGCTCTGATGTCTGAGGTGACGTGTAAAGAGGGAAAAGCCATATGTGACGTCGGTTGGTTTTTAGGTGAGCCGACGGAGAAACGGGGAGCTTGGAGTGTCTGTTAATCCAGCCAGGCTTCCATGTGTTTTTTTTCTGGAATGGAACAAACGGTCGACACGACATTTCTTATTGAAAGATGAACGCCTACCATCACTTGAGGAAGAAAATCCAACCCATGAAAGGAAGAAAATCCAACCCATGAAACCATGGAAATCATAAACACCAGAAAATTATTCATACATACTGTAACGTCGTCATCACTAAAACTATTCCAATTAAGAAAAGTCAAATGGAAGTCAGCCTGAAAAGTGTCATAAAACCTCCTCATGCTAAACAAAAACAAGGAGTTTGGAATCAGCATTTACGAAACAACGTTTATGACAACATTCCTGTTTGAATAAAAGTTTATGTAGGTTTATTTCAAGATGGCATGAAGTGTTAAGTGTTACCAACTCCTCCATTTCAACTCCTCCATTTCTTAAGCAACACTGCAGAGAACACTCGAGCTTTCTATTCTTTTCATTGTATCTCATTGTATCTTTGGTCAAACAAAGATTTGACCCTAACTCTAACCATCCCTTACTCCACGCAGACACACACACACACACACACACATCCACACATCCACACACACACACGCGCATGTTTTATAAAGTCATCAAATCTGGCGCTGGCCCTACTCACAATAATGCGTTTCCTGTTGTTTTTCAGAGTCTTTTTGAAGTCCATGCTGGTCTATGAAGTGACTATTTGTCGCTGAGATGAACTGCAGGAGATCAGTGTGTGAGTGAAGATAACAAACAATAAATGTGTTTAAAGTACTCTGTAACCTTGAAGGTGTGTGTGTGTGTGTGTGTGTGTGTGTGCAGGAGTAAAAATAAGATAAGCTTAATTGATACACCATAGGGTACATTCAAGTTGAAACAGCAGCACAAGTAGGAGGAATAACATCAAAGACCGGAAAAGAATTTCCATGAGATAAAAAGCACAAGATAAAAAAAAAAGAAATTATATACGATAGATAGAAATCATAAAAATAATAAACAATCAAATAGATCAGTGTGTATGTACATAGTGATATTTGTATATATGCATGCACAGTATCCTCGGTATTTATAAACATGTGCAATATCTGTGGAATGACAATTAAGCTTGTGTGTGTGTGTGTGTGTGTGTGTGTGTGTGTGTGTGTGTGTGTGTGTGTGTGTGTGTGTGTGTGTGTGTGTGTGTGTGTGTGTGTGAGTGAGACTCAGTCAGTGGAGTAGGAGGTACTGGGTTCTGTTGCATTGATGGCTGATGGCAGGAAGCAGCCTCCCCAAAACGTCTTGAGGCACATGGGTGAATCTGTGGGTGAACATGCTCTTCAGCTCAGCGTAGAGAGTAGGAGACGGATTGTCGGTGATTTTATTTGTTCTGTAAACATTAACTCACATCATGTCTTACATACTGGTGATGTTAACATATTGTATATGTAATATGTTGCATATTGACTATACACTGCTTTTATTTATTTTTTGCTCTTTGGAAGCTGCTGTGATTTATAATGTTTATTCTAACTGACAGCTCCTGAGGTTGTCCTGATTTTTGTACGAGCATGATTGGGGCCTTGCCAAATGTAGAAAGTTTTCTCTTGTATTTTTGTATTGGATTGTATTTTTCCTCAGCAGTTTGAGAATTCTCATCAACTGAAGGCTACGTTCTACTACTGACGACGGCCCCAAGTGGTGCAGTCTGGAGATTGCTGAGATTGCTCAGGATGGCGCCACTTGAAGTACCAAAGGAAATGGTTTTCCATCTCAATTCCACATGGACAGTTGCGGACAGTGGTTGCTGGGACTACATTTGCTGCGATGGCATTTGGATTGCAATTACCATGCAGTTTTGCACTCAAGTGTCCTTTAGTGAACAGTGGATCATCCATCCATCTTCTACCACTTACTCACACTTACACTATCCGTTGTTACCCAGATGAGGACGGGTTCCCTTATGAGTCTGGTTCCTCTCAAGGTGGAAATCATAAATTCCAGGTTGAATACATTAGAAAGTGAGAAATACTGAGAAAGAGTTTGCTTTATTCTGTTATGACTTACCTTAACGCCTTAATGGATGACTTATGACTTAATGGATTAACGAAGAACCTTGTAATTGAAGGGCATCCAGCTTTCTGGTCCATATCTCAGTACATGGGCAGCATTGAGACACTTTCTGCTATTGAAGCCTGTCTCTAACTGTGAGTTTACAGACATGTTTTTAGTTATTGAAGACAGCCTAGTCAGCGTGGCAGACATCTGGCTTCAGGTTAATACAAGGTGAGCAAATGTATCAGGTATCTGAGGGTAACAACACTGGAGCTCAGAGTTTGGGCAAACATCTTGCTCAAAATACACACACACACACACTTACACCTATCTCTAAAAATATATCATCTCCTGTCTGTGTGGCATAAACACCGCACTCAGCCCTGGCATGCTAAAATGGTTTCAGTATCTAACCAAGGCACAGATCTGCCTCAGTTTTCCTTCCAGACCACCTAGAAGCAGACCATGAAACTCGCTACCACCCGCATCAAACGAACCCACTTTGATTACAGAAACTCACCTTGGATGTTTTCCACTTCAAATCAACACCTACCCAGCCAACAAACAAAAAAATATTACAGCCACATTTGCATGTGATTTCAATTCCTACTGAAATTCACGTGGCTCAGGTTGGCTCGCTCTCTCCGGTTTCCCCCGACCTCCCAAATCCTGATGGTAGGTAGATTAGCAACTCGAAATTGCCCCTAGGTGTGAATGTGTGTACAAGGCACTCTGCAATTGACTGGTGTTCCATCAAGGTGTATTCCTGCCTCATGTCCAGTCTTCCTGGAGTAGGATTCACTGTGACTCTAACCAGTATGAAGTGGTTACTGAACATGAATGAATGATGAAATGAGTGAGTGACATGCAAGTATTCTCCCCAGAAGGCCATCCTAGAGGGTATTATGTTTTCTCACATGTAGTGAGACACTAGAGGGCATTTCTTCATGTTTTTCTATTTGAAGGGAAGCCATTAGGGCAGTTTATCACGCTTTCTCCACTGCAATGCCACCCTAATGGGCAATTAATCAATGTTTTATCTTCCATAAGGGCACCCTAGAGGGCACTTTCACTGCTTTTTGTCAACCATGGTGGCACCTGTGCAAAGTCTTATAGTCCGAGGAATACAGTAATACCCTATCACATGCACTGATGTAAATTACAGTAAAAAGATAACAGGAGCAAGTCCATTTTGGGGTTAGAGATTTATTGACGTGTGTCGATGCTTTAATGCGGTAGATAAGAAAGTGTGACGTGAACAAAGCCGCGTTTCAGTTAAAGTGCAAACGCTGCACGAGGTTCGACCTGCCGTGTTAATCGTCTGTTGAGGAGACACTTTTGACTTCAGAAAATGAGGACCGCATAATCGAAACAAAAGTGTGGAGCGTGACGTCCATTATAATTCACACAGAATACAAGACTTTCCGACAAATAAAAGGTGGATCATGCGCAGACCTGTGAACACATACCTGTGTGGGTGGACCAAAAAGGGGAAAGTGTCCTCATATTCGCCACGTTCTTTGAAAATAAGATTTTCTTTGTTAAACGTTAGAGCTGGATTTAAAGTTCCGTTGAAATCAAAATGGGTGTTTGAGATGTTTTTTTTTTTAACCTGTTACTTACTGTAATGTACGCTGATATGATACTACAGTATATATGAAAGAGAAAAAAAAAACTCTTGGATGTTCTCTTTATTTTAATTTGGCACGATCAAACATTTGTGATGACCCATATCCGCGCAAAACGTAGCGATCATTCAATTAACCGCTCTCTAGAACAATATATCCAGCTTGTGGATGTGTGTCTTGCTCTGCAGTAGTAGCAAACATGGCTCGTCAGTGGGTTTTTGGCCGTGCGTCTTCCCACATATCTTTTCCAGCCATACACTGGCTGAGAAAGAAAAATTGGATGTAGTTTATTCGGTTTGAAGAGCATGGAATTTGTACACAATTGCAGTTTTGAAACTTTTGGACACTTCAGTGTCGGAATATTTCGCTTCTTCTGACGGAGTGAGAACATGACTATATCATTTTCTCAATGTCAGAGCTTCTCGTCAGAAAGATTCAATAAAAGTCTCTCGTTATTCTCTTGGCTGCTCTCCATATTTAGCTATCTCGCTAAGCTACCGTCGGTTTTGTTTAGTGTATCTTGAATGCTATTGGCTGTTGTGTAAGTCAGTCAAGCACTTCGGCATGACGTCACTCTCACGTCCCGTTTCAGAAAGAAATACATTGGCACATTACAGTTAAGAAGCCATTTTGGGAGGACTTTAAGTGTAGGAATAGAATTCTAATTATATTCTCATGATATAATTATCTCAGTACAAGGTCTGTTTAGGTATAGTAGTAAATATAGAGCCTAAACTAGTGGCATGTAATAAAGTGGCATGTAATAATTTTCTGAAGCTTTATAATATCTTGCATTATAATGCATTAATGCAAAGGATCACGTGTCTGATGTTTTCTTTACTTGTTTACACTGGAGCATCGTGGACGTCTGACCCCCCTTCCCTTTTATTTTGGGCTCATTTACTTGCTGGAAAGAAAATTGGCAAGGCTCGATGCAGAGATGAAGCCCAAACACACATCTGACACTAGACATGCCATGGCTAGTCAAATACTATTTATTATATATTATTATTATATTATTGAGCAACGGGAACTTTGTGTACTGTACATTTTATTTCTGGCTGAATTGTTCCTTTAAGCATCTGTGCTGATCATAATAAACATCACGTGAGACACTGTACTCAGTACTTGTTCCTAATAATCATGCTCCTACACACAAAAGAGTTTATAATCGGATTGTAAAAGTATATCTCTAATAGTGTGCATTACTTTATATGGTATGTATGGATGCCGTAAAATAAAGTAAAGATCATTTACAGCTTCATTATCAGCCACTTTTCATTTATGCTAGCATTACCAAGTAAAGATAGGGCATTTCTTATCTTTGGAATTGAGTACCTTCCCTGTGATAGCTCTAATAATTAGTACTGTAATAATTACTTATCCTGCGCACATGGTGGCTTAGTGGTTAGCACGTTCGCCTCACACCTCCAGGGTCCGTGGGTTAGATTCCTGCCGGAGCCATGTGTGTGCGGAGTTTGCATGTTCTCCCCGTGCTGTGGATACTCCGGTTTCCTCCCCCAGTCCAAAGACATGCATAGTAGGGTGATTGGTGTGTCTAAAGTGTCCGTAGTGTATGAATGAGTGTGTGTGTGATTGTGCCCTGCGAAGGATTGGCACCCTGTCCAGGGTGTACCCCGCCTTGTGCCCAATGATTCCTGGGATAGGCTCCAGGTTCCCCGTGACACTGAAGAAGGAGTAAGCGGTAGAAGATGGATGGATGGATGGAAGTTATCCTGTTTTATAGTGCATTAGGCAAAATTCCTGGTTACACCAGAACTAAATTTGACACACACACACACACACACACACACACACACACACACACACACACACACACACACACACACACACACACACACACACACACACATATACAAGTTCCAACTGATCTGAGCCTAGACACAGACAGATTTTTTTTTTTTTTTTATTTACCCGATATAGCTGGTATGGTCAGTGAATTTTCTTTCACATCAGGCAAAAAAAGAAAACAGTGTCACCATCATCACTTGTGGCAATTCTAATGTTCATTTATTATATATTGGGTTAGTCTTACTAGCATTTCAAACTAGCATCCCTAAATCGACATTTTTTTTATAAAACCACACATCTAGAACGTAGCCATTATAATATTTCTGTAGGGTGGATGTTTGCGACAGGTCTAAAGGTCTAAAGGAAAAGGTCTATGGGAATGAACATGTGGACAGATGCAGGATGTAAATGTATCGCTAGCTGGCCTTAACGTCTAAAATCACATGCAGTTAAAAGATCATTTATCATGTCCGCTATGCTCACAGTGCAGCACACAATTGCAATTCCTGTAATATCAAGTGGTTGAATGAAATTAGCTTGAAATCAGTTTAAAATAAAATCTAATCAGTTTTGCTGCATCACAGTTGAAAGTTTGAATAGTACATTCACAAATGTACATTAATTGGCCTGTCTTGTAGCTAACATGTTTTAACAATCATACTAGTAAATGTAATGATATAATTCATTCCCACGGTTACATTTAGCTAGCTAATGTGATGCAACTTAACAGGCAGCATATGTAAGTTGCTAGCTGGTATTAGTTGTATATAAAGTGCCACCACAAGCCACCAGAACATCTGCAATGCACCTTGGGACGGATTCAACAAGGCGCTGGAACTGTGATAAACATTTTTCTTCCAAAATGATATTCTCTCGGTTGGCGTTTCGATGATGGGATTGGCGAGTGCTTTCTAAAATGTCATTCTAAAGTCTCACTCACACAGAGTTCTGCTGAGATCTGGTGACAGATAAGGCATTTCTCTACATCTTCATGGAGCACTGAATGGATTTCTCAGGGAGTCGATAATAGCTCTATAACAATAATAGCTCTCTCTATGTAGTGTAAAGTGTCACAGCGACACTTTGGACTGATCACCTTTATCCTATGATGAAACATTTCTATTCTGATAGGAGTTGTTTTGTCCTGGATGACTCTGTCGCCATCCACAGGATGAAAACGATGTAAAATCATATTCCATTCACAGTCACCAGATCACAACCCAACTGCACACCTACGGGACATTACGGTGCGACATGTTAGACAGCGCTCTCACCATCGTCAAACACCAACGAGTATACTCTTTTCACCGAATGTGAATTTAATGAAAGCATTAGAACATGGCTACTCTGACTGAGCAATGCATTTACAAATATAGGCTGTTCGGCTTGAAGCTTCAATTTTCCTAATGGTGTATATAGTCGTCATTACAGTGGATAAATTTAGTTTGAAGACATAATCCTAAACAGATATGTGGTAACTGTGTGATATGTGGTAATTGGCATTAGCTATCTAGCTAGCTTTTCATGCTGCCATTGTAAGGCCCTAAACACACTCTGCTCCAGGGATGCAGAGACCCAGGATACTGACCCTAACTTCCTAACAAGCTGGGATATGGATTTCTCTGTACTATATGTGCATATTTCACAATAAAAGCTTTCTTCAAACCCTACTGTACCTGGATCGTTAGCATTTACAGGTGCGACAGAAGATATTGTTTACACTGATCAGCCATAACAGTAAAACCACCTGCCTAAACACCTACCTCTGAACCATCAAGGCATGGACTCTACAAGTCCTCTGAAGGTGTGCTGTGGTATCTGGCACCTAGATACTTAAAAGTCCTGTAAGTTGCGAGGTGGGCCTCCATGGATCAGACATGTTTGTCCAAAACATCCAACACACGCTCGATTGGATTTGGGATCTGGGGAATTTGATGCCAAGTGAACTCTTCCTCAAACCATTCCTGAACAATTTTTGCAGTGTGTGCAGTGTTATCCTGCTGAAAGAGGCCACTGCTATTAGGGAATATCATTGCCATGAAGGGGTGTACTTGGTCTGCAACAATGTTTAGATAGGTGGTACGTATCAAAATAACATCCACATGAAAGCCAGGACCCAAGATTTCCCAGCAGAACATTACCCAGTGCATCACACTGCCTCCGCCGGCTCGCCTTCTTCCCAAAGTGCATCCTAGTGCCATCTCATCTCCACAAGACCTGCCATTTTTGGAGATACTCTGACCCAGTCTTCCAGCCATCACAATTTGTGCTTTGTCAAAGTTTCTCAGATACTTACACTTGCCCATTTTTCCTGCTTCCAACACATCAACTTTGAGAACTATCTGTTCACTTGCTGCCTAATAAATATATCCCACCCCTTGACAGGTGCCATTGTAATGACATAATCAATGTTATTCAATTAACCTGTCAGTGCTTTTAATGTTATGGCTGATCAGTGTATTCAAACTTGTAGTGTAAAGCCAGGCTAAAGAGCTATAAAGTTCTGACTGCAATCCTGCAGAGCTTCCTCTTCAGTTAAATGAGCCATTTGGAATGAGCAGATTAACTGAAAAAATATATTTATACCTATAGTAATCATATAATCTCAAAGATAGTACCTTAGAAAAATTGATTCGCTATATTATTTATAATATAATGTAATGTGCAGTGGATATCAGAAGCTTCTTTTTTTTTCAAGATTTAAAGATACATTTTTCTGGCCTGGAAATAAGCTTCCTCTCACAAGGCATACATAGTTTCAACAAAGAGGGTGGGGTCAGTTGGTGGAAAAGGGGGAAGGTTTGTCATTTTTTTTTTTTTTTTTACTTTGCAATTGTGAGTCACCTCACAGCCAGCAGATGGCGGTAGTGCTATTTTAAGAATACGTAAACATTAAAATTTCGCAAATACATTATTGTAGTACCATTCTAAACTATGATGAAAAGGGGATATCTGTAGGGGAATGTTACTGTGTGGTAACATTATGATCACAGTAAACTGGAGCACTGAGCGCCACATAAATCCTCTCCACATGCTAGCAAACACATGCTAACAAACTGTTAACTTACAACAACTCACACACACACACACACACACACAAAGATACTCACAATAACGCAATGTGTTTCACGCTCTAAACAGATATATTTAGTGAGTCTAAAGTTGAACTGTTTGAAACATTGTACCATCATTATTTTGTTTGAAATGAACAATAAATATGACAAACTGTATAAAAACTATACACCTAATCATCAGTGGATCCAGGAAGAGAGGTGATGTGGTGTTTAGTGATGTTGCTCCACCAGGTGTTAGACGTTTTCCTCGAAAGTGTGCAGATAGGTTTTCAGCGTGAGTGTGTTTGTGTAGGGTAGCGCGACGGAGCGGTAGAAATCGAGTCCGGTGAGCAGTTCCACGTCACGTACGCGAGCCGTGTGAGTGCGCAGGATCTCCTCCACCCAGCGAGACGGCTCGTCTGAACTCTGAGAAGCAAAGAGCAGCAGAGGTCAGCCATTTTGCTAGAATTTTAGCTAAGTAGTTATTATTGAAACATATCTCCACTGAGATTCTGAAGCAGCCATTAAGTGAGAAAATGGTAGCAAACTCAGAACTCAGCCACACAGTCCTACACAGTCCATACACAGTCCTTATTAAGATACAGATTCAGTCCATGGCTCTATGATCAGACCAAAATTCCAGTGTGATTTTATTTGTTCACATGCTTCAGTGCTTGCTTCAATCCTGCACCCAGAAATCTATCAACGCATGTGTGCCAATAATTGCAACAGCACCAATCGTTATACACCTCCTGGCTGGCTCACCAATCATTCAATATATAAACGGATCCATGTATGTCATGCAGCTCCTGTCTGACTCACCTATAATTAGATTTTGTTGTCTAAAGTGTTCTTAAGCTTGAGCTTAGTTACAGCTGTAATATATAACAATAATCATACTTCATGGCCCATTAAACTGTTTGTTCTTCTCCCACCTCTCATTACAGTGGGACAAGTGGCAGCTTCTCCAGAACACATATTCTTCTAAACAGAGACTTTTAATGTGAAAGTAGTCATAAAGGATGTCTGTAAATGGGCATGGATTCTCCCTTCAGTCGCCTCTTCAGTACAGCTTCTCTGTACACTGGCAGACAAAATGTTCCTCTAAACTTTGGCATTCATTCTGCCCCTACCATCATGAGTTGCATCATCAGTAAAGATGTGAGATAGTGGGCCTGTTCCAGAAGCAGCCATGCAAGCCCAAGCCATGACACTACTGTACCTCCACCTTCTTTCACAGATGAGCTTCAGTGTTCTAGATCATTCCTTTCTCCACACTTTGGCCTTTTCATCACTTTGGTAGAGGTTAATCTTGGTGCCAGAACTGGCTCATCTCATCTCTGTGTTTCTTTGTGGATCTGGCTTTCCGATTCTTACTGCTGATGAGTGGTTTGCATCTTGTGGTATGTCCTCTATATTTCTGCACTCAAAGTCTTCGAATGGTGGATTGTGATACTTTCACCTCTACCCTGTGGAGGTTACTGGTGAGGTCACTGACTGTTGTTTTTGGGGTGTTTTTTTTTCCCCCCACAGCTCTCACAATGCTCTGAGAAACATGCTTTATGAACCATAGCACACAGAGCTTCCACTGAAACAGTTCCCATAGAAAAGTCGTGACTTATGTGCAAGCAAGGTGATTCAGGTCTGAAACTGTTTCCCTGGAAACGTCGTGTATTACATAAAGTTTTTACTAAATAAACAATGCTATCTATTATTACTTTTACTCCATTTTTACCACAGCAATTAGTGTCATACTTATTTTTTTATTGTTACATTTAATCACTTTTTCATTATAACAGCTGTTTCCTCACCAGGATAATTGAAGTTAATAAGACCAAAAAAAAAGCAGCTTGTCATGACTGGCCCTTTCCCAGCACTGAGTATCCAATAAACATCTCCTTACAGAAAACTACACCGCATCAACAATTACACACATCATGTAAACACATGATTTAGAACAAGAACCTGATGTAAACTTCCCCGTGTAAGTTGCTACTATAGACATGCTCAAACATTAGAATAAGTTCATATATAAAATATAAACCTTGCAGACTGAACTACTGTCATAGAAAATGAAACAACACCTTCTGACCAATCAGAACGGACGATTGAACAAAGCTGTTGTTAAAAAAATTGCTAATGAGATGCTTTGTATTACAATACTAGCTTAATGTTTCTTAAGATCGTACCCATGACCGTAACGTTAACTCCAAATAGCAAAATCTAAAAAGTTTTATTTTTATCTAACTACGACATATCTGAAGTATCACTCCTGGAAGGATGACTAGAGATAAAGATATAGAGGTGTGTGTGTGTGTGTGTGTGACTAACATTGCAGCTTTCTGAGATATCTGCTCGATGATGGAGGATGAAGGACACCGGTGAAATGGATCCATTGCACTCCTCCACGGTTGTGTTCTCTTCCTCACAGCTCGTTATTATCACGTAGAAATGAGTAGGGACCGGGGCAGAGTCACCTGCATGTCTGCAGCACACACACACACACACACACACACACACACACACACACACACACACGTACTTTTAGGTGTGTGAACGAACATAAGAATGGTTAACACTGTTAAATTAATAGATTGTTTAATGATGAATATTTGATCATCCACAGGTGTGTGTGTGTGTGTGTGTGTGTGTGTGTGTGTTTTCTTACTCTCTGATTTTCTCCACCGTGTCTCTGAGTCCATCAAAGTCATAGTCAAATATGGGTCCAGTCACAACATTAATGCTGTTCCTCTCTTCACTGTAGCGCTTCAATACCGTCATCTGCAGGTAGTTCCATATTCCTGCACACACACACACACACACACACACACACACACCAGAGTGAGCAGGATGTCTATTACGCTTGATCTGGCACTCTGCTCCATGCTTCTGTAACCCGGTGGAATCAAAGTGTTCAAAATGGCGACCGTTTGTAAATCGGGAACGAAAGAGAACGAGTTTTCTATTCCTGTCACTTTTCCTCCACTTCCACCTGCAGTCAAGATGACTACCAATCAAGATATTATTTCTATCTCTAATAACAAATGAATACCAGATACCCTGAGCAGCCATTACATCAGCCTACACTGTCTAGTAGGGGTGTAACGATGCCTCGCGATACAAAAATGTGACGATGTGCATCGTGGATATGTGCGAATCGCATCCTGCGAATCAGAATTCAATTAATTATGCATGCAATGCAGTTGCACTGTTTGAACACCAGAGGTGCCAATCTGCACACAGAGTTAAAATATGTACAGACCGAGCTCGGTGGTCGTCTGCAAGATCTGCACTTGTGGAGTCTGATAGCCTGATAGCTCCGGATTGCAACGGCCGAAACGTAATACATTATACAATTACACAACCATGTTATAAAGGTTAACAAGACCGATTCAATAGCTTTCAAACAACACCAGGGGACATGGAGAACAGGAGAAAATTCATTTTAGCCTACTTTGGAGCTCTATTCCTGCTATGGAGCTCATGTTTCACAAATTATATATAAAGATACATTGAGCCTGTTGTACATTTTGTTTACAATATAAACCTCTATTCGTAGCCGTTTTTGATGTATTTAGTTTTATACAGACAAAAATAGCACATTGTTTTGCATTGAAAAATGAAAAAGGAGTCTTTTCAGTCATAATATTTCTTCAGTCAGACTTGGTTCGAAATATTCTGTGAATCGAATCGAATCGTGATCGGAGTGTATCGTTACAATCTTACTTTCAAGGTGTAAAATTGCTCACTGTGTCCTATCTATACATATCTATCTATATATACATATCGATCTCACAATGTATTAAACTACTGGTGGAGAGCTACTGGTGGATTTACACATCGGTAAATGCAAAATGTGCACTTATATAGCGCTTTTATCCAAAGCGCTTTACACTGCGTCTCATTCACCCATTCACACACACACTCACACACACCAATGGTAGCAGAGCTGCCATGCAAGGCGCTAACTTGCCATCGGGAGCAACTTGGGGTTCAGTGTCTTGCCCAAGGACACTTCGGCATGTGGAGTCACCCAGGCCGGTAATCGAACCACCAACCCTACGATTAGTGGACAACCCGCTCTACCACCTACGCCACAACCGCCCCGTACATTGAACACTATACTCACTCTTAAAGGCCGGGTACATGGGCACTGTGTTGGTGATCAGTGAAGCATCATATCTGGATTCATGACTGATGGACAAACCTGTGGAGAAACGACAAACAAAAACCACGGTCATATATAGTTCAGTCATTGAATATATCGGGCACATTGTTTCCTTTGTTCAGATGTCTAGTCTCGTTCCTCTGAGCTTAGATATCCAAAGACCTTTAAGCATGTGTGTGTGTGTGTGTGAGAGAGAGAGAGAGAGAGAGAGAGACGCTAACCAGGCGGGTACAGGAATCCATGGATGATCTTGTGCTCCTGGTTGTTGGAGTCGCAGGTCCGTGTGTGTTTGGGAGGAATTCGGACGTCCACTTTCACACACTCTGAGCCTGGAAGAGGTGTTGCAGTGCTCTCTATCTGCAGAGATAAACAGAACACACACACACGCAATATTGTTCATACAGAGAACATTATGATGAGGTCGGCACCGACATACACTCGCATTGCTCTTTTAATTCATTATATAAACACTACATTTGAACAACTATCATACCGTAGATCGTAAATCATTATTTCACATGCACCACATTTAACTACAGACTCACACACAGTCTTGACTGAGCAAGCCAGAGGACACAGTTGTGAGAAAAAGACTCTGACATGATACCTGGAAGAATCCTTGACAGTGAAAGCAGTATACGTACATAACTAACACAGGGTCAGTGCAGAAGGTTGCACGCCCTTGTTCACAAAATGAAGAAAATAAGAAAAGATGCGTTCTCATGTCACATGGTATAGAGCGTGTGCAAGTGTGTGCTCTAGGTGTGCTTTATACCTGCGGTGTGATGGTGAATGCTGTCCACAGAGGCATGCGCAGCTCGTAACTGTATGCTCCGATGTAGTCCGACTGCTGCAGTAAAGAGTACGAAGTCTGGAACAAAACGGCGGGCCGGCCGAACGGCAGGTGGGTGACATCTACAACACACACTCAGGAATGAGTCTTGCACGTGGTTTTATTAAATGTCCGCTGTGAAAGAATTCCTCACACATCAGTAACGATTCAAGTCTGCGTCTTATTCGGTACGATAGAGGGCTTAACTGTTTAACGAAGCAGCTCCTTCTGCGAGCAATCCATCAGTGCTCTCTTTGATCATATTCTGTGGGAGATCGAAAGAGAAAAAGGTTCCAGTGTTAGCAGTGTGTATGTGAGCAGCAGCGTACAGACGTCCTCCAGTGATAGTGTTTTAATTAGACAGTACAGATCTTACTCCTTCTACACTCTGTATCACCACGTCTGCATCGTGCGTGAGGAGCAACGTGGCCTCGTTACTAACGCATCACCGCTGTTATAATAAACTACAGAAGTTACACTGCAAGCGCACAAATACAGCCTGTAATGACAATAAACTTAAATGAAATTAATACTTTTAAGAAACTCGCGACCGCATCACGTTCTTCCTCGGTCACGTGACGATTTTGCCTTCGTCTGATGAGGACTGAGGTCATGTTGGGAATAAAAGATAACGCTGACAGAAAGTCAGTGTCGGTGACTCTGAGGCTAAAGCTAGCGGTGTCGCATTACATGCGTGTGACATCAAGCGCTGTCGACTAGGAAGTGGCTCATACGTCCGGTTAGTAAAAACCCTCTAGTGTTCCATTTGAGACGATATTACCTTTCTAAAATCCACACACTGGATCAGCGGTCCCCAACCCCCGGTCCGTGGGTCATTTGGTACCGGGCCGCACAGAAAGAATAAATAACTTACATTATTTCCGTTTTATTTATGATCTGGATCTGAAAAATTAGCGGATTCTCTCCGTTACATCCTTCTACGACTCACTCTTGACGCATGTCAAGACGCTTGTCTCGGTCACGTGATACGTTGAAACCTTACACCATAGAGACCAGAGAGCGTTAGGGGGGAGAGAGGATGTTACGAGGACGCTGCTAATAAAGCTGCGATTTCACATTGGATTCACGTTTATTATTAGATTTTAAATTTTTTTATAAGTTTTTATGCCGGTCCTATCATTTTATTTTGTTGTATTTATCCACCACACCTTAAAGGCCGGTCCGTGAAAATATTGTCTGATATTAAACCGGCGCAAAAAAGGTTGGGGACCGCTGCACTAGATGGTAGAGTACTTAGTGCATAGTGTAAGTGTACAGTACTTCATTTGGACACAGCTTTAGTATTTACTCTCCGAAGCGTGTTTTCTTAACCGAAGTAACGTAATGAGTAAATCTCCCCCGTGCCGCGCACAGACCAACTAATCCATAATGAGATTCGACAACGATTTTCATAATCAATTATTATCGATTTTATCGATTAGTTGTTGCAGCTCTAGTCTGAATGCTCGATTCTGATTGGTTGGAAGGTGTGCATTCAAACCGTATAATGCACAAGGAGCTCCAGTCAGTCTAAGCACCGTTCTAAACGAATGCGCTGCCTATAAACAAGTGTGACCGTAGTAACGTACAGTTCCACGTAACTCGCAGCTTCATTATTCGTAGAGATGCGGCACGGACGCAGGTAAATCTCGCTTTCTCTTTCTAATATAACAATTTATTATAATTAATTTGTCATGATTCCCCCCGTGAAGCAGCATGCTTTAAGCACGGGTGCGCATGCACATGCTTCTTCTATGTGGACAGCAGTGACATTCCGACACGTGTATAACCACGTGTCTTTTGTTATCGTTGATGTCATGTCTCTGCCCTGTCTTGTCATATGTTGTCTAGTCACATGTGTTTCCGTATTGCCCGCAGCTGTTAGCAGTTGTGGGGCTAATGATACCGATGAATATATACCGTGAGCCATGCTACACAGGGGACGTTAGAGGTATCATAGAGATAGTAACGTAGCTTAGCTTATAGTTTAGATGCTCGTTTCCCTAGTCATTGTTCATGTCATGTTTCTTGGTTCACATTTATAGTCATAGTCCATATCATAGTTAGTGTTTAGATTCGCTAGTTTAGTTCGCTGGGTTATCCGCTCCCAGTTCCAAGTCATAGTCCACGTTTCATGTTTGTTTATCGACCCTGTCTGTACCACGACCTTGATCTCTGCCTGGCCCTGTATATGCCTGTTTACTGTTCCCCTGACCTTCGCCTATTTTGGATTACGTGTCTGGATCATGTTTTGGATTTGTCTGCTCTCCTCTACAAATAAAACTCTCGTTCTAAACTGCGATAGCATTCGTCCTATCTTCATCACGTCACGATTCATCGTGACATCACGTGACATCATTCAATAAATGTAACCTTATCGCACTACTTTATCTCAGTGTATGAGTTAGAGCGGGCAGAATTCTAGCTCTGAACACCCATATATAAAATAACGTCTTTATTGAACTGACTAAACGGCCTGAGTAAAAATCCAAAATATAGTGTCCAGAATGATTTTTAATTATCGCATGAAGCCACCTGAAATGCTCAGAGGGACATGAGTACTTTCACAAAAGTAAAAGTAGGATTCCTTCTTAATGACCGTAGACAGTTACATTTATTTACAAGAAGATATTGAGCTGAGCCACATGTCCAAACGGCACTGTTGGCACACACACATCATCTTAATATTATTCTTTTTATTACAAAAGGCAGCTCAGGACTGAACCCTGAGGCATGCCTCAATAAACCTGCAACCCCTAGACCTCGACACTAAGTGTGTGTTCATTATTTATTATTGCTCAGAACCATCTCCACATGACACCTGAACCTCTGAACCCTCTGTAAGAGCAATGTCTGAAACTGTGCTTTCCTGTGAGCTTTATCGTCATAATATTATTGTCTCAGACAAGAATAACTGGAACGTGGAAAAAAGGTCTACTAAGCCCCATATACTCAACACAGTTATAAATAAATAAATGAGCTCAGCGTGTGTGTGTGTGTGTGTGGGGGTGTGGGAGACCTCATCATCACAGCTGCAGCCCAGGTTGTAGGGTAGTGAAGTTTCAGCAGGCTCTAGAGGTTCTGGTGATGTCACTTCCTCCGGCTGTTTGGGCTTGTAAGGAGGGTCTTTAAGCACGGAGTTCAGACTGCCATGTGTGCCATTATTAGGTGCAGGAGTCAAGCCCAGGAGGTCTACACACACACACACACACACACACACACACACACACACACACACAGGATATAGTAGTAAGTAGATCACCATTCTATGCAAATGAGATATGATGCAGTAAAGTGACACATCAAAATGATTGGCTCGAACGATCAATCTGACCAATTCATTGGTTCTTGTGGTCTTATGTTTCTTCAGTTCCCCACTCACAACTTTAGTACCTACCCGCATTTAGTTCGTATTACCTGTTAAGAATAACATACAACTGTGGTTTCGTCTTATCTTGTCATATCTAAATGTGTATAGAGACATTTCGAAGAAAAATAAAGCTTGTAAAGAAGTAGCAGAGCTCGTTGGTGCCTCTGGTGAGTGAATTATTTCGTTTGTGAAGTTTGCAGTAGAAGCTAAAGAGAAGAAGCGAAGAAGAAAGAACATGAAAACAACAGTAGCCCTCTCTACATGCCCTAAAGACACCAGCGACTTGCCACTTCCTAGTATGAACACTGGGAAAGTGGTCTAGAAAAAGTCATAGACAGACGGATATTAAATCTCACCACACATTACGTTGTAAAGTTCAATATTCTCAAACGGAGGAACTTCCGTCCTGAACTTGAAGCTCGGTCCGTATCCCAAAAAGATGGTCTGTGAAGATGAAAAGGGAGGACAATCAAATCAGCTGGAGAAATGGTTTATTAGGGCATCACATTTGTGTCGAACTGAACACACTCACCTGCATGCTGCTGATTTTGTTATCAAAGCCGTGATCGCCAAAGTAGCCACAGCTGCCAGGTAACCGGTTCCTGCAACACACAGCACCTTTAACATCAACCACATCTTACATACTTATATAGATGAGCATAATGTGGTTGTCACATACACACACACACACACACACACACACACACACACACACAGATCCCCAGTACATACATGGCTACGAGCCACTTCCTATCCATGAGCAGGTGCACGTCCTCTATCCTGCGGTTGTTGGCGTAGTGCAGCCGTTTGGGCAGGTGCTGCTTCAGATAGGTCTTAAAGTGCTGATTGGGCATCTTACACTACAAGACAGAACACAGCGAGATGCAATGGGGCAATCAAAAACATGACTTAACACAGAATGAGATCTAAAATGTTATACACTTACGGATAAATTGGCTACAAGTTCTTTTGGGTCGTCTGAAAAAGAAAATAAATGGCTTGGTAAGTAGGATAACTAATTATATAATGTGTGTGTATGTGTGTGTGTGGTGTCCCTCACATGGCACGCTCTGGTTTTTGGGACGCAGTCTCCCAGATGATCCCGGGATGAGTGTGAACTCATTAACGTTTAGTCCGTATGAGCTGAGATACTCTGTACGGTCACAGTGGGCCTCCTCCATTCCTTCGCGCACACACACACACACACACACACACACACAGCCACACAATTATGGAGCTGAACCGGTGTATAGGCCGGAGTATATACGTGTGTACAGGTGTGTATAAGTGTATATAGGTGTTTATAGATGTTTGTAGGTGTGTATATAGGTGTGTATAAGTGGGTATAAGTGTATATAGGTGTGTATAAGTGTATATAGGTGTATAAGTGTGTATAGGTGGGCATAAGTGTATAGCGGTATGTATAAGTGTATATAGGTGTGTATAAGTGGGTATAAGTGTATATAGATGTGTATAGGTGTGTACAGGTGTGTATAGGTGTGTACAAGTGTATATAGGTGTGTATAGATGTGTATAGGTGTGTATAAGTGTATATAGGTAGGTATAAGTGTATATATGTGTGTATAAGTGTATATAGGTGTATAAGTGTATATAGGTGTGCATAGGTGTGTATAAGTGTATATAGATGTGTATAGGTGTGTACAAGTGTGTATAGGTGCATGTGTATTTAGGTGTGTACAAGTGTATATATGTAGGTATAAGTGTATATAGGTGTATAAGTGTATATAGGTGTGCATAGGTATGTATAAGTGTATATAGGTGTGTATAGGTGTATACAAGTGTATATAGGTGTGTATAGATGTGTATAGGTGTGTATAAGTGTATATAGGTGTGTATATGTATATATAGGTGTGTATAAGTGTATATAGGTGTGTATAAGTGTATATAGGTGTGTATATGTATATATAGGTGTGTATAAGTGTATATAGGTGTGTATAGGTGTGTATAAGTGTATATCGGTGTGTATAAGTGTATATAGGTGTATAAGTGTATATAGGTGTGTATATGTATATATAGGTGTGTATAAGTATATATAGGTGTGTAAGTGTATATAGGTGTGTATAGGTGTGTATATGTATATATAGGTGTGTATATATATATATACAGGTGTGTATAAGCGTATATAGGTGTGTATAAGTGTATATAGGTGTGTAAGTGTATATAGGTGTATAAGTGTATATAGGTGTGTGTATATAAGTGTATATAGGTGTGTATATGTATATATAGGTGTGTATAAGCGTATATAGGTGTGCATAAGTGTATATAGAGGTATATAGGTGTGTATATGTATATATAGGTGTGTATAAGCGTATATAGGTGTGCATAAGTGTATATAGAGGTATATAGGTGTGTATATGTATATATAGGTGTGTATAAGCGTATATAGGTGTGCATAAGTGTATATAGAGGTATATAGGTGTGTATATGTATATATAGGTGTGTATAAGTGTGTATAGGTGTGTATAAGTGTGTAAAGGTGTGTTTAATTGTGTATAGGTGTGTATAAGTGTATATAAGTGTATATAGGTGTGTGAAGTACCGTGATCGCCCACTATGATGACATTTACACAGCGGTGCAGGTTCATCTGTTTCAGACCGTTCATCAATTGACCGATGATGTTATCAATTTCTCTTAGCGGGTTATCCAGCTATCCAGTACACACACACACACACACACACACACAGGAACACATATGTAAACCAAGCATACATTTTCTGTGTGTATGTTTGTGTGTGTGTGTGTGTGTATTTATTTATTCATTTTAGAGTGTTAAATTAGCCCCATTACTGTTATATTGTTTGTTTTTAAAATCTAGTTATCTAGTTAAAGGTCTCATGAATGTAATCTACAGTATCTCAGAAAAGTAAGTACACCCCTCACATTTTTGTAAATATTTGATTATAACTTTTCATGTGACAACACTGAAGAAAAGACACTTTGCTACAATGTAAAGTAGTGAGTGTACAGCTTGTGTAACAGTGTAAATGTGCTGTCCGCTAAAATAACTCCACAGACAGCCATTAATGTCTAAACCTCTGGCAACAAATGTGAGTACATCCCTAAGAGAAAATGTCCAAATTGGGCCCAAAGTGTCAATATTTTGTGTGGCCACCATTATTTTCCAGCACTGCCTTAACCCTCTTGGGCATGGAGTTCACCAGAGCTTCACAGGTTGCCACTAGAGACCTCTTCCACTCCTCCATGACGACATCATGGAGCTGGTGCATGTTAGAGACCTTGTGCTCCTCCACCTTCCGTTTGAGGATGCCTCACAGATGCTCAATAGGGTTTAGGTCTGGAGACATGCTTGGCCAGTCCACCACCTTCACCCTCAGCTTCTTTAGCAAGGCAGTGGTCGTCTTGGAGGTGTGTTTGGGGTTGTTATCATGCTGGAATACTGCATACTGATCATGCTCTGCAGACTGACAGCCATGCAGACCAATTTGATGCAGTGTGCGGCGTATGGTCTGAGCACTGACAGGCTGACCCCCCGCCCCTTCAACCTCTGCAGCAATGCTGGCAGCACTCATACGTCTATTTCCCAAAGACAACCTCTGGATATGACGCTGAGCATGTGCACTCAACTTCTTTAGTCGACCATGGCGAGGCCTGTTCTGAGTGGAACCTGTCCTGTTAAACTGCTGCATGGTCTTGGCCACCGTGCTGCAGCTCGGTGTCAGGGTCTTGGCAATCTTCTTATAGCCTAGGCCATCTTTATGTAGAGCAACAATTCTTTTTTTAAGATCCTCAGAGAGTTCTTTGCTATGAGGTGCCATGTTGAATTTCCAGTGACCAGTATGAGGGAGTGTGAGAGCGATGACACCAAATTTAACACACCTGCTCCCCATTCCCACCTGAGACCTTGTAACACTAACAAGTCACATGACACCGGGGAGGGAAAATGACTAATTGGGCCCAATTTGGACATTTTCACTTAGGGGTGTACTCACTTTTGTTGCCAGCGGTTTAGACATTAATGGCTGTGTGAGTTATTTTGAGGGGACAGCAAATTTACACTGTTACACAAGCTGTACACTCACTACTTTACATTGTAGCAAAGTGTCATTTCTTCAGTGTTGTCACATGAAAAGATATCCTCCAATATTTACACAAATGTGAGGGGTGTACTCACTTTTCTGAGATACTGTATGTATAGTAACATGATTTCATGTAACAGTGTAGTTTTATGCTTCAGATCATGTGATTTGTGCAGTACTTGAAATAACTGTGCTGATCTTACCTCATTGCTGAGTGGCCCCAGTCTGTGGCCGAACGCATCAGGCTGCTCCGAGTGGACCGCATACACATACGGCCTGAGAACAACACACTGGCTTTATCATCCATGTGTAACACTAATTTCAATGTTCAGTGAATGATGGCTGAGATGGCTGACCTTTCATCATCAGGCAGGTGGAGCCAACTTAGCATGGTCAGGATCCTTCTCTCCAGTGGAATCACCCTACACACAGAGAGGATTTATTCGACCTTGAAAATAAAACAAAGGCTTCTCTGTGTCGACCAGCAGACGGTGACATCACACACATCTGAGCGCTCAACATTCCGTAATGGGCATTACAGTACTCGCCCTACTGTCTAGTGCACTTCTTAGTATCCACTTATTTGTTCAGGTTTAACAAGTGGAACCAACCCTGTTCCTGGAGATCCACCTTCCTGAAGACTTTAGCTCCAACCATAATCATGCCCACAAGACCATCTAATCAGTGCTATAAGTATAAGAGGTTCTTGAGCTGTGTTAGATTTTGGTTTGAGATGCAGCCTGCAGGAAGGTAGATCTCAAAGAAGAGGGTGAATCGAACGTGATCTAACTTCGGCACTGTTACAACAAACTTGATGATGACAAGAACTTTCAGAATCTTTCAGAATATGTGTGTGTATGTGTGTGTGTGTGTGAGTGTGTGTGTGTGTGTGTGAGAGAGAGAGAGAGAGAGAGAGAGAGAGAGAGAGGAGAGAGAGAGAGGAGGGAGAAAGTGAGAGAGAGAGAGAGAGAGAGAGAGAGAGACAGAAAGAGAATGAGAGAGAGAGAAAGCGAGAGCAAAAGAGAGGGAGAGTGTGAGAGAGAGAGCGTGAGAGGGAGAGTGAGAGAGAGGACCCCTAAACGTCGAGAGAAAGAAAGAGAGAGAGAGAGTGAGAGGGAGAGAGAGAGAGAGAGAGAGAGAGAGAGGACCCCTAAACTCAAGAGAAAGAAAGAGAGAGAGAGAGAGAGAGAGAAAGAAAGAGAGAGAGGACCCCTAAACTCGAGAGAAAGAAAGAGAGCGCGAGAGCGAGAGAGAGAGAGAGAGAGAGAGAGAGGACCCCTAAACTCGAGAGAAAGAGAGAGAGAGAAAGAGACAGGGAGAGAGAGAGAGATAGAAAGAGAACAAGATAGAGAGAGAGAGAGGACCCCTAAACTCGAGAGAAAGAAAGAGAGCGCGAGAGGGAGAGAGAGAGACAGAGGGAGAGAGAGAGAGAGAGAGAGAGAGAGGACCCCTAAACACCTTGAAAATAAACATGGCCTTTTGTTAGTTTATGAGACTCAAGTCGGATAAAGGGCTAAATCAGTTCAGCAGACAGGGATGAATAGCCTCTGTGTGTGTGTGTGTGTGTGTGTGTGTGTGTATGTGTGTGTGTGTGTGTGTGTGAGAGAGAATAAGAGAGGGAGATCTTTGTTCGTGTAGATGCCTGGAGGAGACGGACATGCCATGTGTTTATTGGATCATGTGAGTGCGGCTCATGCTTCTCTCTACACCCAACTGACTCGAAACAGAAAGAACACAGCAAAGCAAACACACTTCTTTAACACCCTGTTCATCCTTTCATCAAGCACAAAAATCCCCAAAGATACATGATTTGAGGACGATTATCAAATCCGTCTCAAACTCTGACATGACAGATCAAAGATCAGTGTACAAAAAAAAAACAACAACCCCGTGTGTACTTTGCAGCATGATCACAGCCATGTTTGCTCTAACCTTTGACCCTCAGCGAAGGCTCAGTTAGCTACTGCATTATGATTATACAATGCCAGTATCACAGATGTATTACACACAAATAAAGAAATGACTCAAATAAATTAGTGCCACAGTTGAAGACTGGAAAAAGACCAGGTGATTGATTCTTCAGTCCAGTGTGGGCGAGTCAGTGCTCGCGATAGCATCAGATTCATGTTCTCGTCTGACAGGACTGGAACCCGATGTGGACTTCTGTTGTTGTAGCTCATCCACCTCAAGGTTTGATGTTCTGTGCGTTCTGAGATGCTTTTCTGCTCACCACAGTGATCATTTGAGGTTCTAGATCCTTCCTGGCACCTCAAACTGGCACCTCTGACCAATTTCCTCCGGTCTCTTTCATGAACAAAGTGTTTCCGCCCACAGAACTGTGACTCACACAATATTTTTGTTTGTCTGTCTAAACTATACAGACTGTCGTGTGTGAAAGTCCCAGAGGATCAGCAGTTTCTGAAATACTCAAACCAGCCCTTCTGGCACCAGCATCCAAGCCACGGTTAAAGTCACAGCGAACAGACATTTTTTCCCCCCATTCTGATGTTTGATGTGAACATTAACTGAAGATCTTGACCTGTATCTGTGTGATTTTATGCACTGCCCACATGAAGCAGGTGTAAAGGTGTTCCTAATAAAATGGACGGTGCGTGTATTTAGTACTTTTATATAAGGCTCCGAGTAAAATCACATTGGACAGGCAGACCGGCGAACCATCCAAAGGACCCATAAGGAAAATCTTATTTCTCAGAGATTATAAATCCCAGTATAGTTATACTGGTTATACTGCACGTCGATTTGCTCACCATGGCCAGAAGAACGTAGCTGCTTTCACCCCCTGCTTCTCTGCCGTTATCCAGATCTGTCAGGAGAAGGGATCCAGAAACAAAAAATAAACGCAGAAGCTGTGATCCCTATTAGAACACATATAGAAATGACCTCTATGCTGTACTATTTTAATCCACTCCTACTATTTAGTCAATCTTATGCTCTAAACCAGTAGGCCCATTTCAATTCTGATGATTATCTATATATTGATCAAGGGGAGGAGACTGAACTCACGGGTTGCCCGCCCCACCAGCGATGATTGAGCTTCTCTCGCCCACGCAGATTGAAGTTCGCATCAAACACCGGGTCGTACATGGAGTTACACACAATGCCGTGAGACTCCGGGTACAGTCCCTGCACCGAGACACACCCAAACCTCAATACTCAATCTTTTACGGATATGTTTATGAGAATCTTTAAGGGAGAAAAAATAAACCATGAGCGTTTACCGTGGCGAGTGTGTAGAGGTTGGGAAACGTCTTCGAAGGGTACATTGGTCTCATATGAGGAGAGCGGGTCCCACACGTTCCTATCAAAAAGCAGAAAGCATCAAATAAACCAAACATGAAAAACTTTCGAACGATTACAAAATGTGACAAATGTCTAAACAACGATAAATACCAAGGTTAAAACTATGTAGCTAATTTAAAATCCTTCACTATCAAGCCAACATTAAGGTTGCCAATGAACTCATAATTATATGACATGGAACGAATTACAGTAGTTATTGACTACAGAAATGTATTCATGTGAAAAATGAGAGAAAATGATGCTCCTACTGTTTTAATAAACATTCTAACAGTTAAAAACATTAGAAAATCAAACTTGTAATGTATAATATGTTGCGTAATGCTTCTACAACCAGAAGTTCCTTAATGTACTGAAAGAAAAACATGATATTGGGATGTATGATTATCATTAAGAGTCATACTCAGTATTCAACAGTATTCAGATCTCAGACGTAACTAAGGAAATTAAATACTATAATAATGTAATACATTACGAATCTAAGGAATGCTGTTTGAGGTCAATACTAAATATGATACTATTACTAAATTCAAATCCACAGCATAATAAATGAAGATGCTGCTCATCTTGTGGAATTCATTTCTCATGGATTAAATTAAAACCAGCTGCAATTTGTGAGTGCTAGGTCAGCTTATCCTTTAACCTGTGCTTCTTCGGCCCGCATTTTCTAGCCTCTGATTTGTGAAGTGTTTAAATACAGTATTGGGAAAAATCTCATCTAAGACGCATCTACTCAACCAAATCTGGTATCTTCATGGCTTTAAAGTATTCACAGGTGATTTGAATAATGTGAATGGAGAAAATCACCGTAAGCACTTTAACCCGAGTCTGAATACTAGGAACTTTCCCCGCGTAAATGTCAGTGCTCATGAATCAAGTCTTGTATCTTCACACACTGTAAATCTGGATTTTCTGTCGTTCAGGCAGAACATTTGAGGAGAAAGGAGCTACAGAAGTACAAGACATTTAACATTTAATTGCAGTGCATGTTGGATTGTGGCTGTTTCCGCTAAAACCACTTCAAGAAAAACATCTAACAGTTATGTTCTTCCGAATTCTTCATTCCTGACCCAGATGTCTGAAGATGGTTCATACTCAGTTTATGGATGTTGGGAATGACAGATTTTCCTTTCTTAATGTAGGAGGCGCGGAATCCGTCCAGAGAGATGATGAAGAGAGGAGGACGCACAAATCTGCACAGAGAAAATACGACAGTTAGAAATGATATAATTACAGTCCCCACTGGAAGCATTGGAACCGCAAGGGCAAATCTGTTACTGTCTTTGTCTAAAACCTTCCACTTTTCCCCCTAAAGTCGAGTTGGCGGTCTGTTTTGGATCGTTGTCTTGCTGCATGATGAAGTTCCTCCCAATTAGATTGGATGCATTTCTCCGTAAATTGGAAGACAAGTTGTTTCTGTAGACTTCTGAAATCTTTCTGCTGCTACCATCATCAGTAAAGATTAGTGAGACTGTTCCAGAAGCATCCATGTGGAGCAGTGGTGGCTTGGCGGTTAAGGCTCTGGGTTACTGATCGGAAGGTTGGGAGTTCAAGCTCCAGTACTATCAAGCGGCCACTGTTGAGCCGTTGAGCAAGGCCCTTCACCCTCTCTGCTCCAGATCTACATATGACTATGTGATCAATAAACACTCATTATCATGCAATCCCAAGCCATGACACTACCTCCACCATGCATCACAGATGAGCTTATATGTTTTGGATCATGAACAGACCCTTTCTTTCTCCACACTTCGGCCTTTCTATCACTTTAGTACAGGTTAATCAAGGTTCCAGAACTTTTGTGGCTCATCTCTGTATTTCTTTGTGAATTCCAGTCTGGCTTTCCAATTCTTACTGCCCCTGAGTGTTTGTATCTTGTGGTATAGCCTTTAAATTTCTCAAATTTGTACACCACTCTGTTCTGTTCATAAGGTATACGTGAATGAAATTCCCTGTCGAAACGCTCTTGGCACTGGATGAGCATTTCGAAGTAAATCTTACTGAGGATTCAAAAGTAATCGAATGACGTACATTGACGCCATTGTGTCATTTTGAAAGCTTTAGATAGAAACACTTCAAACTGAACACACAGTCCATTAAACAAAATGCACAAGACACACAACAGGTTTATGTAAAGGGCGCAATCTTGTTGCACTGTTTTTCTGGCTGTTATCCGGTTTGCGTTGTTGTTTTTACAACCACAAACCTTCAGCAAATCAAGGACAACAAGGTCTATTTTGTGTCGGGAAAATTCTGCCACTCACCCTGCAGGACATTCTGGGGTATTAATCTCCTCACAGTCTCCGTCCAGCCACTGACTCCCACCTGTAAACCGCACACACACATACACACAATGTTCTAGAATGTATTTGTACATGTAGCTTGTGACAGTGTGTGTGTGTGTGTGTGTGTGTGTCCTCTCAGCCTAGGTGTCTTAAACTACGTAGCGCTCATCTAATTCTCATAAGGAACAATTTAAAGTCTTGAATAAGTTGGCCAAGAAAGACAATTGAAATTGCCTCTTTCCCAGGTTTCCGTGTGTGCGTGTGTGTGTGTGGGTGTGTGTGTGTGTGTGTGTGTGTGTGTGTGTGCCTTTTGTCTGACCTTTGCAGAGAGAATTATAGTTGGTGCAGCAGTCTCCTTTCTCCAAACAGTCCTCTGAACACTGACATGCATAGTCCTCATTCCGGTTCTCTCCACACCGCTCCGGAGTACACTGAAAACCTCCACCTAACCACACACACACACACACACACACACACACACACACACACACACACACACACACGTTACATTATGAATGTTACCATAATGACTCTGCACCTCAGTTGTTTTTTGTGCATGTCTTTAAGTTCGTGAGAATATTTATGTTTGTACTCACCGGTTTTGAGGCACTGCTTATCAAAGTCTGCGCAGCAGCTATAGTACGTTTTACACAGATTATCACACCTGCACCTGGGAGGCTCCGCCTCTACCAGCTCAAAGCACCGCCCTTTACAAGAACTTTCCCATATCGATACTGACACACACACACACAGATGTTAGAAAAGGCTTTAGAATTATTGACTTTCTCTCATAAATAGGATGGAAGGAAATGTGTACAGCTCTGCAAGTCTCACTTTTAGGGAGTACGGGAATCTCCTCCTTTTCTTCTGTTGGCTGAGCAGCCTGGAATACGTAGCCCACACACACACGGGGGCCAAGCACTAGCAGGAATACACAAACAACCTGGAGAGAGTAGCAGACATCAATATACGTACAAACACACACACACACACACACACACACACACACACAGTGTAAGCTGCAGGTTATTATATTCACGATCATTCTGCAATATAAACATTTATTCACTTACACAACCTGTACTGTTAACTGTGCAAGAATCCTTTTATCACTTTATCTGTAAATAAACGAGGTGTTACTCATCTGTATTTACGCATATTTGTATTCATCTGAATAATTCATCGGAATTTCCCCAACGACAGACTTTCAGTGAGAACACCACGACGCAAAGCGGTCACGAAGAGTTTCAACCCCCCCCCGACGATATTTACTTAACAATGAAAGTGTGAAAGATAACACACACACACACACACACACACACACACACACACACACACGCCCCAAAACACTTGAAGCAACAAACTGCTACTGCTACATCACAGGACGTTACAGGGCAGCTGTGTATGCTGGATATATAGCGAAAGGCCATCCTTCGTTCCCACGAGGAAATCACAGTTATCCTCTCTCAGACTCCACGTATATCTGCAGCATCGTCAGGATATAAACCTATCGATGATGAGGTGAAAATCCTAGTCGGGAATCTCCTTAAACTGAATGGCTTGGAAACAGCAGTACCAAAAGGCTGCCGTTGTTCGACTGTAATTACGGTTACAGTCTCGTAGGGTGTTATCCTGCTATGCTGTTGCTGTTAATCTAACACTTCTCACATTAGTATTGAATCAAATAAAATGTGACTCCCATGACCTTGAATTTGTAACCGTGATCACATATTTACAATCTAAATATTAGAAAATAATGGACCCCCAAATTCAAAATTGGCAGTACTGACCATGGGCATGGTGTAATATAAACCTTTAACTAGAGGTCCTGATAAACTTTCTGGCAAAAAAAAAGGGGGGAGAAAAAAAAATTCCTAACTTATTAAGTAATAAACTGACAGTTCAGCATAGTTTAAAAACATAAAACTGTTCTTGAGTTATCGAGCGTTATTAATCTAATCTAATCTAATCTAATCTAATCCAACCTGTAACTAAGTGAAAACATTCATACATTCATTAAACAAACAGACAAGCACACATGAATAATAGTGAACTATCTTGATTAGCGGTGCTTCACTCTGGTTATTTCCTCATACACACACACACACACACACACTCACACACACACTCTCACACACACTCTCACACACACTCTCACACACACTCTCACACACACACTCTCACACACACACTTGATTCATCTTTAATGAAGTTCAGCAGGTGTTGGAGATATCTGAAGACATATAACACCATACTTGGATAACGCTAACAGATCTAGAGTAAGGTTCACAGTGGTCAGGCTGCCCCTCGAGTCCCTCACTAATCATGAAGCATGTCATAGTTTACCACATCATCAATATGTCAAAAGACATCAATAAATCTCAAATAAAGGGAAGCTTCCAGGCCAGGTTGCAATACTGCCCTGAGATCCCTATACATATGAAATATTTAGGGGGCCAAGCACTGAAGGTGTGTAGGCACCCAATTGTATGTGTAATTGTAATTGTAGGTTCTTTTTCCCCTCTTCTTATTATTATTATCCATCCATCTTCTACCGCTTACTCCTTCTTTAGGGTCACGGGGAACCTGGAGCCTATCCCAGGAATCAATCGGGCACAAGGAGGGGTACTTATAATAAGGGGTGGGAGTCTATGGTAGCGTATCGAACGCTTCGTATGTTTTAGAGGATAGAGGACAGCAATTTTATTGTACACCCCTCAAGTGTTCTAGCACCACCAACATGGCAAATTTGCACATATAGTACTACATTTGCAATAATAACTCTGCACCTCAACTGAGTAGAGGCGTGATTTTGCTTTCCTCAGATTCTCTAGGTCATGCCAAGTTCAGAGTATACCATGATGTTAATATCTTCCATACTGAACTTTCTGCCACAATGTTTTCAAAAACATTTTTTCACCATCTTCGACTACCAGCTTCAGCCAATCATCACTCAATCTGAATCCCGACATCCGAAGACCCATCCGAAGAAAACTCGAACATTTTTCAGAACATGTCTCAGCAACAGTAGCTACGTTTCTATCATGCGCAGTAAGAAAAAAATTAAATTAAAAATGATCCCATAGGAAGATTATGCGCATAAACTCCGATGGAAACATATTCACTGAATAAATTCCTCGATGCGCATCAAAAAAGTCATGTGACTTTGCCTCAACAAATCATGTGATCATGTTTAATCATGTGATAATGTTCACACAAGTTAAAATCGCAACTTAAATGGAAACATAGCTAATGAGATGAAAACTTCATACATGGGTGAAAGACCTGGACATAAGGGATTCCAAGACGCTTTATTTAAATTCACCTCTAGAGGCACTAAATTATACATTTTTTTAATTATTAAAACCACTCATAACTTTTGACCCACTCAACATCAAATCATGATTCTGCTGTCTACTGATTCACTGAAAAGTGCGAACAGGAAGTCGGCCATGTTTTAACCAAAACTGTCATCACAGAATTTGGATCCCAGCATCATGAGACTAACAAAACTATGTTCTTGGATTTTTGATATCCGGGACATTTCGTTGCATATTGCACAAACTAATCTGAAACAGGACGTGAGGGCATGTCTCAACAAAAAAAAAACACTTTTACGTATTGATATCAAACTTGACCTGATGTTAACAAGCGAGCTTTAAGTTCACGTGCATCTTGGGAGGGCTACCGAAAACAGGAAGTCATGCAATATCTGCTGTATTTGTACAGGTGCATCTCGGGGGAAAAAAAAATTTTAATCGTGGGAAAAGTTCGTTTATTCACGTAATTTAATTTAAAATAGCGTAACTTTCCTATAATCTAACATTCATTACACATAAAGCAAAATTTTCCAAGCCTTTGGAAAATCAAAAATCCGGTATCTCAAAATATTCGAATAAAGTTTTTCAGATGCACCTGTATATACTGTACATATCATACTGGGTAAAAAATATGTATCTGGTAACAGTGTGAAACTGCTGAGCTCAGACAGACAGTGTGTTACAGTACAGTACGGATGAGGTGGCGTGATGGCTGTATTACGTAAACACTGCACCTTAGCAAAAAAAGAAGCTTTCTGGTTATGAGATTAGCAGAAAAACACCTGACCCGATCAGAGTCTTACAGTAATGTAGCTAGAGTTACAGGATGCTCCATTAGTTATGCATGCACAGCGGCTGAAACAACACAGGAAAGTCTGGGTGATTTACGCCAAAGACCACAGGTTATTTACACAACTGCTGGCCGATTCAAATCAGTGTTTAAAGGTCGTCTTGTCCATCTATTTCTGTTATATGGGTTTCTCTCCATTCAAGTAAATAAGAGCCTGGTCTTGTGTGACTGAATAGAACGGGCCAGGAGTGTCGTCAAGATGTCCGTCAAATGGACGGACTTTGGCTCGGATTTATCGTTTAGAAATCTGAATAAACGTGCAGGTCTGATCGGAGGCCTCTAACGTTCACTTCGTATGAAAATAACAGCTCTGGGTGCGAGATGTAAGCTCCCATGCGGATCAGACCAGGAATTCAGGATACCGACAACGGAAAGAAAAACGCTGCTGCTAGGGCGAGAAATTGATTCTCCGTCTCATGGCCTGCCGATCTGTATGCAGAGTTTTATGGAGCACGATCCAAAAATCGTAGCAGAGAAACAGGTAAAAGGTCAAACACTGTCAGGTTTCAATGTCCAAACAAACAGCACTAATCCAAAAGTGTAGTCAAATACGCATCCAGTGAAAGAAAAGAACAGAAAAAGCTGACTGGAACTGACTTCATTCGAATGTGTACATTGGCTCCACGTGATTGACGCGAGTTACATTGAGACTGTTTGATTTCGTACATCCAACATGATTTGATCGTGTATTTTCGATATAGTGAATACGATCAGACTCCGAGCTCTCGCCCACACCGAGGATCGAACTCGGGTCACTGACGTTCTGCGACAGCCACATTACGGTTGCGCATTTCGTAAACAGATACATGAACGGTGTTCGTTTAATACTACAGGATATATTGGCAAGACTTCGCAAAGTGAACATGTAAGTACCACTGGGGCAGTCGTAGCTCATTGGTTAAGATGTTGGACTACTGATCAGAAGATCATGAGTTGAAATCCGAGCACTGCCAAGCTGTCACTGTTGGGCCCCTGAGCAAGGCCCTCAACCGTCAACTGCTCAGATATATGTACGAGATTAATATAAGTCACTCTGGATAAGGGCATCTTCCAAATGCCATAACATGTATAAGCTTCCATCAATCCATCCATTTTCTGTACCACTTATCCCATACTGGGTCACATGGAGCCGGAGTCCACCCCGGGACCCAGGGCAATGCCAGCCAACCTGAAAGCATGTACTTGAACTCGTGGAGGAAACTAGAGTACCTGGAGGAAACCCCAAAAGCATGGGGAGCACAGTGCGGAAGCAGAACGCATGTTTATACGTTTTAACATTAGTACGAGCGTGATCAGATATGACATCATGGTAGCTAATCGTAGCCTTATTTACTCACCTGCTGACATTTAAAACGCATTATAGAGTACATGCTTGCGCTTATCGCAACTTGCACAGCTGATGGGTGACAAAAAAAACATCCTGTTACTATGGAAACGATTTCACTGAACTGCAGTTTTAGATTTACTAACTTAATTTTTCGATCTCACCGAACTGTCGATAGATATCTTGTCAGGTATCTTGTGTAGTATCTTACATTGTTGTTGTTGTTGGTGGGTTTTTTTAACGCGATGCATTTTATGTTTTCATTTTAACTCTTTGAACTGCTGAAAATCACCAAATAAAGGGTTACGTAATCAACAGGGAAGGAAATATTAGAAGTAAAAAAAAAAAAACAACAGGAGGAAATCAATAAGCGAAAAAACGAACAGATGATGGTGTAAACTATTTGGGATAAATTGAAATCGTAGGAGTAAACAGCGAGGAAAATAAGAGATTTAAATACAGAAGAAGTAGAAAAGAAAAAAAACACGCATGCATTTTATTTGAAATTATTTTTTGAATGATAATTTTAACAGCGTCTATTTTTTTTTTAATCTATTTTCTAAATCTTTGTCGCTTACTACAAGGATGATTTGTTGTAGTTCATATCGCTACTGTAATATTTTAGCCATCCGTTATTATAAAAATGCAAATACTGCGAGTGAAAATTAAAAAAAAAAAGAAGAAAAAGATTAAATAGGCCTACAGTAATTATTTATTTATTTATTTATTTATTTATTACCCCTTATATCATGACCAAGATAGTGTTATATGGATATAAAGTATACACCTACTATAACAGCCATAATAAAAAAAAATAAAGAAACCTTTTTAAAACGTCGCATTTATTGGAATATTTCTGCCCTTATTATAAAAGTGCAAAATATTGCTGCAAGAATCTGCTCTCTCTTTTTCTTTTAAAGACCAGCATTGTGCTCGTTCTAAACTACATTATTATCACGTATAGTAAGCGTGTTTGTTTTTAAATTGTGTGGAAATCGTGTTTGTGAAAGCGTCTTGCGAAATCTCTGCTGACTCTCACGGTGCAAAAGTCAGATCTCAGGTCTGATCGTCATCAGATGCGTGATGTCCGATTAAATATTGTGGCAAAGAATAGTGGCTGAGATCAGTGCGGGATTATAGAGCGTATTATCAGTGCAGTGCAGCGCAACGCCACGGGCATTGTCCTAAACCGCACAGTGTGATTAGACGCTGGAGATTGGACACTAATAACCGTTATCTCGCATGTCTTACCGTACCAGCTTTCCGTGCGACATTGTTCCGCCGTGTCCGTGCTGCAGTAAAGTCCGCGAGGCTGTACCGAGGTTCCGATGACCGGACGCGCACCGGGGGCGCGCTGGCGTGTTGTTTACCCTCACCCACGTGCGCCCTTCTCCGCCAGCCAATGCGCGCGCAGTAACGATCGCGCGTGCTGGTGCCGCACTGAGACGCCGCGGGTTGTATAAACACGAGTCAGCGTTTGACTATGCAGGATGGACCGGGACAGAATTCACCTTTGAAGAGCTCTCTGGCTCTGGGCTTATGTTTTGATTGATGCACTATAAGAAATAGACTATTTAACACTGGTCTGTTTTAATACTGAAGATGTTTATTATTACTTAATAATAATAATAATAATAATAATAATAATAATAATAATAATTCTGGAGTGCACGGTGGGTTAGTGTAGGGGTTCCCAAACTTTTCCCACCAAATGTCATTATCATTTGACCGAGGGCCCCCCCTTTGCAAGATGTATTTAAAATACATTAAATATATCCAATCTTTTTTTTTTATTAATTATTAATAATAATCACATCTTACACTCTTTACATTACATTAGGAATTGAGTGTGTGTGTGTGTGTGTGTGTGTGTGTGTGTGTGTGTGTGTGTGTGTGTGTGGTCTGCTGAGCATGAGAATTTATTTTTCACACTGACATTGTTGAGGTCCCCCAGGCGCCCCCTGGCGACCCCTAAGTGGACCCCCATTTTGAAAACCACGGTTAGTGGTTAGTATGTTTGCCTCGCATCTCTGGGGTTGGGGGTTTGATTCTTGTTCCATCCTGTGTGCACCCTGTTGTGCTTCAGGGTTTTCCTCTGGTACTCCAGTTTCCTCCCGCCTTCCAAAAATAAGCATCGTAGGCTGATTGCAATTTCCAAATTGTAGTGTGCGAATGTGTGTACGATTGTGCCTTGTGATAGGTTGGGACCCTGTCCAGGGCATCCCCTGCCTTGAGGGGGCCTGAGTCCCCCGGGATAGACTCCAAGATCTCTGTGTAGGATAAGTGGTTCAGAAAATGGATGGATAATAATGCTAATGAAGCTGATAAATACTCAGAAGGTTGTGAGTTCTAATCCCAGCATTGGGCTCCTTGAGCCCAAATGACTACTGCAAAGACTCAGTACCCAACAGCCAGTCATTGATCATCACTACACAACTATCATCCGATGGTTACGACAACCCAGTGATCGAACACTCACTATTCATTACGTCTACCCAACAGCCTGAACAGTCAGTGATCACCAACTAATGAATACAGATTACAGATGCTTCAATCGCTGATCACTACTACCCAATGATCAATCACTGATCACAGTGGTGAATAAGCAATCACTAATCACTACTGTTTAATGATCAGTCATCTGATTACCTTTACCTAACAACTATTCACTCATTACTACCAACTAACCAATGGCCAATTACTGATCACAGTGTTCAATGACTTGCAGTATCACTAATCACCAATGTCCAATAAACAACCAGTGAACTCATCACCACAGTTTAAGAACCAATCTCTGAAAACCAAGACCAACAACCAATCACTGATCACCAAACTCCAATGAATAATAATTAAAACTACTTTACAGCCAATGCCATACGACAGCTATATCCAGTGACACATTACTGATCACTATTATTCAATGCTCAGCTTTCTCACAACTGTTTATGGGTCAATCTCTGATCACAACTGTCCAACAACCAATCACTGTTCATCAGTGCTCAACAAATAATCACGAGTCACAACTGCTTAACAACCAATCAGTGATCACTACTGTCCAATGGGCAATCAATAATCACCACTAACTAACAACCAATCACTGACCACCACTACCTAACAGCTAATCCCTGATTTACACTACCTAACAGCTAATCCCTGATCACCACTACCTAACAGCTAATCCCTGATCACCACTACCTAACCGCTAATCCATGATTTACACTACCTAACAGCCAATCTCTGATCACCACTACCTAACAGCTAATCCCTGATCACCACTACCTAACAGCTAATCCCTGATCACCACTACCTAACAGCCAATCTCTGATCACCTCTACCTAACAGCTAATCCCTGATCACCACTACCTAACAGCTAATCCCTGATCACCTCTACCTAACCGCTAATCCATGATTTACACTACCTAACAGCCAATCTCTGATCACCACTACCTAACAGCTAATCCCTGATCACCACTACCTAACAGCTAATCCCTGATCACCACTACCTAACAGCCAATCCCTGATCACCACTACCTAACAGCTAATCCCTGATCACCACTACCTAACAGCTAATCCCTGATCACCACTACCTAACAGCTAATCCCTGATCACCACTACCTAACAGCTAATCCCTGATGTACACTACCTAACAGCTAATCCCTGATCACCACTACCTAACAGCTAATCCCTGATTTACACTACCTAACAGCCAATCCCTGATCACCACTACCTAACAGCTAATCCCTGATCACCACTACCTAACAGCTAATCCCTGATGTACACTACCTAACAGCTAATCCTGATACCACTACCAACACTAACTTTTACCTACTAACATAATCCTTCACACTAACATATCCTGATCACCACTACTAACAGCTAATCCCTGATTACACTACCTAACAGATTAAACCATTATACAACATAACTTAACCTAACATACCCTACACCTAACAGCTAATCCCTGATCACCACTACCTAACAGCTAATCCCTGATCACCACTACCTAACAGCCAATCCCTGATCACCACTACTTAACAGCTAATCCCTGATCACCACTACCTAACAGCTAATCCCTGATCACCACTACCTAACAGCTAATCCCTGATCACCACTACCAAACAGTCAGTCCCTGATCATGTCATTTATCAGTAATGTTTATATTGTTCAGAATCATATTGTTAATATGTGTCACCTGTTTAAATGTGTAAGTGGAGAAGAGAGGAAAGGGTAAGTAAAATTTTGAATCAAGTGACCCAGCATATTTACCTTGCCCTCATATTGACTGCACTCCTACGCTTGTTCCATCACTGAATGTTTAAACTGAAGAAATGTACCATTTCAATTTACATTTTCAATGTAATCACAAAAAAGAGACAGGAAAAAGCAAAAGGCTGTGAGAAAGTATTAGGGCAGTGGTAGCTCAGGGGTTAAAACAGGGGACACGTGATTGGAAGGTTGGGAGTTCAAATCCTAGCACTACCAACCTGCCACTGTTGGGCCCTTGGGCAAGGCCCTTAACCCTCTGCTGCTCAGTTGTATAAAATGAGATCAAATGTAAATCTCTCCGGATAAGGGCCTCAGCCAAATGCCTTAAATGTAAGTGTCACTAAAAGAACATTTTGCAACTAATTAGTTTAATTATGAACAGGTGAGTAACGTGATTGGGTATAAAATGAGTATGTTTGAGAGGCAGAGTCTTTCAGAAGTAAAGATGTGCAGAAGTTCACCAATCTGTGAAAAACTGCATCTACAATTTCATCTATAGTACATAATATCATCAAAAGATTCTGAGAATCTGGAGAAATCTCTGTGCACAAGAGACAAGAGTGAAAACAATACTGCATGCCTGTGATCTTCGGGTCCTCGGGCGGCACTGCATTAAAAACAATCAGGATTCAGTAATGGAAATCACTGCATGGGTTCAGAAACACCTCCAGAACTCATTGTCTGTGAACACAGTTCGCCGTGCCATCCACAAACGCGAGTTAAAGCTCTACAATGCAAAGAAGAAGCCAAATGTGAACATGATCCAGAAACGCTGCCATCTTCTCTGGGCCAAAGCTCATTTAAAATGGACTGAGACAAAGTGGAGAACTGTTCTATGGTCAGACGAATCGAAATTTGAAATTCTTTTTTGGAAACCATGGACGACCTGTCCTCTAAACTAAAGAGGACTAAAGAGGAGAGGGACCATCTGGCTTTTTATCAGCGCTCAGTTCAAAAGCCTGAATCTCTGATGGTATGGGTGCATTAGTGCCTCTGGAATGGGCAGCTTGCACATCTGGAAAGGCATCATCAATGCTGAAAGGCATATACAGGTTTTATAGCAACATCTGCTTCCATCCAAATTATGTCTTTTTTCAGGGAAGGCTTTGCATATTTCACATGAACCACATACCGCATCTATTACAACAGCATGGCTTCATAGTAGAAGAGTCCGGGTGCTTTCACCAATCTAAAACCTTTGGCGCATCCTGAAAGGAAAAATACGACAAAGAAGACCCAGGACTGTTCAGAAGCTAGAATCCTGTCTCAGACACGACTGGGACAACCTTCCTCTCCCAAAACTCCAGCAACTGGTCTCCTCAGTTCCCAGACATATACGGACTGTTGTTAAAAGGAGGCCAGATGCTACACAGTGGTAAACATGGCCCTGTCCCAACATTTTTGAGACATGTCGCGGCCATCGAATTCAAAATGACCTTATTTTTTCCCTAACATGGTACATTTACTCAGTTTAAACATTTAATATGTTTTCTATGTTCTATTGTGAATAACATATGGGATTATGAGATTTGCAAATCATTGCATTCTGTTTTCAGAAACTGAGTGACAAGTCCAGAAGCTCTAAGCAGAAGTAGAGCAACAGGTGGAGTACCATCAGTATATGTCAGTTTATTTGGACAAAACCAGAATTGCTCTGAAAAGCAAGAAAATATGTAATACTGCCTAAACGGCCTGATCCCTCTCGCCATATTAGGAAATATTCTATATTTCCTAATATGGCAAGCATAACTAAACTTGGAGTTCCTAAGTCCTTACCATTAGAATTTTTTTTTCTAACTACACATTCCATACTTTGAACATAGGCTGTAACATGTCTCTGGGAAAGCATACAGTTGTTTTATTTATTTATTTATTTATTTATTTATTTATTTATTTATTTATTTATTTTGCCTAATCAAAATAAGCAGAATAATAAGAATTAGATTCAGTGGTTCATCTGCTATTGACGTTGATGTTAAGCTTCCCACTCGAGTAGGGTGCATGTTCCCGGTGAAGCTCAAACACACAGCCTCTGTTTGACCAGGAGAGGATTTGAGACCTCTGGTGAACTTTGACCAGAGACGTGCAAACATGGTTGCACAAAAAAAGTGCACAGGAAGCACATTTCTCACTTGAAAAAAAAAAAAAAACCCACAACCGTCTCCTTAGAGCTGTGTGGGAGCTTCCTGCAGACAAACATACAAGCGAATGTGGACACAGCCTTCTTCTAAAATACACACACACACACACACACACCACATAAACAGACGTTGCATGGACATACGTTATCCATTAATGTTGCTGTATGAGTTCTATACACACACACACACACACACACTTATCGAGGCAGTATCAGACCTGAACATGGTTACATGAGTGAGAAAGAAATTCAGCACCATTGTGTACAGAGTGCATCCACATATGCAGTGGGTTTCAAATGTATTTGTATTTGTCCGGCTGTGTTAGTCCTCAGTTCTCTGACCATGTCAATCAATACAGCTAGCGTTTCAACAGACCTCGTATAAACTTTTAGCAGTGCGCAAGTCAAAATCTGGGAGCGTGTTTAAGGATTTTTGTCTGCTTTCCCTCATGAGCCAGGAATATTCTGCATACGCAAAGTAAGAATAGAACACTTGGGTGCGCGCCGTTATAGGAAAATAATTCGTGATTTGAACCAATGGTACTGCTATGACCAGAAGTGTACTATTTTCCAATAACAGCAAACTGAAATGTTTTATTCCACAGAAATTTGACAATGCTTATCATTTTTTATAAAAAATATACTATAGAACATTATGATTTTTAACTGTTTATTTAATGTTGTGTAAAGTCTGCGAAAGAAATTCATTCTTCTTAACACTTACAAGTCAAGTCAAGTGGCTGTATTGTCATTTCAACCATATACAGCTGGTACAGTATGCAGTGAAAGGAAAGAACGTTCCTCCAAGACCACGGTGCTACATAAAACACCCACTAACTACATGAGACGAGAGAGAACTAAATAAGACCTACACGTTCTACTACATAAAGTACATGTACAAACAACCCAAGACAGTATAGTAACTATACTATAAAACAGGACGAATAGGCACAGTAAGAAACAGTGTAGCGCCAAACAGTACACAGTTCTAGTGTGGAAGTGTCAAATGTAACAGCTAGTGCAGAAGACTAACAACATATTTTTATAATAAGAAAGTAGAGGTGCTGCTGGGCTTTCTTGTTTATGAGGGTCCAGGTGAGGTTCTCCGTCAGGTAAACACCAATGAATTTGGTGCTCTTGACGATCTCGACGGAGGAGCCTTCGATGTTCAATGGAGAGTGGTCACTCCATGCTCTCCTGAAGTCAAGAACCATCTCTTCTCTTTGTCCAAGTTCAGAGACAGGTTGTTGACTCATCATTCTTGCTGATGAGGCCCACCAAGGTTGTGTCATCTGCGAACTTGATGATGTGATTGGAGCTGTGTATTGCTGCACAGTCTTGAGTCAACAGAGTGAACAGCAGTGGACTGAGCAGACAGCCCTGGGGGACCCTGTGCTCAGTGTGGTGGTGCTGGAGATGCTGTTCCTGATCCGGACTGATTGAGGTCTTCCAGTCAGGAAGTACAGTATCCAGTTGTAGAGGGAAGTGTTCAAGTCCAGCAAGCTCAGCTTTCCAGATGCTGAGGAATGATTGCATTGAATGCTGAACTGAAGTCTATGAACAGCATTCGAATGTTTATGTCCTTTTTGTCCAGATGGATGAGGGCCAGATGATGGTGTTGAGTGACAAAGGTTTACCAAAGTGTTCCCAAGCCCATGTCAGGATATCCATTACAGACTCATGACAGTTTATAAGACAATGACGTCTGAGGGATCGGACATCACATGCATACAGAAGTGGTTTTTGGCCTTGCCCTTTACACACCAAGATTTGACCGGATTCCTTGAATCTTTTAATTATATTGTGCACTGTAGAAGGTGAAATGCCCAAAATCCTACCGATTTATCTTTGGGTAGTGTTTGATCTGTAGCAGATGGGCGAGCCTCGACCTCGAGCATTTTCCATATTGTCCCAACATTTTTGGAATTGGGGTTACAGATAGATAGATAGATAGATAGATAACTGAATATCTGAATGAGGAAACTCGTGTGGTATTCTCTTCTTCCCGTATGATGATCTCAAGATTGTGACAAAATTATGTGAGTTGTGTTTGCAACACTACACAAGTCAAGCCATTCTAGTCATTAATTTGAGTCATATGTCAGTCACTGAAAAGCACAACCCCAGTCCTCATCCTCATCGTGTTTATACATCTATACATAGAGTCTGTGGCCCAGATTTTGGGAAAGCTTTTAGCGAGGCTGGACTCAGGTGGACTTCTTCACCAGTACCGAGTCAACACATAGTTGTTAGTGGTTCTCCGTGACAGAGCTTAGATGGCCAACTAGATCTTGGTTTCCAACTTTCTTCCCAAGCAAATGTGATCTCCCAAATGAGAGCTTCGGCAGCCTCAGCTATGGCTCTTGTATATGTGAGTTTTCTCCCATGGGCTGAACTGCCAACTGAGGACTACTGCCTTGCAGTTCAGCAAACATTTCTGAACACAAGTGTCCATAACACTCAGGCTTTTAAGTGGAATTTGTACTGTGAAAAAAATTTATATCCACTGCTGGACTTGATGCATTTTGACATAGGATTTTGACTTTACCCCATGACAGTAACACCTTTAATATTCATTTTATTGTAGTTACTGAATAATTCTTAAATACGCAACATAAATACATATATAGTTACCCGAGTAATAGTGGAGAACAGGAATGGAGACAATCTAAGTTTTTGGATTTAGTTTTACGTGACAGCGACATCCAGTGTTCAAATCAGGAAGTTTAGGTTTTATTAAGATCTTTATCACTGCTGAAAGTAATCTTTCTCAGAAGAGGAAAAAAAATACCCTGAATGCATGCTGGTTTTATGTTTTCAGAAAAGATACACTGGAAAGAGAGTCATTCATAGTCAAAGCTGTTAGGTGGATGCTTTCCTGATTTATGCATCACTTTTTTAAAGAACTATATGAACATAGTAGGCTAAATTTGATTGTTTGGTCTTTAAACTGTCCCTAAGTTGGTAAAGACGCTGTTGGGCCAGGGTGTTATTTGGACAGGTCCATGACAAGTCCTGCATGATGTGGACAGCAAGGTACCTGAAAGTGCCCATTCTCTCCACTGGGCCACTGTTGATCTTAAGAGGTAGTAGCTCCTCTCCTGCTTCAAGGCCACTATCAACTCCTTTGTTTTGCTGACATTCAGTAGGAGGTAGTTCTCTTGGCACCAGTTCTCCAGACTTTTAATGTCCTCCAAGTAGGCCTTCTTGTCATTACTTGTGACCAGACTCTCCACAACAGTGTTGTCAGAAAACTTGACAAGAGTTGGAAGTGGCCACAAAGTCATAAATGTCGTGTGAGTACAGCAGGGAGCTCAGGACACAACTCTGAGGGTGTCCAGTGCGGAGCATGAGAGTGAGTGTGACATGACTGCCCACCTGTACTGCTTGTGGTCTGCCTGTCCCAGGTCCTCCAACTTGGTGGTGAGTTTGGAGGGGATTATAGTGTTAAATGCTGAGCTGTAGTAAACAAGCAGCATTTTAACATAATTCTCTAGCTGGTGTCCAAATGGCTCAGCGCTCTGTGTGTCGGAGGTGTGTTATAGCACCATCGGTTGAGTGATTGGGATGGTATGTGAACCAGGGTGTCAAGTAATGAAGAGGTGATGAAGTCTCTGACCCGTCTTTCAGAGAACTTCATCACAACTGAGGTCAGGACTACTGGGTAATAGTCACTGAG
>CM022764.1:23721051-23768551 GCA_012411365.1 Ameiurus melas | reverse complement strand
TAACTTTAGTAAGTATGCATCATAACCTGGTGAAGCATGCTGATCAATAATACGGTGTGTTTTGAGTGGAGCACGCATACAGTCCGATTCGGACGCTTGTGGCAGTCACATGACCAGCCGTGAGTCAGATACACATCAAATAAAACTATGTATAAAACACACTTTAATGTATGTGTTTGTATCACTGTAAATGTGCATGATAAATGTGTGGTATAAGTCGGGAACATGCGCGACCAAATCAAGAACAAACTCAGTCTAAATGGTTTCAGGGTGAAAATTTCAAACAGTGATTTAATGTTAATAACCGCATTTTTCAGTTCCAAGGGGATTTATAGAAAGTATAACCTAAACGTAACTAAATTAGTTCTTCAATTTTGCCATCAGGCCTAAATTTCTCCTGAGAATCTGATACTTGCTACAAAAAGATGATAAATAGTAAATGGTCTGCACTTATATAGCTACGGTTCTCATTCACCCCAGGGTCATGGCTGACCCAGCGCTCTGACCCCAGCTTCCTGGTATGTGAAGGAAAGTATTTCACTCTGCATATGTGATCAATCCATCCATCCATCTTCTACTGCTTACTTCTCAGGGTCGCGGGGATCCTGGAGCCTATCCCTGGATCCTGGAGCATCGGGCACAAGGCGGGGTACACCCTGGACAGGGTGCTAGTCCTATGTGATCAATACAGACTCATTATCATTATCATCCATTCTCTCACACCAATGTATCAGAGTTGCCATGCAAGGCGCTAACTTGCCATGAGGAGCAACTTGGGGTTCAGTGTCTTGCCCAAGGACACTTCGGCATGTGGAGTCACCCGGGCCAGGAATCGAACCGCCAACCCTACGATTAGTGGACAACCCGCTCAACCACCTGATCCACAGCCACCTGAAATGATGTTAGATACAGTAGCCACTATAGCCAAAATAATCCCTATAGACCAGATCTTTCCTATGATTCTGCAAGTAAAATCTCACACTGCAAAATTGTACATTCTTAGATTTCGATCTGAACTGAGTTAAGACATGTACTAATCACGAACTAACGAAGAGCTAACCTTAACCACGACGTGAGTCTCGTGAATTCACGCGTGAAAAACGACCACCTCAAGTATGTTTGTTTAAACCAAACTAAAAACGCTGTATAAGAACGGATATGAATTAAACGTACATAATTTAAAACGGTCCATATCATTTATCACACACTGCTGCATACACAAACATCATTAGATGGCACTGGATTACTTTCACAACACTGGGTTTAAATGTTGATAGATACTAGCGTCTGCTATACGAATAAATGCTGTAATGCTGTATTCATTTCACCCTTGTGGGTAAAGGAGCAGCGCCCGGGCCCGGGCCCGAACCCGGGCCACCTGGATCATGTACTAGTACTACAGCGGGCTTTGAAGAGAAACGGATGGAGAATGACGCAAAACGAGTTCAGATGTTTATCATTAGTGCGTCTTTCTACATTCGATAAGGAGGATCAATGTACATTATGAAAGTAATCCATCACCATTCAGTGATGTTTGTGTACTCAACTCAGCTGCATGTAGCAAATTAAATAAACAATTAATACATTAACTAACAAACATGTACTAACATCCTTAAGCTGGTCATTATGTATGCGTAAATTCACAAGACTCACATCATAGTGATTTTTTTTGTGATTAGTACATGCCTTAAGTCATCATTAGTTCATAATTAAGTCGGTATTAATTCAGGTATTAGTTATTGGTTATAAGTGGTGTGCATTTCTGTGTGTGTGTCTATCAGTGTTGAAGAGGCAGGTGAGTCCAGAAGAGCTGCAGACACCCGGAGGGAAATTTCTAAAAAGGATATTCACTGTGAGTGTCCGTACACGCCGAGCCAAGCTAACTGTGATTGATCCACACGCACGTTTTCACCAGAGGAACTCGACCCGATTTGAGTTCCAGCTTGCCTGTACTTAATATTAATCAACACAAATCTTCACAGAAATATTAACCCTCTTGCTTGCTATCGTGTGTCTGTGTGTAGATCGTCGGAGATGCTGTGGGCTGGGGGTTTGTTGTGAGAGGCAGCAGTCCATGTCACATTCAGGCTGTTGATCCAAGTGGACCAGCTGCTGCTGTTGGAATGAAGGTGAGAAACGCTAAAATGTGGAAAATGCGAACAGGTAAATAGGGCGCTCGTTTCTTCGTCTTGCGATATCAGAATAAGAATCAGTTTTATTTGCCTAAATATATACAAAGTCCGAAAAAGTTGGGACAGCATGGAAAATGCTCATAAAAAGAACGAGCAGGGATTTTGTAAATGTACTTGGAAACGTATAAAGACAAGGTGTTTGATGTTTTAGCCAATCAACTGCATAGGTTTTTTTTTGAAGATAAACGTTTATTTTGAAATTGATGCATGCATCATGTTCCCAAAAAGTTGGGACAGGGGAAATTTTGGACTAATAGCGATGTGGCGAGTTGAAATAAGAAGGTGATGTGGAACAGGTGAGTAAATCATCTAATCATAGTATATAAGGAGCCTCCAAAAAAGGCCTAGTCCTTCAAGAGCAAGGAAGGGTCGAGGCTCCAAATCTGCCAACAGATGCGTCAGTGAATAATCCAACACTTTGAGAAGAACATTCCCCAAAGACAAATTTGTAGGATTTTGGGCATTTCACCTTCTACAGTGCACAATGTAATTAAACTATTCAAGGAATCCGGTCAAATCTTGGTGTGTATGAGCAAGGCCAAAAACCACTTCTGAATGCGTGTGATCTGCGATCCCTCAGACGTCACTGTCTTAAAAACCATCATGCATCTGTAATGGATATCCTGACATTGGCTCGGGAATACTTTGGTAAACCTTTGTCACTCGACACCATTCGCCACTGCATACACAGATGCACATTAAGGCTTTACTATGCAAAGCAGAAGCCGTACATCAACAGTGTCCAGAAGCAGCGCTGACTTTTCTGGGCTCGGTCTCATCTGAGATGAACAGTTGAACAGTGGAATCCTGTTTTATGGTCTGACGAGTCAACATTTCAAATAATTTTTGGACAAAACAGCCGTCGTGTTCTCTGGGCCAAAGAGGAAAAGGACCATTCAAGCTGTTATCAGCGTCAGGTCCAAAAGCCAGCGTCTGTCATGGTATGCGGGCGTGTCAGTGCTCATGGCATGGGTAATCTCTGAGGGCAGCATTAATTCAGAAAGATATGTACACATTTTGGAGCAACATACACTGCCATCCAGAGCAGGACAACACCAAACCACATTCTGCCCGGATTACAAGTGCATGCTTGCGTAAGCAGAGAGTCCTAGCATGACCTGCAACGAAATAAGGCAATGAAGATTGCCCGGTAAAGTTGCGCAGCTGAAGAAATGCATAATGGATGAACGGGTGAAAATTCTGCTTACTAAACTTAACCAACTGCTGCCTTCACTCAGCACCCAAACACTTAACGTGTGTTATTAAATGAAAAGATGATATTACATAGCGGTAATCAATCAACTGTCTCTACTTTTTTTTGGAGTGTGTTGCAGACATCAGATATGAAATAATTGTATATTTTCAAAAAAATAAATCAAATTCACAAAGTAGAACATCAAATAATATGTTAATAATGTGTTGTCCATATAGTACAGGGTGAACTGAATTTTCAAATGACTCTTTTTGCTTTTTGTTTTTTTGCATTTCTTGTACTGTCCCGACATTTTTGGAACTGGGATTGCACAAATAGTCGAACTTGGCCTCATCAGACTATAACAGCAGGCTTAGATGTGTGTGTGTGTGTGTGTTTGTATTATAAAGAGCCACCCTTAACCCATAGCCCCCATAGCCCAGACAAGTGAAGAATGCACATGCAACACCAGATATGTTTTCTTCTTGTCATTTGATCAGTTTTGGAGGGACATCCTGTTCTTGGAAATGTTACTGTGGTCCTCCATTTTCTCCTCTTGTTGATGATGGCCTTCACTCATGACTCAATTTCTGGTGACACGACGACATACTCTCGTTATAAAACATCACCACTGGCATTTATCAACAACAGGCAGGACCGATATCTTTCTGACATTATACGATATATTATTACATCTTATATAAATTTGTTAGCTTAATCACATGCATTTCTGTCATGGTACCTCAAGCGGGATCTTAGGCTAGCTAGTGAATAATAAAAAAAAAACTTTAAGGAGTCAAAGATTGCTTTTATTACATGCTTTCTTTTCATGCTTTCCAGTAAGGGAACATAGTGAGCATCGATGCTCCATGGTTTTTGCAGTGCAGTGTGGGATTTTTTTTAGGGAGTAAATGTTCCAATGCCCTGGAAGGATTTTGCGATTGAGACAGCCCTTAAAATGGCTGACTCCCTGATCAGTGCCCTGACTACTAAACTAGGGAGCTGATTGAGACGCACCCTCGGTTTACATGTTTAAATGTTTACATGTTTGAGCTGAGTAATAGTTTTATGCTGACAAAGAGAACCCAAATCTGATGTGTGTATTTGTGTGTGTGTGTGTGTGTGTGTGTGTGTGTGTGTGTGTTTGCTTTCAGGTATGTCAGTTTGTAGTGTGTGTAAACGGCGTGAATGTTTTGGAGATGGACTACCGGACGGTCAGTCATCTCATCCTCACCGGACCTCGCACTGTTGTCATGGAGGTGATGGAGGCGCTCGATTGCTGAGGATATGACTAAACAAGCTACTCTAAAAGTTCAAAGAAGTAATTCAAATACAATCGAAAAAAATGTATCTACTTTGAAGATGCTAAAATACTTTTGATAATTTGGGATTTTTTTATCACAACATAATTCCCATAGTTCCCTTTGTGTTACTCCAGAGTTTTGATGACTTTATTATTATTCTAAAATGGGGGGGATTAAAATAATGAGTGTGTCTAAACTTTTGAAAATTTAATCTCATCAGCTAAGAAAGTGAATCTGGGGTGAAGCTGGACGGTTCAATAACCCCAAACAAACAGCACATAATAACACACGTACGAAAGAACGTGAAGGTGCTTGCATAGACTAGCCAATCCCCTGACTTTATTTATGGAGGACTTCCAAGAGGAATGCGCCAAAATCGAATCACAATGCTGCAAAAAGAGAATTAATTCTTACCATAGACGTCTCGAATCTGTGATTTCCAACTAACGTTACTAATATGAGTACCAACTGCACTAATGTTGATCATTTATGGTATTTTTTCCCCTATCTCTTTTGTTTTTAAACATATCTTTGTTTATGTTTATGAATATATGTTTTTTTATAAAGTCATACTTATAAGTACAACGTCAAAGGATATTCTGTGTATACATTTGTAGTGGATATCTGCACTGGGAGTATATTAAGCGCCTAAATACTTGTTTCCCTTCACTATATTAGCAGATATTGATTAATAGATCTAAGTTTTCAGTAGACGTTATCAGTACTTAGCTAACAGATTTTAGTTATTGATTATCTGAGATATTGATTAGTAGATTTCCATTTTCTCAGTTCTTAGTTATCAATTATTTTGATCCCAATCTTATATATATATATATATATGATTTTTTTTGGGTAGTGACCGATAGAACTAGATCGCGGGTACAAGTGGCCGAAATGGGTTTTCTCAGGAGGGTGGCTATCCGAGAGGAACTCGGAGTAGAGCCGCTGCTCCTTTGCGTTGAAAGGAGACAGTTGAGGTGGTAAGGATGCCCCCTGGGTGTCTCCCTAGGGAGTTGTTCCATGTACGTCCAGCCGGGAGGAGACCTCGGGGAAGACCCAGGACTCGGTGGAGAGACTATATTTCCACACTGGCCTGGGAACGCCTCGGGATCCCCCAGTCAGAGCTCGTTAATGTGGCTTGGGAAAGGGAAGTTTGGGGTCCCTTGCTGCAGCTGCTACCCCCGCGACCCGATTACGGATGAACGGTTGAGGATGGATGGATGGATGGATGGATGGATGGATGGATGGACATTGATTTAGCAAGTCAGTTTAGTCACAAGAGTGGGAAAAGGTAAATTTTTGAAAATGGACCTTCTGAACAATGAAATATGAGAATTTAACAATGCTGTGGTATACTAACTTAAAAATATCCCAGTAATACCATAATCGATTCTTATATTAACTAACCTAAATTGCTGATCTATTAAACACCGGATATTTGGCCGAGCAAACTGAGACCTCCAGTCATAAACATGCTGTAAATGTGGCTTTTGCAATAAAACAATATACCCCTTTAAAGCATCCTTAATATTTATCATGAACATTTAAAATAATATAAATTAGTGATTGACTGCTTGAATCTATTTCTTATTATAAGCGTATTATTATGCGTACAAACTATACAATGTAAAGTACACAATAAACAGAACTAAACTGATTTCGTTTGTAAAAAAAAATGTCATTCCAAACAAAATTACACGTTGTCACTTAATTCGTTATAAATACATGTGCCACAGAAAGTATTACCTAAAATATATTGCTTTACCATTTATTTGAATCATTTGTTCTATATTCATTGCTTTACAATGATGAGTTTTGACTTCAATAGACAGTTAAGAACGATGATTTCTGTAAATGAACATACTAAACGTACCTCCGTGTCTCTGTTACAAGTCTAAATATGATCCATTATACTGTATGTACACACTGTACTTAATTTAAAGATGGATGTGATGGGTTTAATGTGTAATGTGTGGTTATAGTAGAGTACTTACCTGTGTTGTGTGTTTCTAGCACACAGTCTCTTTGTTTAACTTAGGAAAAGATATCTGGCTAATTGGTTTATTCTTTCTTTAGGTTTCTGTTACAGTTATATGTCTTTGTCCACGTGTGCACTTAAAATAAATTCCTATGCACGCAACTCATTCGAATGTTCTTCATTTTCGCGCTTGCGACATTTCATATCCAAACTTTGCAAAAAGGAAATATACACGAGCACAAATCTGCAACCTACACACCAGATCGATTCGGAGCTATTTTTAATCAAAGCGCACGACGAACGGAGTTATCGACTCCTGAAAGAAGGAACCGATTCTGAAGAGCTAAAACGAGTCGTTAGTGATTCCAGACTTTACTTCCTGTACAGACCTGCGTAGGTTTGTAACAAAAAACCCCGCCTTTGGTCTTCATCGACTGCTCGCTGACAGCGGTAGACCAATCATAACACACTGGGACGTCTGACCAATCAGAGCAGGAGCTCTGAAAGGAGAAGTTTAGAAAGAATCCTTTAGAACGAATCATTGAACGAGTCGTTTGTGACACTGGGGGGGAAGGTAACGCTGCAGTTTTAAATTATGGGCACATTAAAGTGTTCTTTTGTTTTGTTTTTTTTTACCTCGGATGCGTGTAAATCTATCGTACGAGACCTTTGAACAAAATTAGGAAGGTTTAAAAACCATAATAGGTGCGCTTTAAGACATTATGCAAGCATTCAATCATATGCATATACGTGGAGTGTTCAATGAAATATTTAATACACAAATGCAGTGATATTTAAGCGATATATTGACCCTTTTTCCTGTGTTTGCAAGTTAACTCATTCAGGATACAACTATACAGGAAACAAAGATTGGAGATATTGTCACGTTTGTTAAAAACCCCATGCTTTAGGTGGGTAAGGTGCTTGCATAATGACAGCAAGATTGTGAATTCAAATCCCACATTTGTCAAAGAATCACTGCTAAGCCCTTGAGCCACATCCTTTGAAAGAATAGTTTATGAGGCTGATGTAAGTACCGTGTAACAGAAATCTCATCCATAATCTGTTGTTTCACATACACATTCACTGTAAACCCTCAAATCAAATAATCATGACTAAACATTATTTAAATTGTTCCGTTTTGGACCCATAAATATAAGTTTGTTTAACCTATTTACCCACAAAATACATAAACTCAAGATTTATTTCAAGTTTTATGAAGTGAAAGTCACGATTTATTCAAATTTTCATACATTTATCATACAGATCAGTTTTCTGGTACTATTCCACCTTTAAATTGTGGGAGGCAGGGCCTAATGTAATATGATACTTGCTATTTGACAGATTTGAAATGCTTATTTCGATATATACATACGCCGTTTGAACCAAGTCTATGAAGACTGATTATGGAAAGCTATATTTCTTGGTCTTACCCATTGGTTTGAATGACTAAGGGAATGTGTTTATAACCCTGTGATATATATATATATATATATATATATATATATATATATATATATATATATATATATATATATATATATATATATATATATATATATATATATATATATATATATATATATATATATATATATATATATATATATATATATATATATACACACAGTGTCCTCCATTAATATTGGCATATTGCTTGAATCAGGGCTCAAAATGAAAGCTGTGCTTTACTAAAAGCATTAAGATGTACAGTTGTGCTATAAACTCTAGATGGCAGTATTATCTTCATTTATACTCTGTTTTCATGAAATTAATACACATTCCTACAAAGGTATGCTCCATTTCAAAATATTTCATATTTAATATAAATAGTTTAATATGCAGTTGCTAGTTCATTTGTATTAGATAATTGTATATAGATTAAGCTTGGTTTTCACCCTTGAACACCCTTTCAGTGTGTTTCACTGAAAAAACACACAACTGTGACATTAGATTACACATCAGGCAAGAGCAGATCTCCTTTTTCTATGCGAAGTATTCCCTAATTCATATTCATAGTAAATCTAAATCAGAGCTATGTGTAAGGGGGCTTGTTTGCCTCGCACCTCCGGGGTTGGGCTCTGACCTGTGTGTGCAGAGTTTGCATGTTTTCCCAGTGCTTTGGGGGTTTCCTCTGGGTACTCTGGTTTCCTCCCCTAGTCCAAAGACATGCGCCGTCCAGGGTGTCCCCCGCCTTGTGCCTCGAGTTCCTGGGATAGGCCCCAGGCTCCTCTGTGACCCTGGGTAGGATAAGCGGTACAGAAAATGGATGGATGAATAAAAATATAATGGTGCGTCTATAATGAGGTCAAAGGTTAGAGGCTAAGAAGCATAGGGGTATTGACTCATACACTTTAAGGATCTCCGGATTATAATAAAATCCCTGGTGATCTGTGATGGTATGCTCACACTTTTGGCCTAATAATCATATTTATGTGCTTTAGTAACTGTACATGATCGTGTCCTGTGCTTGTCTACACTTGCACAGAATGTAAGTATGGACATGGAAGTGCACTCACACCTGCTCACAGTCGAACAACGACCCGAAGACACCGCGTTGTAGGCTCTGGGTTACTGATCGGAAGGTCGGGGGTTCAAACCCCAGCACTGCCAAGCTGCCACTGTTGGGCCCTTGAGCAAGGCCCTTAACCGTCAAGTGCCCAGTTGTACAAATGAGATCAAAGTAAGCCGCTCTGGATAAGGGCGTCTGCCAACAAATGCCATAACATGTAAATGTAGAAATGTTATAGCAATAACTAATAGCAACAGATGCTTGTGATAGGTTGGTGAAAATGGAAAACCTCATCCTGTAAAGTAACGCCACACACTATGTTGTTGCAAGGTGTTTTTATTTATTTATTTATTTATTTTATTTAGATTAGCTATGTGACAATATATATATAGCAATAGTGGGGTTTTTTTTCATACACTTTTTTTCATGTTTATTCGCAGTAATGTGTCTCGATCTAGCTGAACTGGAAAAGCCATAAAGGAGTTAAATTGTGGAATGTTAGTGTGAAGAGGCACTTAGATGCAACTCCATTATTCAATAATAATCTACAGATATTCTGCTAATGATAAACCCGGAGGATAAACACAGGCTTCCAGATAACAGATCAAAAAGATGGTTGTTTATTCGGACCGTTCCATCTTTTAAACACATTCTCTTACATACGTTCTTGTGCCTTCTGGCTCTAAGTGTTGCGGCAAGATCACACACACACACACACACACACACACACACACACACACACACACACACACACCCCTGACAGTATACTCCTATATCAACATGGCATGATAAGGAAATCTGGAAAAATTCTATACATTGTATACATATATTGTTTTTCTCTCTTTTCTCTTTTTTTTGTGTCCCTTTTTTGTTTTGTTTTTCCCCCCGTTGTCATGGTTTCCTCACAGTTTTTGCATAATATATTTTCTCTTTTCTTCCCTTTTTTAATCCATCCGTCCCTCCATCCATCCATCTTCAACCACTTACTCCTTTACAGGGTCACGGGGAACCTAAACTTTATTTACATTTATTTTTTCCTTTCTTTTGCTTCATTTTAGTTCCTTCTCCCTTTCTTATAAGTGGAGTTAATAAGACATAAGAACTTTATGTATTGCAAGCAAAATCCTCATTGGCCTACTTTATGTAAATGTATTCTTGCTTTTAATAAGATAAACAGTAAGATAAGATAAGATAAGATAAGATAAGATAAGATAAGATAAGATAAGATAAGATAAGATAAGATAAGATAAGATAAGATAGTGGGCAACTGCATAAACAGCTTGTTCTGTCTTTTTTTCAAACCAGGGTCTATATCTTTCTCCGAAAAACTGACTACTAGGATCTACACATTGAAATACGGATCGCAATCACACTGTAATCTTCAAGATTCTGAACCTTGTGGCCAGAAAAGTGCAAAAAGAGTCTTATTAGCAATCTTATAAAAAACCTCAAATCTTTGAGGTATTTGTATTGCTTAGTTAAGTTATAGTTGGAGCAAGGAAGCATAGACTGGCATAGACTTTTATCCAGAGTGTGGTAGAATCTAATCCAATCCAATTAACGGTTAAGGATTTTTCCTCCGGGTTTTTCCCCAACATTGGTTCTCTGGCAGTCCTGTTATTAGAAATCCCAGCTTCCTGTCACTAGCAATAAACCTTCCCCTGAGCTACCACAGCACAGGTTAATACTGGACCTGTGACTATGACATTGTGGGTCATGTGACCATAGATTTTGGTGGAGCATCACACTTGATTTATGCTATAGGCTACTACCTAGTGAAATGTTTAGAGAAATGGAAGGTGAGTGTCGATAACATGCAATCATCCAGCATACAGTCGAGCATCTTATTTTGCGTAGTTTTAAATGTACCTTTGTTCAACAACCTATGTTCCATATAGCTGATGTGCTTCCAATCCTGACAAGACCTGAAACTAGCCACAAAGAAAGATCTGCAGTGGAAAAGGGAAACAGCCTCGTTTCTCAGCCTTTGCATGAGAAACAAGGTCACCACAGTATGCACACATTTCTGATGTAAGGGCATTATCCACCCATAATCCCCCTCACCCTCTCCCAATCTTTCCAGTGTATCAATAAGTATTCTGAAAATGATTTTGAACATCAGAGACACACACACACACACACACACACACACACAGACTGCCAGCACTTACACTTTGGCTTAGTTTGCAGAAATGTATTATCTTTAATTCTGATTGTTTGGGATTATAACAAGATCTCCTCCTCCACTGAAAATGTTCATAGAGTGAGCATGGGGCAGCATGATTCCTGTGCCTGTATTAATGTTGGTTGCAGTTCCCAGTTTTGACCACTAGGTGCAAGAATAACTCCATAGAGCTAAATAGGGCAATGAGCATGCTGCTCCATAATTTTCTAGAAAGGTTTGGAAATTGATGGAGCATCAGCTTATATCTCTGAAACAACAAATATTTAAACATGTTTAAATCAAAGTAACTAATATTTCAGAGGAATTTAAACCGTATGCCTTTGTAAATAACGACATGAGGAAGATTAACATTGGTTGAACAGCTGATAGATATACAGGATATAAGTATATTGAGGATATACATGTGCTCATCATACTGAACATGTGTTTAACACTCCTTGCCTTTATAACAGTTGCAGAAGAGTAATGATTTATAATCGTAATCCGGTGTCACCCAGAAGAGGACAGGTTCCCATTCGAGTCTTACTCCTTTCAAGGTTTCTTCCTCGTGTAGTCTCAGGGAGTTGTTACTCAGTGCTGAGTTTTTATAAGCGCATTATTCCACATTCCTTTGATGTCTAAATCGGGGTGTTACTTCAAGGTCAGTCTCTCTCTAACACACACACACATTTACACGCCCAAAGTTCCTCTGTCATGCGGAAAAGTGAGTGATGAAATTTATGGAGAGTCATTCCTGTCATGGCTGTGACCTGGTAGTCACAGTGATCTCGAACTCTGCATTCCTGTGCTCAGCTCGCGGCCTGTTCAGGCACATCCAACATGGACGACAGTCAGAAAGGGAGAGCAAACAAGAGAGAGAGAGAGAAAGAGAGAGAGAGAGAGAGAGAGAGAGAGAGAGAGAGAGAGAGAGAGAGAGAGAGACTTGCTGTATAGCCTGCAGATTCCATGGTGGTGCTGATAGAGTATAGAAAACCTATTGGGGTGCATTCCTGTGATTCACAAGATAAACATACAGTATGCCAAATTATTTATTTTTTTGGCTTGGGAAATGGGGGTTGATCAGGGAGGGAAATGGGTGGGGGGGGCATCCAGAAAAAAATTGTGATACCATCATCTTGTGACTGTGGAATTATCTCTAGAAATATTTCTATGGCGCTATAGAGGTTTTATACCAATAATACTAATGATGTGTATCCCCTCACCCTGTGGACCTGCTTGATTCATCCTAATGCTCTTCTTCTGCTCTTATCCTCCTGCGTCCTTCATCTGGAGCCTTCTGCTCTTCTGACCTTCTGTACTTGTGGATAATCTCACAAGGATACCCTAAAGTGGCAAGAAACCATTTGTAACAGTCAAGTTGTATACAAAATTTCTTGCTTGCAAATGTACAGATAAGCAACTAACATGGCTGCATGACAATAGCAGTTAACTTTTAATGTTTAACCCTTGATTATTTGTTCACGGCTATAAACGAGGCAGTTTGAATCTGGAACTTCAAAGTTGTACAAATAACGTAAGAAATACTTAGCCCCCCCACCCCCCCCTCCCCCAGTGGACCAATGGACTGGTGTCCCATTAAGCAGATGACCCTGATTACTACAATTCTCTCGCCTGAAACAATGCAGAAACACTACCTAACTATACATTCACTGTCCAGTTCATTAGGAACTCCTATACACCTGCACATTCATGCAGTTATCTAATTAGCCAATCACGTGGCAGCATGCAGCGCAATACGAAAAAATATGAATAAATCATATTTATTTATGACCAGCAGATGCTAAACCGAAAACTGTTCAAAGGAGAGGAGGAACCTATTAACAAGAAAGCAAAAACTGGATTGGATATGGAGAAGGTCAATAAATGTACTATACAAAAAATATGTAAAAAACAAACAAACAAACAAACAAACAAACAACCAAACAAACAAAAACCAGAGAGAATAAACATGGGGAGGAAACTCACATTTGGCAATATACAAGTAACCTTGTGTATCAGAACTCAACTAGCTGCTACAATTCACATTAAATAGCCTTAAAATATGTTAGTTTTTTTTTTTTTTTTTAAAGAAAATAATCATTGTACATCTCTCAGAAACTAAAAACCACAACAGCTTTAACCAGCTACGTAAAAGAACTTCAAGTTAAAGAGAATGTTTACTTTCACATATGGTTCATGTGTACTAACTAAAAGCATAAACATATAAACGTATAAAAGTGGCACCACAAAGTATTGATTCCTGTCGTAGACCTGAATTATGAATAATAATACAAAATATCGTCCTTTTTTTGCAATCTCGACCATTGCTATTGCTGATGCACATTCATAATAGAATTAGTTCTACTTCACATGCACATATTTTAACAGTTATTAAAAGGAATATTTATTCATTCATCCAATCATTCATTCAATTGTTCCTCTTCAGTAACTACTTTATCCTGGTCAGGGTCCAGAACCTAATCTGGGAACACTGTTCATAAGATGTAAACACCATCAGTCCATCACAGGGCAACACACACACACACACACACACATTCACACCTAGGGGTAAATCTAGATACGCAAGTCCACCTGCTGGCATTTTTTGGGGAAGAGCACAGGGAGAATGTGAACAAGTCCACACAGACCATGACCCAAGCTCGAACCCGGGACCCTGGAGCTGTAAAGCAGCATCAATTTATTGTAGTAAAATTGAATGTAGGCATAGACAGGATATATATATATATATATATATATATATATATATATATATATATATATATATATATATATATATATATATATATATATATATATATATATACAGTGGTGTGAAAAAGTGTTTGCCCCCTTCCTCATTTCCTGTTCCTTTGCATGTTTGTCACACCAATTTAAACATCAAACCAATTTAAACAATAGTCAAGGACAACACAAGTAAACACAAAATGCAATTTGTAAATGAAGGTGTTTATTATTAAAGGTGAAAAAAAATCCAAACCATCATGGCCCTGTGTGAAAAAGTGATTGCCCCCCTTGTTAAAACATACTATAACTGTGGTTGTCCACACCTGAGTTCAATTTCTCTAGCCACACCCAGGCCTGATTATTGCCACACCTGTTCACAATCAAGGCATCACTTAAATAGGAGCTGCTTGGCACAGTAAGGTCCACCAGAAGATCCTTAAAAGCTACACATCATGCCGAGACCCAAAGAAATTCAGGAACAATTGAGAAAGAAAGTAATTGAGATCTTTTAATTGAGATCAGTCTGGAAAGGGTTATAAAGCCATTTCCAAAGCTTTGGGAATCCAGCGAACCACAGTGAGAGCCATTATCCACAAATGCGAAGACATGGAACAGTGGTGAACCTTCCCAGGAGTGGCCGGGCCACCAAAATATACCCCAAGAGCGAGCGACGACTCATCCAAGAGGTCACAAAAGACCCCACAACAACGTCCAAGGAACTGTAGGCCTCACTTGCCTCAGTTAAGGTCCGCCGTTCATGCCTCCACCATCAGGAAAAGACTGGGCAAAAATGGCCTGCATGGCAGAGTTCCAAGGAGAAAACCACTGCTGAGCAAAAAGAACATCAAAGCTTGTCTCAATTTCTCCACAACACATCTTGATGATCCCCAAGACTTTTGGGACAACATTCTGTGGACCGATGAGACAAAATGTGAACTCTTTGGAAGGTGTGTGTCCAAGTATATCTGGCGTAGAAGGAACACTGCATTTCATAAAAAGAACATTATACCAACAGTAAAATATGGTGGTGGTAGTGTGATGGTCTGGGGCTGTTTTGCTGCTTCAGGACCTGGAAGACTTGCCGTGATAAAAGGAACTATGAATTCTGCTGTCTACCAAGAGATCCTGAAGGAGAATGTCCGACCATCTGTTCGTGTACTCAAGCTGAAACGAACTTGCGTTCTGCAGCAGGACAATGATCCTAAACACACCAGCAAGTCCACCACCGAATGGCTGAAGAAAAACAAAATGAAGACTTTGGAGTGGCCTAGCCAAAGTCCTGACCTGAATCCTATTGAGATGTTGTGGTATGACCTTAAAAAGGCCGTTCATGCTCGAAAACCCTCCAATATAACTGAATTAGGACAATTCTGCAAAGATGAGTAGGCCAAAATTCCTCCAGGACGCTGTATAAAGCCTCATTGCACGTTATCGCAAATGCTTGGTTGCAGTTGTTGCTGCGCGTGGCCAACCAGTTATTAGGTTTAGGGGCAATCACTTTTTACACAGGGCCATGATGGTTTGGATTTTTTTCAGCTTTAATAATAAACACCTTCATTTACAAATTGCATTTTGTGTTTACTTGTGTTGTCCTTGACTATTGTTTAAATTGGTTTGATGTTCGAAACACTTAAGTGTGACAAACATGCAAAGGAACAGGAAATGAGGAAGGGGGCAAACACTTTTTCACACCACTGTATATATATATATATATATATATATATATATATATATATATATATATATATATATATATATATAGATATATATACTGCTCAAAAAATAATGGGAACACTTGGAGTTACATTGTGCTGTTTAAGTGTTACATTATTTTTTTGAGCAGTTATATATATATATATATATATATATATATATATATATATATATATATATATACTGCTCAAAAAAAAATTATTTTATATATATATATATATATATATATATATATATATATATATATATAGTGAAAAGTTTATGAGTTTATGGACACCTGTCTGTTACACTCCTATGTGCCTGTTGAACATCTCATTAACAATTAGGTTTCCCTAAATAGTAATTGGACTATTAGTAATTGGACAAACTGACATGGTGATAAACATTATGATTGTCTTTATTACTTTGATCCAAATCCTTTGCAGTCAATGACTTCCTGAAACCTGTAACCCATGGACATCACCAAATGCTGTGTTTCCTCCCTTGAGATGCTTCGCCAGGCCTTTACTGCCGCTGCCTTCGGTTGGTGTGTTTCTGTAGGTCTTTCTGCCTTCGGTTTTGTCTTCAGTAATTGAAAAGCATGCTAAAATGGGTTAAGGTCATCAGACCATTTAATATCTTTCTTTCAGTTCTGTCAGTTTTGCTGCATTTGACAGAATCTGAGCAGAAATGATAGCTCTAGTCACGTCATCAATAACCACCAGTGACCCAGTTCCATTTGCAGCTGTACATGCCGATGCCATAACACTCCCTCTCCATACTCTTCTCTTACTATCATTCTGGTACAAGTTAAGCATGCATCAGAACTGATCAGACTTTTTTTTTTTTTTTAGGGCTTTTATTTTTTACTTATTTAGCAAAGTCTAATCTGGTCTTTCTGTTCTTGAGTGCTACCATTACTTCGCATCTTGATGTAAACGGTCTGTATTCACATTCACGTCACCTCCTCCAGAGTGTTCTTGACTGTTCTTGGCTAGATGTTGTGAATGGGGCTTTTCTTCAACAAGGAAAGAATTCCGCAATCATCTACTTTAGTTGGTTTTATGTGGTCTTCCAGGCGTTTTGGTGAGGCTGAGCTCTCCAGTGCACTCCTTCTTATTAAGAATGCACCAAATTGTCGATGTGGCCACTCCTAATGTTTCTGCTATCGCTCTGACCGGTCTGTTCTTTTTTCAACCTAATGATGGCCTCCTTCACTTGCATCGTTGCAAGTCGTTGCAGGCCAATATACGGTCCTACACCTCGTTGGACCGCCTACTGAGAGTTCCCATGAACAGCTACCAAATACCAAACTCTTGAAATCAACTCCATACCTTTAATCGCCTTAATCTGGGATGGAATAATAAGTAAACAGGCCACAGCTGGCCATGAAATCGTTAATCAGCCGATTGTCCGATTACTTTTGAGCCAGCGATAATTCACGGACTCTGTACAAAATGGCTGTCATCCCTAAACGGTTAATGCATTTTTTTATTTTTATTTTTTCTGTGATGTGTGAAGTTCTACCCTTCAGTCGCATCTTGATTGCCTCATATCAAATCCGTTGTGGTGGCGTAGAGAGGCGAAAGTACTAAAAGTGTGTCACTGTCCAAGTTATTATGGATCTGACTCTATGGGTGTGATGGTCAGGTGTCCACAAACATTTGCCCATATTGTATCTAAACATTTCCTTACTTTAAAGAAGCAAACTTCTGCTAAGAAACATGTCTAGAGTTGTGGTATGAGGGGGACAATGTAGAGATCTCATTTCCTGTCAGAACTTTAAGTGCATAAAGACACTGATACAGAGAGAATGAAATGAAGAACCCTGATGTACAGAAGTAAAAAAAAAGAAGAAGAAGAAGAAGGAGAAGAAGGAAAGATGAGAAGCTGAGAAACTGGGCAAGAATTGTGCACCCAGCAGTGAGCGCGCGCGAGTTTCCTCTCAGTTGTAAATCCAGTAACAGTGCGCTCGAGGCGTCGATAAGTCACGTCGCCCTTAAATACTGATCGCCTATGGGACCTGTGCGCGCGCGCGCGTGTGTGTGTGCGTGTGTGTGTGTGTGTGTGTGTGTTTCCCTCCCCGTCACGCGAGATTTAACGAGGTGAAGGAATGAATAGCTGGAGGGACAGACGGGTGAGCGAGCAGCGCGAGCAGGGCTGCACGAGCGAAGCGCGCGCGCTCCAACACCACGACGCACACCTTTAACACTGCTCGTGAACTGAAGAGGAGGTGGAGGGCGCGAGCTCCGGACAAGCAGCCGTGGAGCGCGCGCGGGGGTTCTGAGGAAAAAAAAAAAAAAAGAAAAAGAAAAACGACAGTTTTTTTTTGTGTGTGTGTTTTGTTTAAACCTTTAAAATCTGTGGAATTCTACCCAGACCGTTGAGCAACCATCGTTTTTTTTTTTTAAAGGGGTAAGAAAACTATCAATTATTCTTCTAATTCTTTAAACAATATCTTTCTCTTAAAAAAAAAAGTTGAAGAATTTGTCAATTTTGATCTCGATTGCATAATCCTTAACTTAAATAGGACACTGTTCATTTGTTTATTTGTTTTGTTTATTTATTTATTTTTAGAAATAACACTTCTCTTCAAGGCACTTTTACATTTCTTAAGCCACTTTCTCATAGTTAGTTAATATCTGGTCATACTGTTCAACATTATCCAACATTATTAACCACCTATATATATATATATATAAATATATAAAATAATCTAATATATATCAAAAAAATAAAATAAAAGTCTAACAGCTCAGTGGCTTTTGCCAACCTCTTAATATTAGATAGTTTTTTTTTTTTTTTTTTTTATAAATACATCACCATGCATGAACAGGCAGTAAATATAATATTAATCAATTAATAATAATATGAACATATTTATTTTTTCACTGTACTCAAACCAAAATTCAGCTATTATTGATCCTATTACTCAGCTGTGTATAACGGTAAGAAACTCTACTTTCCCTCGTTGTTGGATGGCACTGTCAAGGTTACATCTTTTATACCTTTATTCCACTTGTAGGTGGACACGGTGGTTTGGTGGTTCAAGTCCTGTCTCTGCCCTGTGTGCGTGGACTTTGCGTGTTCTCCCCATGCCCCGTGGGTGTGTGTGTGTGTGTGTGAGATTGTGCCCTGCGATAGCTTGGCACTCCATCCAGGGTGTCCCTCGGCTTAGAGCCTATCCCAGAGTCCTCTGGGATAGGCTCTAGGCTTCCCCTCAGGTCTCTGTAGGATAAGCAGTACTGAAAATGGATGGATGGATGGATTTGACTTGTAAACGTGAATGTCCTTTAGGGACGTAACTGAATACCAAGACAGTATTTGGAACAAACAATTCAAATGCACGTACGAATCAGAGAGGCACAGCTGTGTTTTCAGGCTTGCGTGAGAGATTCACAGGGCATGTGGTCGGTGTGCGTCGGGTCTGGGATCCTGTGGTACTCAGCCAAAAAGCTGAGCAAGTGTACGGGTTATCTTAGGATGTGGAGTGAGCGAGCTGTCAGGTATGTAACGTGTGGGACAAAGAAAGGTCACGTCCATTAACGTGAGCTGTTCATTCTTTCATCTGAGGTTACTACCTGTTCAGGTTCGGAGTGGTTTAAATTAGGCTGCTAGTTTGTTTATAGTTTGGGAAGCAACTCAACTTGCAAGAAAAAAAAAATTAACTGTGTGAATGGGATTAAAAAAACACAGTTATGAGCTGGAGTGATGTAGCTGAGGTTGAGGAACTGTCAATCACGGGCCGTGCTGATACTTCTGCCATTTTTATCTCTGTTTCTGAGGAACGGTTCTGGTTTAGGCCACGCCCCCATTTGGGGTTCATATCCGAATCCAAATACAGATATGGATATTTGATGCACTGAACAGATACAGATCTGTTCACACACTTAGCATACTTTTCCCAAGGTACATTTGATTATAGGTCTATAATTGGTCCTTAGACCGGTGATGTACCTTTAAGAATTTACTGTAAAATCTAATTAAAGCTACACCCATGTGCATCTTTCGGGGTAAAAGCATTGCAAAATAAAGCATAGTAAAGCTACAAAAGATGATCTTTTGATACCTAAAGTCTGGTTTGTAAACCTTATTTCTTAGCGTGCACTGAAATATATCACAATTCTGTAGCACCATGTTGCATATCTATACCATATTATCTGCGTTCTTGGATTTAACCGCTAAATTACAGTCTTTTCTCTTCTTCTGCATTTTAGCACTTGCCCCACACTAGCTGAGAGGATGAAGGCGAGGGGTATCAGGGCACTAAGTCCCCTTCTTCTCTTGGCATTAACATCACTGTTCACCAAACCAACACACGGACAAGGTAAAACCCATCTTTCTCTCTCGCCACCACACACACACACACACACACACACACAAAGAAAACTCAAACGTCTTGCATTCTGTTGCATTGTCTGGTTGTGCATACATTAATTAGTGAAGCTTAGGCGTTGAGGTTTTGAGGTACCATCTGTGCTTGCCTGGAAAAAAAAAAATGGTTCCAGTCCGGAAATGTGATGAATGAAAAAAAGCCCTTGATCTTTATGAAGTGTATCATACTGAGTGTCAGTACCCATAGCTCTCCTCTAAGACCCTTTAAGAGTCAAATCTGTCAAGATGGAGATTTACCCAAAGCCATAACTTACGGCTGCACGTCAGAATTGCACTGGATCGAACAAGCTCCTTCCATGTCTCTCTACTTCTGTGTCTCCGACACAAGCTGATATTGTTTCGAATGATTCTTATTCAGTCCCTCCAGGATTTAGCAAATCAAGCAAACTCTGCAATATCCGGAGGAGCTTGGACATTTATTTTATTTTTTTTAAATGACCGCAGATTTTCCGCAGATTTGGGCCAAGACGTCATCACGACACGCCTTCACGCAGCACTGAAGAACATAAGTACAGCTAAACGGCCTAAAAGCTGAAAGAATTTTTGTGCAACTGCAATTTCGTCAGTTCAAACAGCGCTGCGTTGCAAATTTTGAAAAAAAAAAAAAACAACAACAAAAAAACGCAGCAAGATCAAACATTTTTGGCCGCAAGAATCACAAAAAAACCTTTGCAAAATCCTGTATGGACTGCGCATCGATCTGTATCGTCTCACTTAAGCTTGTTCCAAAGAACCAATGTGATGAATTTGTTGTATTTAACCTAAACCTCTTCCATCCCCCCCCCCCCATTCATTTATTTCTCATTTACTTGCTTTTACAGTTCTCTGACACTTCGATACAGGACTTGAGCAGAAAATAAAGGGCACTATGGTTCAGATCAGTAGTATTTAAACGCTGGGGTGCAGAAAGGATTTTAAACGGAACTTTTTGAAGAACACATTGTATACACAGTTTGATCACTGTTAAGGGTGTTGGACCAAACCATATTAGAGTCAAGGACACGATTTCTTGTATTCGAATGAGAATGAGAATGTAAACCTTGCAGCCGGCAAGCTGCTGTTATATAAAATGTATCAACGCTTCCTGGCCAATCAGAATAGAGCAGTGTATATACAGTAGTATGTACTGTACTGTAATATACACATGGGTGACAAGTTAAAGGAATAAACCACAAAAAAAAAATTTTCCAACAACAACAAAAAAAAAAAAAAAAAATAAAAATTTACACATTCTCTCAAAAACCAAACAAAAAAAAAACACCTTTCTTCCAAAATTTTTTTCCTTGTTTAGTTGTGACACCTTGTGTGAAGGATTGAGCGCTGTTCATGCTTGTTGGATCTGAGATGGTGTGTGCAATCTCATTAGCCATGTTTCCTGTGATTGGGGTCATCCTGAATCACACGTTATCAGGAGAGAAATGCTTCATCCTAGGATAAAGGTGATCAGTCAGAAGAACGTTGTATTGATTTGCAGCGACACTTCACTCCTGAAAGAAAAAGTACAGCCACACCATGCCGGCAAAACGGACAAATAAATAAATAGGTCCATTCATCCATATTCTATACCGCTTATTCTACAGGGTCGGGGGGACGGGACGACGGGACGCATGGAGCATGGGGTACAAGGCAGGGTACACCAATCCATCACAGGCAACAATCACATACACACACCCATTTATACACTACGGACACTTTGGACATGCCAATCAGCCTACAATGCATGTCTTTGGACTCTGGGAGGAAACCGGAGTACCCGGGGGAAACCCCTTCAGCACGAGGAGAAACTCCACACACTCCAAACACAGGGCAATCCTGGAATCGCGGGAATCCTGGAGGTGTGTGGCAAACGTACATAAATAGATAATAAATAAATCAATGTCTTCTAGAGCATAAAAGAGCACGCATTTTCCTTTAACTGGTCACTCATCTCTCACTATTATATTTGAAACAAAACAACCATTAGGTCAACCATTATGAATATCAACAGGTTCAACCTTCCGCAACTTCAGAAGTACTTTCAAAGCTAAAAGTTCGTCCCAAACTCTTTATTATGTACAGTGTCGTGAAAAAAATTATATTCTCGTCGCTTCTAAACTTTCTTTTGATCGCGGCAGAGTGTGTTGCTTGTTGAGACATTTTAGCGTACTCCACGTTGCTGGAAAGGTTCTGTTTAAGTGATGTTTAGATTCAGTAATCAAGCCTGCGTGTGTTTAGTCTAAATGAACCCAGTTATTGATTACAATCGGTTCATTTCTTGGGCTGAGTATCTAATGGGGCAAATACATTTTTACACACGGCCAGCTGTTGTCGGGTAACTTTCTTCCTTCAATCGATGCAGTGATCATTTAATACCTGTGTTTTGTGTTTCCCCAGGTCGTCTTTTTTCTTATATAAAATTTTGCTTGAAGATCTGAAACAATTACGTGTGGCAAATATGCTAAAAAAAAAAAAAAAAAAAAAAAAAGAAGAAGAATCTGGAAGGGGGCAAATACTTTTTCAATGCACTGTATGGTGCACAACGTTCAAATTTATTAGTATTTTTTTTTCACATGGAGCATATTGAAATTTGTTAAACGTATGCTGGGTCTGGTAGGAAAAAAAAAAGATGTCCGTTTTTCTAAAATGTCCACCTGCTCCGACAGTTTAATACTAAAGCAGCATTGACGTTCAAGCGTTTTCAACTTCAACACCAAATGTGTGTCTCCATTGGTCTAATTTAAAAGTGATCTATTTAGAGAGCGTTCATGCAGAGAACTGTCTCACCTGGAGCGTGTCCATTGGACAGGTTAAGATCTGCCTCTGACTAAGCAAACATTTTCAGCCCCAAACCTTCTCTCCTCATTCACCTGCCATATTGCCACATTGCTCCTCGGCCCTTATCTTCCTGTCGAGAGATACTACATGCAGCATTTCTACAGTTCTAATTAGGAAGGAAATTATCATTCTGAAGTATTAAGTCCTGCACAGTCATGCTGACTGAATGCCTCAAGCCATTCATTTATTATTAACCACGGCAGCACTTTTGACTGTAAAGCCACAGGCAGGAAACGGGGAAACTAGCGCCGGCAGAGATTTCTGAACTAAACGGATGCTTCACGGAAATATGTCATTTTATGTACGTTATTTAACACGGCTTTATCTGTAATTTTAAACTATTAAAAACGAAAGTTTTGTCTCATTAACTCCCCATTGGGACTTCGAAGGCCTGGCATTTGGACTTGAACTGCCGTGATTAATACCGGATTGATGGTAGCCTATAACAAAATCGGCTTGACATTCATGTGTGGTTGGTTACAAATGGAAAGATAATTAATGCTGGTTCCGAATTGACCGAAGCATTTTGGAGCTGACGGTCACATCTGTCATCCTAACAGTGCTCTCATCTGCTCTTTCATAGCAAAGCGTGCCTCATATTTCATATTATAATTCTCGTTCTTGACCTTTAAACATTTCCTGCAGCGCTTGCAGTTCGATTGGCTCACATTTTACAGTTCGCCGCTACAAAACAACTTCTTTGATTTCCTCTCGGAAAAGAGACTCTAAACACTGGCTGTCAAATCCGAGAATCCAAGTCTTCATAACATATCTCCAAGCCAGTTTTTTTTTGTTTTTAAGATCGTAGCTTCAATTTCCAGCTGACAGTTTGACCTGGACAACCTGGAGTCATGGCAGTAGAACCCGCCTCCTTTCCAGGATTGCGAACAAAGTTATGATACGGGAGAGATCGTTTCGTACAAGCTTTGCTGAATTCTCCAATACATTTGGATCAAACCCAGGTGCCACTTTGGGATTTCATAAAAAGAAAACAGAACTTGTTTGTACTTCTTGTGTGTTCAAAACCACAAGCATGAAATGGAAATCAGAAACAAAACAAAACAAAAAAAGAATGAATCCATAGCGTTATGCATTTCAAAGTAAGACGTCCTCAGCATTTTAAAGAGATGGTGAGGTGAAACCTGACATCATATTCGGTACGAATGTGTTCCCCTGCACGGTGACACTCAAAAGTTAGGAGTAATTCAGAGTTCAGTAAATGTCGGAGGATTATGGAGGACAACAACAACAACTTGCCAAAACAAGCTAAATCAGTTTTGATATGGAAATGAAGTGGAGTTCTGGTCACCATTGCTACTACACACGGAAACCTTTGTATACCTGCAAGAAATAAAACCACAATTTAATGCGAACGCTTAAATGATGGTCACAGTGAAAGAATGTTGATGTGCATCATTGTGTTAAAATAAGTTTCTTATTATGACCCTGTATCATCTCTGTAAAGTTATCATACATAATACGTCCCATTTATTTTAACTGGGTCATGGCCAACTAGCTAACCAAGTAGTGTACTAGCTGCGGTTCATGTGAGACTCCTTATATAGTAAAGGAGTCTTATATGTAAATTTACACAAAATACGATTTTAAGATTTTTTTTTTTTTTTCTCGATGTATCCAGCTTGATAATAGAGGGCCAATGATAACTGTTTAAAACGCTCACATGTTGACGAAAATGCTTAATATATTACCCACTGGCTACCATACCGAACACAGGTACGATCACTGGAACAAGAATCGTAGCAAGGATTTCCACCTTGACGTCCAAATGCGGCTTCTCTCTGATTTAGACTACAACCCCGATCAGACTTTCGGGGACTCTCAAAGCTGTGTTCGTCTGTATACTTAAAGCTGGAAGCCTCGAGAAAGGAATAAAGTTACGACTTCTTAGCTTGTAACACAACCAGCGACTGAGCATGTTAAAGCGCCGGCTAGACGTCTGTTCGATCAAAATCACACGCAGAAAGCGATAAGATGAATTAACACCGCTGGACTGACCCGGGATGTACTTTAGCATTCGGTCCAGAAGAGAGAAAGATCTTCATTTTACAGAATCACAAAAGCCCTGCAGAAAGTCCCTTTCCCCATGGTAAGGTTGGTGTGTTTGGTATATTATTATACACTGCTTGACTTGATGCATCCTTCTAAAATGTTAGTGGTAAACAGGCTGTTCTTTACATACCTGTACCAATCTCTCGCACTGTTCTCCGGTCAGTGTGGGTATGTAAAACATATTTTAGCATCTTTGCTTGCTAACTGTGACACAAACACAAGAATGAGTTTGTGGGAATGGGTGGGTGCATATAGATTTAGATAGAAAGTGTAGTATTTGAACAGTTCTGGATGTGTGTGTGGGTTTGGTTTAGTTTTGCCTGTGGAACTGAAATGAAGAATGGTGAATGTATTCTGTCTGTCTGTCTGTTCTGTCTGTCTGTCTGTCTGACTTGTTCCATTTTTCTAAAGAGTAATAGACACATTTCAGAGCCTACAGTTTGTTCCAATACTGCTTTAACACACCCTGTTTGACTTCCCCTCAATCATTGACAACGTTTACACGGACAGCAGTAATCAAATTATTGAGCTTATTCTGAATAAGACAATATTCTGATTAAGGTGTTTACATGAGTCGCTTTTAGAATATCCCTTTCGTGTTCCCGTGTTACATGTTATAGAACATAGATCGATTAACGTCACACGTCATTACGTCCCCGCGCCACGCCGTCCGACGTTCACTCCAGAATTTCACGTATCAACATACAGTTGGTGTTCGTTATGGTGCTATATAGAGTCGTGGGTGTTTTTATTTTTAATTTTACGAACGCTTCAAGTGCGGTTAATTATTTGTCATGCTGTACATGTATATAGACGATTGCTTGAAGCCGTGGGCTGCGTCCCAAACCGCATACTTACCGTCTATATAGTAGCCGAGATACATGTATTTCTCCTACTATATAGCAGGTAAGTACGCGGTTTGGGATGCAGGCGTGCTCTCTTGTTTGCCGCCAAACGGTTGAGCGTTGTGTGTACGCGTCCTGTCGCACGATACGGTGTAAAATCTCACACGACGTTAATAGTGTGATTAAGGTGTGTACATGTCTGTAACGCACGTCGATAATGCGATTAAAACAGGACTACTCCACACGTCTTATTTCCATTTGTGTTCACTTCGAGTATGACGTGAGTCGGATTAAAGCCATCAATAATCGCTGTTTACATGCTAGTTTCTTAATCAGAGTATCGTCTTAATCGGGTTAATATCGGATTATCGTCGTCCGTGTAAACGTACTGAATGTCGCCATCGTAAGGGCTTATCCGCTCTAGTAAACATCAATGGATGACCCATTTGGAGGCAGTATTACTTTAGACTTACCCCAAGTCATTTCAAACTGATGCGAACCTTGCTAGCGGATTAGCTCCTTGCTTTACGCATAGTTCAAAAGAGTTTGTTTGCATCATTTTCCAAATCGATAACTTTAGCAGCATCATGCTTTCTCCCCCGTTCAAGCATGTTCAGATGAAAAACTCCGCTCCTTGTGTGCTGAAGATGGCGACTCATGCGACGCACTTTTAATATGGGGACGTTAATAAGGGCATTTTAAAGACAATATTGGAATGCAAGGTTTTTCTTTCCTCTGTATGACCTCTGGTTAGGTCAAGCTCTGTTCCTGAGCCTGTCCCCCAGAGCTGAAGCGACGAATTCATTACTAACACCTTACTACAAATGTACGAAGGGAAAGTGTGTGACTTGACTCTTTGCGACATCTGTGGTTTCTCTAATACCTGTTTCTCGAACACAGATGGTTGAAGAAACTGTCTAGTTCTCTTTATAGATCTAATTTAATCATCGTCTGCCACTCAAACATATTCTATAACCTTATCTTGGAGAGCTTAAGCCGCTTCAGAGAAGAGTGTGTTTGCTTTGCAGATGATAAACATTCGCTCCTGTTCGACTGTGTACCTTCCATTCTTAGGATTTCCATTTCTGAAACCATTATCCGAAAACAACAACAAAAAAAAATGTTTTTCTCAAGTTCTCAAGGTTCGTACTGAGTAAATAACAATTATAAAGTGTACTAATGCTGTTTTTAGATTATAGATATCCAGTCCAACATGACCAATTTAGTGGGCAAAACTGGGAAGATATTAAAATATCAGTAAACCAGAAACACTGATTAATGAAGATATGACAGTAGAATGTCTCGAGCCTTGTCTTAAGCATCACGTGTAAAAAATATAGTCCCGTATGGAGAATCTTCAGATACAGGTAGGGTGCAGTATCCGGCAACTTCAATAGCCATTGTGATTGGATTCACCCAACTGATTGTGTTTCAATGAAAACACACTTCTTAGATCCCCCGCTGTATATCCTGTATTTTGTGTCAGAACATCGTTTACACTTTCTATTTTTGCAATCAAATTATAGCGAGTTTTAAAAAGCCTCCGAAATTTGTTTTCTGATTTTAGTTTCAGTATACAAGATGAAACGATCGGAAGGTACACGGTCCTGAGTTACTGCAATTTTCTTGGAATGCTTTTAAACATAAATCACGTTCACCTGTACAGTATATTGTACAAATAGTTTGTGTTGTGTGTGTTGTGTGTGTGTGTGTGTGTGTGTGTGTGCAGTGCCTGCTCCTAGAAGATTGCGTTTTAAGGAGCTAGGCTCAGGCATGCTCAGTGTGTCCTGGAAGGAACCGAAAGGAGAGTTTGACAGCTACAGATTCATCTACAGCTCTGGCTCGGGTAAGCAGAGGAACTTATATTAAGCTAGTCATTAAAAACATTCCAGCAGCCTGTTCTACCAGCCGAAGATAAGCTCTGTTGTAGCCGAGTTTGGATATAAATGGCCACTAAATAAATGAAAAGCTGCACCAAATGATATTTCACCATAGACTTAAGTTATAGATTAAAACGTATGCCTCCGTCCTAGTAGGTGCAACATTCGCCGTGAGTAAAACTCTGTTCAAAGTGCATACTATTAGTGCAAAAATGCATGTTTAGAGATGTTACACCTTCAAATCTGTTTTGTTTAGTTTGTTTTCTTTTTCTTTCAAGTAGATCATGTTCGTCATCATACATGCGTAGTGGTAGTTATCATATATGACCACTGGGGGATTATATGACTATAAATAGAGTATTATTATTTTTTTTATATCAGCTGGTGTTGCAAGCTCGTTTTGCCCTCGGTAGTGCACAATGTAATCAAATTAAGATATTGAGAAGGTTGTAAATAAGACATGATATACTATAGGGCCAAAAGTTTGACCGATATGTGGTTCTTCCCCAAGTTGTTGCACACACTCGTATACACTAGAATGTCTTTGGATGCTGTAGCTTTACAGTTTCCGTTCACTGGAACTAAGAGACCCAATCCTGTTCCAACATGACGACGCCCCTGTGCACAAAGCGAGCTCCATGAAGACATGGTGTGTTCGGGTTGGAGAGGAGGAACTCGAATGTCCTGCGCAGAGCCCTGAGCTCAACCCCAGTTTGGGAACCGACTGGGACACCAGACCTCCTCACCCAACATCAGTCTTGTGACCCTCACAGACACTCTCCAAAATCTAGTGGAAAGCCTTCCCAGAAGAGTCGTGATTAAAATAATAGCAAAAGGAGATTCCACTAAATCTGGAATGGGATGTTCAACATATTTCACATATGGGTTGATGGTCAGGTGTCCACAACATACTCAAACCTTTTATCTTTATGGTTGGTTATACAGTAGGTTAGACGGTCCTTAACCTCAGACCTTTTTCACTCTGCCTTTCTCTCTTCTGCTTAAGCCAGTCACCTGAAATGAAAACACTTTGGAGATTTCGCACTAACAACATCATTAATGAATAATTTATGATCTTGTAATCTTTCATAGGTTTGAAATGTAGGAAATATAAAGTGTGGGAGTCTTGTTGAATTCTCTGTGACCTTTTTGCTCTGTTGTGCCTACGCAGTGTCTGTGTTTCGTGACCTGCCTACTGGCTGTATGAGACAAAACCCATCTGTGATCAGGATCCACACAGCGAATCGTTCGTCTTTATTTGAATTTTTTTTTTTATTTCAAAAGACACGTTTCATCTTTTCAGCTGATTCGGATGACAACGAGTTGTAGCAGCTGTTAGTCTCAATTAATAACGAAGCGTTTTGTACTTTCCCTCTGAATATTGAGACAGACGTGTCTCAGTTGGAATTTTATTATTATTTTTTTGCATGGGAGTTTGTTTATTGTCTTCGGTCCACATTTGGCAGCATCGATTCTCCTCCAGAGTGTCTCAGAGGACATTCCGTACGTGTGTACTGCGGTGGAAAATGATGAAAAAATGTCGCTGTGTATGACCAGTGAGGCTGTTCTATTCTCTCTCTCATTGAGGAAAAGACAAAGAAAGACAGAGCGACCATTTAAATATTTGGCTCGCTTTATTATCATCATGTGACCTCCAGCAAAAAACTGGGTTGCACACACGAATATAATTAGCCACACTCACCTGCCAGCGTCCCGGTAATTTATATCGATTTGGACCCGCTCCACTGTTTTTACACTCTAAGTGTGTCAGGACATTCGAGGTGTCATTTACGTCACTGTAGCCACTATAGCAGAGGCTTGTGATTTGCAAAACATCGTCTGTGTGTGTGCTAGCATGTAAAATGTCTGGAGTCGATACAACTCGAGTCCAGTGTCCTCCACCTTATAACACACTGTGTAATATGGCTGATAAGAAAGGACTAAAACACGATAGGGTATGCTGTTATGGGAAAATAATCAACGACAGGGTGATTTACTGTTACCACCACGACGTTATTGATTTATTGATTGATTGATTTATAAATAAATCTTTGTCATATCAGAGCCAAACCAGAAACTACATTTCCCATCCTGCACTGCGGTCTACAAACATGGCCGCCATGGACCGCGATTCGCAGAACACCCATTCATTCTAATCACGCACACCTGCGTCTAATCTCACACACAATCACACCACAGTTTAAAAGGACTTTCGAGGCATTCACTCATTGCGAAGTATTGAGTGTTATCACCGTACCAAGCGTTTATACCCTGTTCCTCGTTTTGATTCACGTTCTCTGATCTTGTTTCTCGTTCTCGATTCTTGCCTCGGCCTGTCTTTGCCCACGCTCTTGTCTCATGATTCAGATTTGTCTGCCGGCATCTCTTTATTAAAAGCTCTTATCTGCACTTGCATCCGTCCTAACCTTCAATACGTCCTTTACGTGACACTCTTACCCCAGAGCAAATTGATTACAATGAGTTTCATTTTTATTTATTTATTTATTAAAGAATTACATTTCATTTTCTTAATAAAGAAGATTCTTTATTTTTTTTTTCCATTTATACTTACAATTAATGTTGTGGAACATCCCTGATCCAACAAGTTAGTTCCTGTTATCGCTTACGCTACAACAGCTAACAGCCTTTCCCTCGCTTTCTCTTAAAGTTCAGACAGAAAATTTGCACCACAAGCATTACATTACATTGCCTTCAAATACAGCTTTACCTGTCACTGTTATAAAGCGCTAACACTGGAGACTCCTTCCAACATGTTACGGAAACCTTTGTCACAAACGTGTTCTTTCCATTCTTTCATCACAAACCTACAGTCGATTATACGTGGAGAATCCGCCAGATTCCGCCAATCTCTCGAATTTAGTTGTTAATATAGAAACGATCATTTATTAGAACCCGTGATTTGTATTGGAGTCTGAACAAGCGTCAGAGCCGCTGTTTTAGAAAATGAATCAACAGCTTCTGATCGATAAGAATGAAGAATTCAACAGCGCTGTGGTATAAGGTAATGACACAATCCCTTTTCGTATATTTCGTTCAAAGTATAGTCCGTTTATTTAAATAAATAAATAAATAAATAAATAAGAGCAAAAACCTGCTGATTATGAAGATATTACCAGATAACTTCTCATTGGTTCAGCGGATTACCCGACAGCCCAGCTTCACACCTCCCTCGTGGATTTTTCCGTTCTTAACACGTCTAATTCAGCTCATGAAGGACGTGATAATTAGATGGCGTGTTAGCTCAGGGTTGTTAGAGCAGGGAATACACTGACCTGTAAAGCGCTGTAGCTTTAGCACTACAAACACAAGGTTTCGTGATGTTTGGCTCTGTGGATTCATCACTCAGCCAGATGTTCCTTTGAGTTGCTTCTTAGCCAGACAATCAGCATATTAAGATAAACATCAGGGATGGTTTACTTACTGATGACAACTTGTTATGCAGATACAAGGACACGGCAATGAAAGAACAAACCACAGTGGCTGAAGCCCGAGAACGCCGATCGTGCAGTGTACCTTATACAACTGTCGAATTCTTGATTCTGATTGGTCAGAAGATGTCGAATTCATTTCCTACAACAGCAGCTCTGACCCCACTGTAAATTTCCTGCCCCTGTTTAACCAGTACGGGTTGTCTGTGTAAAAGCGAACTCTTTACCCTGCTAGATCTGGCACACTTTGTATTTCATTGCTTGTTATTTTCCCACAAATCTCTTTGGACCAGCTCATCCAATCAGGTTCTTTGTTTTATTTCTGGCGTATGCTCAGATGTTTGTTCATAATTAAAACACAATCAGCTCTTCTTTATTAAATCTGGCACTCGGTGATGAATTTCGGTCCCCGATGCCGCATGTCTCACGTCAGACTGGCAGTGAATCACATGCTTTTTTTTTTTTTGTCTCGTTGAGCTGCAGGAGAACAGGAGAGAGACGTGCAGGTGTCGAAGGAAGAAGCCAAAGCTGTGATCACAGACTTTGATAAGAGTAAAGAGTACAGCTTTAAAGTCTTCACCGTCAGTGGCAGTCAGTTGAGTAAACCACTCCGGGGGACATATAAAGGTAATTTCTCAGCATGTATCATTTGAAAAAAGTTTATTTATTTATTTATTTATTTATTTATTTATTTATTGCACCATGATCTGAATAATCGTAGTAGTCGAATAGTGTGAATCGGCCGTAATTGTTCATAAGGAGTTTCGTTGGCGTTATGACGTACAGTTTACCGTTCAGCATCATTATTACACGTCTGTGCTGTAAAGGTGTTTATTGGTAAGTGTTATATCAGAAAAGCCGGGCGTACACGACAGCCGGTCAGGCCTCAGGAGCAGATTTCTTTTCAAAATTCAATGGTTAAACGCGTCAAAGTCGATCTTTTCTGTCTTGATCTTGAATTGTCGAAGGCCTTCGAATGTCTTCGAGCGAGTTTGGTTGTTAAAACAAGTGCACGAGTGTGAGAGATGAAGCACAGAGCACTGCGGGGGAAAGACAAGCCTAACGATCAAGGACAGGCTCGTGGAGCTCAAACACAGCACATTTATAATGTATTATGTAAAAACATCTCCACAAACCCAAAAGATGATTACCCTTCTTCTGTGTTCATTTCACGATATAAACAAGTCTGTCCAGATGTGGTATATCAACTGGTGGTGGTGGTGTGTGTGTTTGTGTGTGTGTGGGTGTGCCGCATGATTTTTACTACATTTGGAATTTCGACTGGTTAAAATTTTTCCTACTTTCGCACCATTCCAGTCAAGAACATAGTAGAGCAGACATTTGCCTGCTATGATATATGATATAATAATTATCAGACTATACACACGATGTGGAATGTCATGCCTATTGCAGGCCCAGTTATTATGTTTAGTTTTTATTTTATGGCAAATCATTAAAATTGAGTTGGTTTCATTTCGGGATTCACGCTCACAGTGCATTATGGGTAATGCACTGTGAGCGGTGAGGGATTCGGAATGATATATATATATATATATATATATATATATATATATATATATATATATATATATATATATATACATATATATATATATATATTTTTTACAGTGTTCTTGTCACAAGTGACAGACCACTCTAAAAAAAAAAAAAAAAAAAATAATAATAATATATATATATATATATATATATATATATATATATATATATATATATATATATATATATATATATATATATATATAAAATTAAGCACGACGGTTTTTGCAAAAGATGTCGGTAACGTTCGCTAGAGCTTGGCTCAAGCGTAGCAAGCAGTCTAGCAGTGTGCCTTGTTAAGTGTTGTGTGTGACGTTGTGTATTGGTCCACAGCTTCAAGGTCAGAGGTGAGTGACAGCAAGCCACTGACTCACAGTGCAAGCCAGACCAGCGAGCCTCAGCAGGGAAACGAGATCTTCAAAGGTAAAGTCAGGCTTCGGATACTGTAGGGTCGAACTCTGACCCGAATCAGCAGTAACACAGCGCACTTAGATGTTGCACAGGGTCAGCAGGTCTGTGTGTGTTTGCAGCTTCTTTATTTAGTTATTTAGTAACAAACGCTGTCTGTTACTGCTTGTTTTTTTTAAGTCTATATATGTTGCCCGGTGTATGTGTATGGTGCTAGATCTGGTGTGGTACTGTACAGGATGCTGTATAGGAATGTCGCATTTGGTGTGATGGTCGATGCGTCAGTCACGATTTTTATTTATTTATTTATTTATTTTTTTAATGATGTAGATTGAAGTACACTGGTTGCAATGTATTATATGCTTAATTACTGTAAGGCTTAATTCATTAATTATTATAGCAAGAAAAAAGTCATTATGAGTCATCACTGATTGTGAGATGTTAATGCAAAGAAGTGTTTGGAGTTATGGATTGGAAAGCGAGTTGGATTGAAAAACTATTTGAGGTTTTACTGCGTTGAACAAGAGTTTTTGCAAAACTGCGAGGTTTAAAAATGTCACGTTTGGCCCGACATGTTTGATTCATGATTTAGACAGAGTTAGATGAAAGCTGGAATTCTCCTAAAGGCATTTGGCTTCAGTAGCATGGCATTAGTGGGAGATGATGTGTGTGTGTGTGTGTGCACATGTGTGTGTGTGTGTGCGCAGAGGATTGAAGTGTTGTTGAGGCTGTTACAGAATAAACAGTTGACACCCTACCATTGAGCGCCAGTTCCAGTGATCAAAGACAGAGTGAGTGAGTCAGTCTGTGAGTCAGTCAGTTCGAAATGAGTGAGTGAGTCAGCAGTTGAGTGATGACTGAGCGATGACTGAGTGAGTCAGCAAGGGAGTGAAAGAGTCAATGAATGGGCAACGAGTCAGTCCGTAAGTCAGTGAGTGAGTGAGTGAGTAATGTGAGTGTGAGTGAATGATGAGTGAGTCAGCAAGTTAGCGAGTGATTGAGTGAGTGAGTCAGTGGTCAGTGAGTCAGTGCATGAGCAATGAGATAGTCAGTAAGTCAGCGAGTGCGCAATGAGTGAGTGAGTGAGTCAGTGAGTGAGCAATATGTGAGTGGGTCAATGAGTGAGTGAGAGCGTCAGTGAGCGATGAGTGAGTGAGCGAATGAGTGAGTGAGCGAATGAGTGAGCAATTCAGTGAGTGAATAACTGAGCAATGAGTGAGTGAGTCAGTGAGTGAGCGATGAGTGAGTGAGCGATGAGTGAGTGATTCAATTAGTCATTAACTGAGGGATGATAGTGTTAATGAGTGAGTGAGTGATTGTGTCAATGAGTGAGTGAATGAGTCAATTAATGAATTAATGAATGGGTGAATAAGTCATTGAGTGAATGAATGAGTGAGCCAATGATTGAGTTAGTAAATGAGTCAATGAGTGAATGAATAAGTGAGTAAGTAAATTGATGAGTGAGTGAGTAAATGGGTGAATGAGTGAGTAAATCAGTGAGTGAGTCAGTGATGAGTGAGTCAGAGAGTCACTCATCTGTAATGAGTCAGTGATGAGTGAGTGAGTGTGTCAGTGAGTCAGATGAGTGAGTCAATGAGTGAGTGATGAGTGAGTGAGGGTGTCAGTGAGTGAGTGAGTCAGTGAGTGAATGATGAGTGAGTCAGTGAGTGAGTGATGAGTGAGTCAGTGAGTGAGTGAGTCAGTGAGTGAGTGATGAGTGAGTCAGAGAGTGGGTATGTCAGTGAGTGATGAATGAGTGATTGTGTCAGTGAGTCAGTAAATGAGTGATGAGTGAGTCAGTGAGTGAGTCATTGAGTGATGAGTGAGTCAGTAAGTGAGTGATGAGTCATTCAGAGAGTGGGTGTGTCAGTGAGTGATGAATGAGTGAGTGTGTCAGTGAGTCAGTGAATGAGTGATGAGTGAGTCAGTGAGTGAGTCAGTGAGTGATGAGTGAGTCAGTGAGTGAGTGATGAGTGAGTCAGAGAGTGGGTGTGTCAGTGACTGATGAATGAGCGAGTTTGTCAGTGAGTCAGTGAATGAGTGATGAGTGAGTCAGTGAGTGAGTCAGTGAGTGAGTGATGAGTGAGTCAGAGAGTGGGTGTGTCAGTGACTGATGAATGAGCGAGTTTGTCAGTGAGTCAGTGAATGAGTGATGAGTGAGTCAGTGAGTGAGTCAGTGAGTGAGTGATGAGTGAGTCAGAGAGTGGGTGTGTCAGTGACTGATGAATGAGTGAGTGTGTAAGTGAGTCAGTGAGTGAGTGAGTCAGTGAGTGAGTCAGTGAGTGATGAGTGAGTCAGAGAGTGGGTGTGTCAGTGACTGATGAATGAGTGAGTGTGTAAGTTAGTCAGTGAGTGAGTGAGTCAGTGAGTGAGTCAGTGAGTGAGTGAGTCAGTGAGTGATGAGTGAGTCAGAGAGTGGGTGTGTCAGTGAGTGATGAATGAGTGAGTGTGTCAGTGAGTGAGTGAGTCAGTGAGTGAGTCAGTGAGTGAGTCAGTGAGTGAGTCAGTGAGTGAGTGAAGAAAAGTAAAGGGAGGAAGCATGATCGAGGAAAAAGTGAGAGAAATAATCTGGAAAGCAGGTAGGGATGTATAATTTTTTTTTTTCATGGCGTGACAAACGAGTAAAGGCCCGTTCACACCTAGGACGATAACGATATAGTTCTAACAATCGTTCTAAATATAAAAGAATAGCAGAGTCCATAAACACCGACAGCCAATCAGAATCCATCCTTCTTTAAAGAGGTGGAGCATTTAACATAACTGCAGCGTGCACTTTGAATAAACAGAACGATATCGTGTGTTGGTCTGGACACTAATATATTTATCGTTATGGTTATCGTTATAATTATCGTTCTTGGTGTGAACGGGCATTGAGAGGGACTATTTGGAAATACCTTTTCACCTTGAGGATGATCTATAAAACGGTAAATGGCCTGAGCTTATATAACACATTTGAACCTTAACGGTTCTACAAAGCTCGTTACACTGAAAGGCACTAGCCTGCCATCGGGAGCAACTTGGCGTTCAGTGTCTTACCCAAGGACACTTGGGCATGTGGATCCAATCCAATTAGTACAGATTGTTCCTTTCAGTGTGTGTGTATTTGCGCCCATCCATGCAGTCTTCAGTATAGGTGGATATTAATAAAAGGGAACAGATTTGTATACACAAAACAAGTCAAGACTCATTTGTTCAATAACAGAGACTATTTGCAGTCAGAGTACCTTAAGATACATTTGCCAGTCTCATGGACCTGCAGGCCACATACGGCCCACTGCCTCGTTTCACCTGGCCCTTACGCAAAATACTATTCAGACTGCATACTGTACTATCTAGAATTCTCACCAGACCTGACTGCTCGCGTTCCTCACGCACCACTGTCCTCACAAAAGAGGGCGGGAAAACACATGGATTTCGTGCTGTGTGTAAAGATGATGTCTCTTGTGTGGAATGACGACAAAACTGCCTCTGATCAAATTTTAGACCGGAAGTGAGCAGCAGTGAAACGGGAGTCTTAGGCACAATTCTAGAAGGAGGCGCTAACAGGCTAAATTTAAATATATATATATATATATATATATATATATATATATATATATATATATATATATATATATATATATATATATATATATAAAATTTAGCCTGTTAGCGCTTCCTAGAATTGTCCTACTTTATTTTCACAGATAAAGATAATATGTTAAACAATTAGGATGGGGAAGCCTCCACTACAAACAAGCCTAGGTGTTCTTCTTACTAACCTGTACTCCTCGAATACCCGTAAAATATACTTCAGACAGGAAGGAAGCTCTTGAAGCAAAACTATTTCAGACATTCGACCTTGCTGTGACCTTGACCCTGCTTGCTCAATTGTCTCGAAATGTGCTGGTTACGGTGATAATTCCCTATAAATCCTACAAACATCACACTAATAACTTAACACACTAATCTCAGACAGACGTACGGACAACCCGAAAACATAACGCCTCATAACTACCCAGTGCCGGCGGCGTGAAAATGACAGCCTTAGTTTATGACCTGTAAAAGGCTCACAAGAATGCTGATGTCTCCCAGGAAGAATTTGGGAACAAGTTAACACTGACTGAGAAATGAATGCAGCTTCAGGAGAACAAGTTACATAGCTAACTGCCACACCTTTAATATCCTCTCCCTCACAGTAAGTCAATAGGAGGCGAGTGTTCACAGTATGCCTCCGTAATGTACTCCAGTGAAAAAGCGAACTTTAATTAAAGAATCTCGATCAATAACAGATTTATGAAGTACACCTAAGCTACAGTACAGCCACGGAAGATGACTGCTTCATCCATCAGACTAAATGGCACGTTATATTTAGACGAGAGCGGCAATTAACCAAATTTGAGAACTCGACATTGCAAACTGAGTGTAAGAAGAATCAAAATTGTGTGACTTTGTACCCTAGATTGTTGTTTTTTGGGTATTTCTTACTCTCATGGCCATGTTAAATTCAATTGCCCACAGATTAGTACACCGTGTCCTCTCCAGAGTGAAAAACTTGAATCAGATTGAAGATTGTGGCGTGTTCTCCCAAAGTTATAAGGGAATGAATAACAGTGTAGCCACCACACATCTGTAGGACTTCCAGTTCAAGCCTAAGCTTGGGTTACTGTCTGTGTGGAGCACCACATGTTCTCCTTGTGACTGTCTGAGTTTCCTCTGGGTTCAGTCGGTAGACTGACCTTGCAGTAGACTGGTATCCATTTCAGGGTTTATTCCCACCTCACGTCTAGTGTTTCCGGCATTAACTCCGGATTCAGCGTGACCCTGATCATGATGAAGAGCTTACTGAAGATAAATGAATGTTTGTGCAGCTTCTTGTGAATGAAAATGTCTCCTGATAAATGTGCAATGCATCACTGGTGAGTTTTGAGCAAGACAGCAAGTGCAGCCATGACTCACTCACAACATGTATTCGTTTCATGCGTTTCGTAGCCAATTGTTGTGCCTCGGATCCAATCGAGGCACGGCGTGGGACATTTTTTGCAGTCCGGTGGTCGGGAACCTCTGCTTTAAGAATAATCGGATACTTAAACATTAACTCTCTCTTTCTCTCTCTCCTCCATTTGTCTTTCTGTTTCTCCCTCATGTTCTCGATCTCTCTTTGCCCTCTTTCCTAATTGAAATCGTGTTGACTCTCCATGTCCATACTTGCCAAATTCCTGTATTCTTGTGGTCAATCTCTTGCTCTTGGTCTTTGTCTCTCGCTCATTCACACACTCTCCCGTGGGGCATGCAGGTGTGTCCTCTCCACACCCTGTTGTTATCCCTCTCTCTCTCTCTCTCTCTCTCTCTCTCTCTTGCTCTCTTTCTCTCTCTCTCCCTTTCATTCTCCCTTCCTTCTCCCAGCGCAGGAAGGATATTAAACACTAATTCTCTGGCTGTAATTGGCCGGTAATAGCTATACTTACATCTCAACAGCTGCTAAGATATTACACACACTGAGTCCCATGTAGTCATGGCAGAGTTTATAGGCCTCTGTGTGTGTGTGTGTGTGTGTGTGTCTGTGTGTGCTGCTGATGCTGTGAAGGGAGCTGTAGCAGAGTGGTAAAGGTAAACTGGATAGTAAGAAGAGAACACACACACACACACACACACACACACACACACACACACACATACTGTTTATACTTGTCTAGTGTTGAGAAGTGTGTGAAGAACTCCAGGTTCTTTGATTTCCCATAGGGTTGTGTGCTAACAACTCTGTGTGCACACGTGCGCTGGTGTGTGTAAAGTAAAGAAGAGAATCGCTGACAGTTTGGAGGCGGAGTGTGCCGGACTAGCAACATTTTGATAAGCAAATGCAATTTGTTTCCTACCTTTTGAACCTTGCATGGAACGTTATCTCGCCAACGCAGGACCTCCTCTCTGTTGAGCAGGTTTAAAGTGAGACGCTAGATAAGTCGAGGACATGAGTTGATAATGAGGACATGAATCACATGCCCATAATGCGTCCTGTATGCTCCAGGATTAAAAATACATGTAAATGTGTACATCATCAGCATGAATTTGTGTGTGTGTGTGTGTGTATATATGTATGTGTATGTCACTTCTACAGCAAAAAAAGAAAAAGGATAATTTTGTAAATTCCAAATAATCTTTACAGATCTTTATTGGAAAGAGGTTAAACGATGTTTTTCACGCTTGTTTGATGAACCATAAACATTTATTGCACACGTACCTGTGGAACAGACCTTAAGACACGAACAGTTTACATGCGCTAGGCCAGGGGTGGGCAAACTTTTTGACTTGCGGGCCACAATGGGTTCTAAAATTTGACAGAGGGGCCGGGCCAGGAGCATTTGGACACGCAATGTAATTTATTATTTTTAAACATTTCAATTTAAGAAAGATCAATGGAATCACTTTCAACATTCAATACATACATTACCCAACGAAATACTCAAGCTCAATAATTTTTAATAGTTTTAAACCCCGCAAAATCATGGACGGATTGTCCTGGGAGATAGATTGTATTAAATATCCTGCCTGCAGTAGAAACTAGAAAGGGGTCTTTAAATTGAGCGATGCGCGGCGTGTTAATTAAGCTACTGTACCCCTGCTGTGCGTAAATGCGCACATTGCGCTTGATTAAAAGACGCTCCTCCAAACTTTCCATATGCATTTATTTCATAACACAGTAAAGAAACTCAAAACATTTCAGTGGGAACAGTGTCGTTGGTCTCCCTTTTTTGCCAGTGCATCAAAGTCTGGAGTTAGATTTGTCGTGGCAATTCTCAGGATAGATCCGAGGTGTTGGTCAGTTAACCGGGATCTGTGACGTGCTTTGTTGAAGTTCATGACGCTGAAGGTCTGCTCACACAGGTAGGTCGAGCCAAACAATGCCAACATCTTCTGTGCCGTCCTCCGGAGGTTTGGAAACATGGCTTCGTTAAGTGAAGCGTAAAAGTCATTCAGTTTAAGAGACTTGAACTTCTCCTTTGAGACGGAGTCAGACTGGAGATCGATCAGCTCCAATTGCAGCTCCTGCGGTGCTGTTTCGGGGTCTTGTGACAGCGGCCAGGACACCAGCTGAAGTGACTTGTCAATTTTTTCAAAATCAGAGAACCGACGGCAGAATTCTCTGTGCATGTCGTCCAGTGAGTTGCAGTATTTCTTCACGTTTCGGGTGGCCTCTTTCTGCATGGCCAGTGTGAAAATGAGAAAAATGAGCGAAAGATTTGTTTGACATTTGCCTGGAGAATAAAATCAGCTTGGATTTGAAGGCTCTCACATTTGTGTACATGCCGTGAGCACAAACTGATCTTTCCCCTGCAACTTAACGTTCAGCTCATTGATGTGTGACAATATGTCCACAGCAAACGCAAAGTCACAAAGCCAGTCCGTGTCGCTCAGCTCAGGGAATTCGTCGGATTTCCCCATTAGCTCCAAAAACGAACGGATCTCCTCTTTGAGCTCCCACACTTGTTGACACACTTTCCCCAAACTTAACCAGCGGACACGAGAGTGGTAAAGTAAGTCCTGGTGATCCGCATCGGTTTCCTCTAGGAACGTAATGAACTGACGGTGATTAAGTCGCCTCGCTTGTATGAAGTTAGCGAGTTTTGATTAAGCTTGATTAATGATTAAGCTGCAATACAGACTTGCACAGAGATTCTTGATGAATGACGCAGTGAAGAAAAATAACATCCTGGTCAGGGTTTTCTTCTTTCACTTTATCCTGGATTCTTTTCAGCAGCCCGACGTTTTTTCCAGTTCAATTTGGCGATCCATCCGTGGTGACACTGGCAAGTTTACTCCAAGGCAGCTTCATTCTCTCGATGACAGCAGACACCTGTTCATATAAGTGCTCTCCTCGCGTTTTCCCCTTCAACGATTCCATGCTCAAAAGCTCCTCCGTTATCTCAAAACTGTCAGTAATCCCTCGGATAAAAATTAGGAGCTGAGCAGTGTCTTTTATGTCGTTACTTTCATCCAGTGCTAGTGAATGTAACTTAAAGGACTCCGCCTTTTTGTTTAACTCGCTGACTATATCTTCGTCAATCAGTTCCACACGGCGAGTCACTGTCCTGCGTGATAAACTGATTTTTTCAAACTTGCCTTTGCTCTCCGGACACAAGAGATCTGCTGTCTCTACCATACATTCTTTCAAAAACTCGCCTTCGGAGAAAGGCTTGCTAGCCTTTGCTAATTTGAATGCCAGCAAAAAACTTGCCTTGGTACTTGACTCTTGAATCGCAGTTTGTCGGTGAAAAAAATTTTGCCGAGCCTGTAAATTAGCTGCCAACCTCTGAGCAGTAGCCGCCCGTCCTTCTGTTGACTGCTTGCTAGCATAGTTTGCATGCTTTGTAGCATAGTTTGCATACTCTTTGAAAACTGCAACCATTTCTTGGCATATCAGACATACAGCCGTTGATCGGACCTCAGTGAAGAAATATTTTGTTGTCCACTCCTTTTTAAACACTCGGCACTCAGTGTCCACTTTTCTTTTCTTTGGTCCGCTCATTTTTACCGAAGGGCGAAAACGGCAGCGGGAAAGTCACACTCCAACTAAGTTCGGCGGGCCGGACTAAAAAGCCTAACGGGCCGTAGTTTGCCCATGTCTGCACTAGGCGATTAAGGTCAGAGTTACAATAAGTTAGGACACTAAAGAGACCTTTCTACTGACTCTGAAAAACACCAGAAGAAAGATGTCTAGGGTTCCTGCTCACCTGCGTGAACATGCCATAGACCTGCTGCAGGGAGACATGAGGACTGCAGATGTGTCCAGAGCAATAAACTGTAATGTCTGTAATGTAAGACGACTAAGACGGTGCTAGAGGGAGACAGGAAGGACAGCTGATAGTCCTCTCAGTGGAAAATTACACGTAACCGTGTATCCCCTCAGACGTGATTGAGAACTTGTAAATGCCTCGGTGGAAGAGTGGGGGAACATCTCACAGCAATCTGGTGCAGTCCATGAGGATGAGATGCTCTGTAGTACTTAAAGTATCTGGAGCCCACCACATACTGACAGTTCCTATTAATATTGACCCCCGCTTTGTTCAGGGACTCATTATTCTATTTCTGTTCTTCAAATGTCTGTGAAACGTCTTCAGTTTATGTCTCAGTTGTTGATTGATTGTTTTTTATGTTAATACAAATATTTACACATGTTAAGAAATTTGCTGGAAATAAAAGCAGTTGAATGTGAGAGGACATGTGAGAGGGTATATACATATACAGTATATATATATATATATATATATATATATATACAATTGCAATAAAAATGATTCAACATTGTAAATCCGGTTTATTGTCAAAATTTACAGACTTTCAGCTGTTTGCGATGAATAAATCAAAAGAAAAGCAATTCAAAGAGTTCAACACAATGAATGCTTCAAGTGGTTTCCCCAAATTCAACTAAAATGCAGCTTATATAATGATTTCTCCAGTCTCAAAATTATTCAACCCCTGAACAGAATCCCTCACAACAACACAAATATGCAAAACAGGTGTTGTCTCAAGCACACCGGATGCAGCTAATCAAAGGCTTCATTGAAATATCTTAACTGAACTGGCTAGGAGTAGAAAATTAATGAAATACCTGGACTGGGCAGACAAAGGAAGCTATCAACGGCTGCAACTGAAAAGTTAGGTTGTGAAAAACCCTTGAGTGACTGTAAAGAACTTGCTGCAAGACTCGGTGGCAACAGGCACTGAGGTTTCAGTGAGCACAGTAAGGAACGTACTGAACGCAGAAGGTTCCCATGCCAGAATTCCAAGACGTACGCCACTTCTGACCCAGAAGCACAGGAAAAGTCGCTCAAAATCATATAAATAAGCCACAGAAGTTTTGGAATTCTGTTCTGTGGAGCCATGAAACAAAACTGGAACTTTTCAGCACGATGGATCAGCGGTATGTCTGGAGGAAGAGGAATGAAGAAAGATCACTCTGTCCACAGTCGAGCATGGTGGAGGCTTGGTGATGCTCTGGGGCTGCTTTGCATCCTCTGGCACTGGAAACCTGCAGCGTGTGGAAGGCGAGATGGATTCATTGAAGTATCAGGAAATCCTAGGAGAAATCGTGTGAGGAAGCAGAAGCTGGGGCGTCATTGGACTTTCCAACAGGACAATGATCCCAAGCATACCTACAATTCCATCAAGTCTTGGTTGCAGAATAAGTGATTTGTTCATTGCAAACAGATGAAAGTGTACATTTTGACAATAAACCTGATTTGCAGTGGGGGTTATATAATTTTTATTTCAACTTGGTGTGTGTGTGTGTGTGTGTGTGTGTGTGTGTGTGTGTGTGTGTGTGCACGTGCATCACATTCCAAGTCTGTACAGACTTGACAGCAGACATGAAATGGCATTATGGGCAATGAAGGCAAATTGTGCCGAACACATCAACTAAACTGTGAGGCGAGTTACAGCACGAGTATCAAGGGCATTCCATTATGTTAATATGCAAGTGGCTGCAACTTTGACACCTTCACGATCGACTGATTAATTAACACTAAAATTTATGTTCCTCAATCCTGCAGTATCACACAGTCCACACAAACGGGCCTGGAAGTGGTCCTCTAGTGCAGAAATGGCTATATCTGCAAGTTCATTTTGGTTTCAGCTCTGTCTGAGGTCCCCTGACAAAATGTTCAAAATGTAATGTGTCATTTAATCAGGAAACAAATGCTGTATACAAAATATACAGTTCTGCAGTTTTGATCTTAACTCTGAGAAGTACAGATGGATGGATTTTACAGTGAATAATATATGCACTTAGATCTAAACTTCTTTAATATATAGTTTATAGTTGTTTCTATGTGATGTGATGCAATACAAACCCAATAAGTGTAATTGTGCAAACCATTTGATTCAAATGGGAAAAAAGTGATGCTTCCTCCACTTAGACTAATAGCTAAAGTCACCACGCCTCCTTCACTTAGACTGACAGGTATAGAGGCCACTCCTCCATCACTTAGACTGACAGGTATAGAGGACACTGACAGGAATAGAGGCTACACCTCTTTCACTAAGATTGACAGGTATCGAGGATATGCCTACTTCACTTAGACTGACGGTATAGAGGCCACTCCTCCTTCACTTAGGCTGACAGGTATAGAGGCCACTCCTCTTTCACTAAGGCTGACAGGTATAGGGGACACTGACAGGTATAGAGGCCACGCCTCCATCAGTTAGACTGACAGGTATAGAGGACACTGACAGGTATAGAGGCCACGCCTCCTTCACTTAGACTGACCAATATAGAGGCCACTCCTCCTTCACTTAGGCTGACAGGTATAGAGGGCACTCCTCCTTCACTTAGACTGACGGGTATAGAGGCCACTGCTCCTTCACTTAGACTGACAGGTATAGAGGCCACTCCTCCTTCACTTAAACTGACAGGTATAGAGGACACTCTTCCTTCACTTAGGCTGACAGGTATAGAGGACACTGAAAGGTATAGAGGCCACTCCTCCTTCACTTAGGCTGACAGGTAAAGAGCAGCGGTCCCCAACCCCCGGTCCGCGGACCGATACCGGTCCGTGGGTCATTTGGTACCGGGCCGTACAGAAAGAATAAATAACTTACATTATTTCCGTTTTATTTATTATCTGGATCTGAAAAATGACCGGATTCTCTCCGTTACATCCTTCTACGACTCACTCTTGACGCATGTCAAGACGCTTTGTCTCGGTCCGTGATACGTTGAAACCTTACCATAGAGACCGAAAGAGTTAGGGGAGAGAGGATGTTACGGGGGCTAACCTAATAAAGTGCTACCAAGAGTGCGATTTCACATTGGATTCACGTTTATTATTATATTTTAAAAATACCCCAGTTTTTATGCCAGTCCTATCATTTTATTTTGTTGTATTTATCCGCCACACCTTAAAGGCCGGTCCGTGAAAATATTGTCTGATATTAAACCGGTCCGTGGTGCAAAAAAGGTTGGGGACCGCTGGTATAGAGGACACTGACAGGTATAGAGGCCACTCCTCCTTCACTTAGGCTGACAGGTATAGAGGCCACTCCTCCTTCACTTAGGCTGACAGGTATAGAGGACACTGAAAGGTATAGAGGCCACTCCTCCTACACTTAACTGACGACAGGTATAGAGGACACTGAAAGGTATAGAGGCCACTCCTCCTTCACTTAGGCTGACAGGTATAGAGGACACTGAAAGGTATAGAGGCCACTCCTCCTTCACTTAGGCTGACAGGTATAGAGGCCACTCCTCCTTCACTTAGGCTGACAGGTATAGAGGACACTGAAAGGTATAGAGGCCACTCCTCCTTCACTTAGGCTGACAGGTATAGAGGACACTGAAAGGTATAGAGGCCACTCCTCCTTCACTTAGGCTGACAGGTATAGAGGACACTGACAGGTATAGAGGCCACTCCTCCTTCACTTAGGCTGACAGGTATAGAGGACACTGACAGGTATAGAGGCCACTCCTCCTTCACTTAGACTGACAGGTATAGAGGACACTGACAGGTATAGAGGCCACTCCTCCTTCACTTAGGCTGACAGGTATAGAGGCCACTCCTCCTTCACTTAGACTGACAGGTATAGAGGACACTGAAAGGTATAGAGGCCACTCCTCCTTCACTTAGGCTGACAGGTATAGAGGACACTGACAGGTATAGAGGCCACTCCTCCTTCACTTAGGCTGACAGGTATAGAGGACACTGACAGGTATAGAGGCCACTCCTCCTTCACTTAGGCTGACAGGTATAGAGGCCACTCCTCTTTCACTAAGGCTGACAGGTATAGGGGACACTGACAGGTATAGAGGCCACGCCTCCATCAGTTAGACTGACAGGTATAGAGGACACTGACAGGTATAGAGGCCACGCCTCCTTCACTTAGACTGACCAATATAGAGGCCACTCCTCCTTCACTTAGGCTGACAGGTATAGAGGGCACTCCTCCTTCACTTAGACTGACGGGTATAGAGGCCACTGCTCCTTCACTTAGGTTGACAGGTATAGAGGCCACTCCTCCTTCACTTAAACTGACAGGTATAGAGGACACTCTTCCTTCACTTAGGCTGACAGGTATAGAGGACACTGAAAGGTATAGAGGCCACTCCTCCTTCACTTAGGCTGACAGGTAAAGAGCAGCGGTCCCCAACCCCCGGTCCGCGGACCGATACCGGTCCGTGGGTCATTTGGTACCGGGCCGTACAGAAAGAATAAATAACTTACATTATTTCCGTTTTATTTATTATCTGGATCTGAAAAATGACCGGATTCTCTCCGTTACATCCTTCTACGACTCACTCTTGACGCATGTCAAGACGCTTGTCTCGGTCACGTGATACGTTGAAACCTTACCATAGAGACCAGAGAGCGTTAGGGGGGAGAGAGGATGTTACGAGGACGCTGCTAATAAAGTTGCGATTTCACATTGGATTCACGTTTATTATTATATTTTAAAAATACCCCAGTTTTTATGCCAGTCCTATCATTTTATTTTGTTGTATTTATCCGCCACACCTTAAAGGCCGGTCCGTGAAAATATTGTCTGATATTAAACCGGTCCGTGGTGCAAAAAAGGTTGGGGACCGCTGGTATAGAGGACACTGACAGGTATAGAGGCCACTCCTCCTTCACTTAGGCTGACAGGTATAGAGGCCACTCCTCCTTCACTTAGGCTGACAGGTATAGAGGACACTGAAAGGTATAGAGGCCACTCCTCCTTCACTTAGGCTGACAGGTATAGAGGCCACTCCTCCTTCACTTAGGCTGACAGGTATAGAGGACACTGAAAGGTATAGAGGCCACTCCTCCTTCACTTAGGCTGACAGGTATAGAGGACACTGAAAGGTATAGAGGCCACCCTCCTTCCTACCTTAGGCTGACAGGTATAGAGGACACTGACAGGTATAGAGGCCACTCCTCCTTCACTTAGGCTGACAGGTATAGAGGACACTGACAGGTATAGAGGCCACTCCTCCTTCACTTAGACTGACAGGTATAGAGGACACTGACAGGTATAGAGGCCACTCCTCCTTCACTTAGGCTGACAGGTATAGAGGCCACCTCCTTCACTTAGACTGACAGGTATAGAGGACACTGAAAGGTATAGAGGCCACTCCTCCTTCACTTAGGCTGACAGGTATAGGGACACTGACAGTATAGAGGCACTCTCCTTCACTTAGGCTGACAGGTATAGAGACACTGAAGGTATAGAGGCCACTCCTCCTTCACTTAGGCTGACAGGTATAGAGGACACTGACAGGTATAGAGGCCACTCCTCCTTCACTTAGGCTGACAGGTATAGAGGACACTGACAGGTATAGAGGCCACTCCTCC
>CM022764.1:23711051-23716051 GCA_012411365.1 Ameiurus melas | reverse complement strand
TTGGGTCGATGTCATGCGGAAAGGTCAACCTTTGTTCACCCAAGTCTGTTCTCGCTTTGTCATTATTGGATCTGCCAAAAACGTCAATTTAATACATTTGAAATGAAACATAAAGCACAATAAAGTGTGCAAAGGTGGTGTGAATTATTTCTACACTCAGTGGAGATCAGTTCCAGAGGGGAAAAAATCGTTTACATTTTAGCTCACTTTTCAGGTTTTATAGTTGTAGCTCAGTTCTGTCTGAATATTTCATCATTAACAGTGAATGTGACCAACATTACTGCAGTCCTCTTTCTCTCTCATTATCTCTTTCTCCTTTTCTTTCTTTCTTGCTTTTTCTTTCTTTATTTATTTATTTCTTTTGTTTGTTCTTTCTTTCTCCTTTTCTTTCTTACTTTTGTGTTCTTTCTTTCTTTCTTTCTTTCTTTCTTTCTTTCTTTCTTTCTTTCTTTCTTTCTTTCCTTCTCTATTTTTTCGTTCTTTCTTTTTTTCTTTCTTTCTTTCTTTCTTTCTTTCTTTCTTTCTTTCTTTCTTTCTTTCTTTCTTTCTTTCCTTCTCTCTTTTTTCATTCTTTCTTTCATCCGTTCTTTCTTTCTTTCTTTCTTTCTTTCTTTCTTTCTTTCTTTCTTTCTTTCTTTCTTTCTTTCTCTCTTTTTTCATTCTTTCTTCCATCCGTTCTTTCTTTCTTTCTTTCTTTCTTTCTTTCTTTCTTTCTTTCTTTCCTTCTCTCTTTTTTCATTCTTTCTTTCATCCGTTCTTTCTTTCTTTCTTTTTTCGTACTTTCTTTCTCCTTTTCTTTCTTACTTTCGCTTTCTGTCTTCTGTTCATTATGTCTTTCTTTCATTCTACTGTTCTTTCTTTCTTTCTTTCTTTCTTTCTTTCTTTCTTTCGTTTGTTCGCTCGTTCTTTCTTTCGTTCGTTCTCTCATTTCTCCAGTCTGTACTGGATTCTGTTTCCATGTGCTTATGTTTTCATTTCTCTCCCCCAATCCTATCATTGTTTTCTTCCTCAGTTGTGTCCACTTGCTCCATGTTAGCTCACACGTTATTGTGTCTGCTTATAGCCCTGCTGTTTCTATGCCTTGTCGCAAAGCCGTCTCATGCACACACCGTATGTCTACGATCATGGAGTATTCTAGTTTCTTACTGCCTACCTGTGTATTGACCGGAACTTTGACTTTGCTTTGTAGTTGGTCCTAAAGAAAACACACACCGATCACCCACAGTTGCTTCCTTCCTCATGCCTCCTCCATGCACGTTACTATTCCTTTCTTTGTCCTTCCCGCAATCCCATTTGTCACAGGACCTCTTATCTCCGCGTTACGCTGTATAACGTTTCTCATGTTGTGCTACGCTAAATGTTTGCAGGTGGTGGTGAACGGTGATCAGAACTCGGTGGTCCTCCAGCATCTGAACTCTGTGACGGAGTACCAAGTGGCCGTGTTCGCTGTCTACAGTAACTCTGCCAGTGAAGGTCTGAGAGGCAGTGAAACCACATGTGAGTTCCTGCACCACCGCACCACTGCTCTGACAACTCCTTCACTGACTCATTCTGTCTCTGCGGAGATCATTTAATCACAGCCAGCTCGTAGTGTGACAGATCTCTCTCTCTCTCTCCTTCAACATGACTTTGTTACGGTGTAGCAAAGTAAACTCTCCTTTAACGCACAAGAAAAAAAAGAGAACATTTAACTGACCGGACTAAAATGTCTTCATTTCTTAAGTATAAAATGTTCAAGCTAGGAGAGGTTATGCAACCATTCCATAGATATTCAATAGGGTTCAGGTCAGGGCTTTGACAAGGCCAGTCCAGAACATCCACCTCGTTCCAAACAAGCCACTCCACGGTAGCTTTGACCTTGTCCTGTTGGAAAATGAACCTCCAACCAATTTTTACACAATTTCTTTGTACTTGGCTCCGTTCATCCACACCTCAATCTCGACACGTTCCCCAGTTCCTGCAGATGAGAATCATCCACACAGCAGTATGCTTCCACCACCATGCTTCCTAGTCGGGATGCTGTTGTTTGGGTGATGGATCGTGTTGGCATTCGTGACAAAAAGTTCTACTTTGACCACAGAACCTTCAGCAAGTTTGTCGCAGGAACATTCGGTGTCTTTATGAAAGCTTCATACAGTACTCCAGACCTTTTTGAGAAATGGATTTCTTCTTGCCACCCTTCCATTCAGGCGTGAAGTGTAATGCATACGTTTTCTCTGTTGGCCATTAGATCCTGTAGGTCCTTCAAAGTTGCCATTGGACTCCTGATGACCTCTCTGACCAAGTGTCTTCTTCCCTGACTAGTCGTGAATGATGCCCAGATTTTGGGAGACTGTGGGTGGTGCCATGCACTTCTTAAGGATGGACTTAACAGTACTCCCGGGTATCTTCAAATATTTTTATATCCCTTATTCGGCCCGTCCCTTTCCGCGACTTTGTTGCAGAGTTGTTTTGCGAGGTCTTCGGCGGCCGTTGCAGTTAAAACGCAGCCGATCGCTTTTCTAGGTACCCAAGATCATAGGCAGCACTTGGCAGAGCTAGGATTCAAATATGAAGTCTGCAAAACAATTTCTCTCGAACGTTTCCTTATTTTCCCGAAGCAACTCTATAGCATACGCTTCACAGTATGAAAACAGCTCTCTAACACGTCGCCTTTAGCTCGAACAGAAGCAGGCTGCAACAGCGAGATAACATGTGAGGCACTGTGAGTCACCTACTTGTTAATCACTCAGAGGAGCTTCAATTAGACCAACTCTGCAATTTATTTCTCCAAATCGCTTGTTTACTGGGTGTGTGTGTGTGTGTGTGTGTGTGTGTGTGTGCGTGTGTGTGTGCGCGGCAGTTTTTGGTGTCTTGCCATGTGTGGATGTCAAAGCTGTCTTGTGCTGTGGAGTTCAGACACGACCTCATCTAGCATCCCAGCGCAGACAGTGGGACTGCAACTGGGATACAAATACATTAGCAAGATTGATATACTTATTCCGTTTTCTAAGTAACACACACACACACACACACACACACACACACACACACACACACACACACACACACACACACACACACGCATTAAATAGACAGCAATGATTCTAACCTTGTGTGAAAGTTAATGGAGCTAGAGAGAAATGACAGGTGTGTAGCGTGTGGGTGTGTGTGTGTGTGTGTGTGTGTGTGTGTGTATGTGAACATTTGGGATTGTGCAATCCGTCAGCAAAGACTGATAGACTACTAGATGAGCTAAAAACAACTTTTAGTCCCTGTGTACCAAAGCACAAAAAAGCCTGGTATATCTATTTGATTATTTCATGGTTGGATAGATTGATGGGGTGGGATATTTATATTTATTAGAAAACTTCTTCTTTTTTTTTTTTTTTTTCAGCTGCAGGCATTTTTAATATTTAAAAAAATATAAAAAAATAATTAAGTGCAATAAGTGCACACACACACTATAAAGCCCTTTTCAGAGCCAAGAACAGTTCAATATAGATTATTATTGATGAACAAGCACAAGATAAAAAACTAAGTTTGAAATGTACTGAAGCCTATTTGTTTGACTCTCCGTATCTCCTGGAGCAGATTTACCATTCATATTCATGATGCTTAGACAATAAAACTCTGGCGCAACTCTAGAGTCCGAGGTTTCCCTTGAGGTTCCCATTAGGTTTCCCAATAGACTTCCATTCAAAATATTGTCATGTGGTGGCATTGTAGTGCATTTTACTTTTAATGCATGCACAAGTGCATTTTATATTCCAGTGTTTTGAGGCGCATAAGTCACATGAACCAAACATGGCAACACCCTGGACCTGTACTGAATAATGCACCAATGGGCAACCCCCATTCAAATAAATTCTGGCTAATAACAAGTTCAGTACCTATACTATATAATCCATGGTTTGATGTTGATGTCTCCCTTTTTGACTCATCAAGATCTTAATTAAAATAACCTTATTATTAGAGAAAATGACCATAAGACTGATAAAGAATAAAGAATAAAAAATCTTTACTGTAAAGAATAAAATAAAATAAAAAATCATTTTAATAACTGTAAGAATGCAGCTCACACAGAAATACTTGGTGTCAGAATTAAACACATGCAACCATTATGAGAAGGTTCTTGTAATACTTGTAAGTGTGACAGAACTGTGACAGGAATGGTTGAAGCATTAAACAAAATAGTTTGTTCAAATCTGGGAGTACAGCGAAGAAGACGCTCTCAAACTGCAAAGCAAAAATGAGAGAAATACGGCTGTGGCACGTGAAAAAAAAAATTAAATGAAATCAAGCATGAACAGTTTAATTAAATTAGTGCACTTTGTGTTCTTTAACAGCTTAGCAGATGTGTTTTCATATATTCTAGAGCTGGAGCCTAAAAACAAGGTTGGAATAATAAAAGTTGAATAAGAACAAAAAGTTGTTTTAGAAGTCACGTTTAGGAAACGTATTTGTCGCTGTTAGGGGCCAAGCACTTCACAGTTTATAGGCACCCTATTGTAATTGTATGCTTTCTTATTATTATTATTATTATTATTATTATTATTATTATTAATATGAATAATATTGTTATTATACTCTGACATGGGAGTGTAGAACACTTTGTAAATGTTTTCTTTCAATGAAATTTGGCACAAAGCTACAGTACAGTCTCACCTCCCTACACAGTAATTATAGTGTACGCCCCTCAAGCAAACTAGCACCGTCAACAGAACAAAATCTGGATATATGTTTGCAATAATAACTACGCAATGTAACGTAATAGCATCCCTATTGCCTTTCTTTCTGATTCTTTGAGTCATGCCATGTCCAGAGTATATTGACACCATATTGGATATTGTACTAGTAGAATGGTAGGTTGTTGCACTTCTTTTCCTACACGTTGTGTCCGTTCATCACAGCCTCATGCGAACAAAACGCATTGGAATTTTTACTGGATTATTTTGAAAGCAAGATTTTTGTATATGCTCATCCATAACGTGGGAACAAATGTAAAAGTCGGCTTTTTA
>CM022764.1:23691051-23706051 GCA_012411365.1 Ameiurus melas | reverse complement strand
GTGTTTATTTGTCATTTTACGAAAGCTTCAAGTGCGGTTAATTATTAGTCGTGCTGTATGTGCAAATAGCTGCGTCCTAAACCGCGTACTTACCGTCTATATAGTAGCTCAGACACGTGTATTTCTCCTACTATATAGAAAGTAAGTACTCGGTTTGGGACGCAGCCGCGCTCTCTTGTTTGCCGTCAAACGGTCGAGCGCTGCCGTGTGTGTACGCGTCCTGTCGCACAATACGGTGAAAACTCCCACACGACGTTAATAGTGTGATTAAGGTGTGTACATGTCTGTAATGCGACTAAAACAGGAACACTCCACACGTGTTAATTCCATTCGTTTTTACTTTGTGTATGACTATAGCCGGATTAAGGTCATCAATAATCTCTGTTTACATGCTAGTTTCTTAATCAGAGTATCGTCTTAATCGGGTTAATATCGGATTATTGAATAATGATGAATAATGTTGTTTTTTGTTTTTTTTTGCTTCAGTATGCAGTTCTGTCCGAACCTAAACCTAAGCTTTAACGAACATGAAAATGCATTTAAAATATCGATTTATTTCACACAGATGCTCGGGACATTTTCACCCTGATAATAACGTCAATGTTTAAATTGCTATACAGTTTCAGGAGATGGTCTGGGTCGGTACCGAACAGAACCCCAGGGTTCAAGTACCTTCACATGAGCGGTATGCAAGCAGTATTTAATTGAACGAAGCGTCTAATTTCTCTCGTTAGGTTGAAGTGGGTCGAGTTACCACGAAGTCGCTTAGTGACCTGACGTCTTTGACAGAGTACACCGTTGCCATCTACGCCATCTACGATGAGGGGCAAGCTGATTCCCTCACAGACAGCTTCACAACCAGTGAGAACGACCACAAATGTGTTTATCACACTGTTTACATTTACATTTGTGCACCAAGCAGCAGCCATGTTCTTGTGTTGTGTCCTTGTGTATGTGTGTGTGTGTGTGTGTGTGTGTGTGTAGAGTCAGTTCCTGTCCCGGTGAGAGTGACTAGCAGTGAGGTGACCACAGACAGTTTCAGACTGAGCTGGAAGCATGCAGCATCTGACATTTCCTTCTACAGGCTCTCCTGGATGCCAGCCAACGGAGGAGAGACCAGAGAGGTAGTGGGGCCACACACAGACCTACCAGCAAAACAGAAACCATACACTTGTACACACACTTATGAGTCAGGAGGATTTATCTCTCTGTTTGGTATATAAATCACCTTCTTACCAGCCTCTACACGTCAGATTTGAGCAGCAAGAATATAAGTATGCATCTAATGAAACTGTATATCAGGATACAACGGGTAAAACAGGCTCCCATCAACTAGTCTCTTCCTACGGAGCCCATTTTATCCTCACCTACATCTAATTCACACAAAGCTAACCTAATGTATGATGCAAGCTCAGAGGTGCTTGTGTTTCCAGTTTAAGCCCAAAATGAAGATGAAATAAATATATATATATATATATATATATATATATATATATATATATATATATATATATATATATATATATATATATATATATATATGTGCACTCTTTATAGTAGGTTTGTATTATTTTTAGAACTGGAACATTGAGATCGGACCTTTAGATCGTGAACCCTGCAGGGACGCGGCATCCTCCGTCGTGCTGGAACGACATAGCGATGAGCTGAATAGAATGACCTTCAATGAAGAAAAACGTTGACAGGATAAAAGAACGTGGCTTGAATACACAGTTCCTTAATTCAAATACACAGTGCTCTGTACGAAATGAATTACATACCGAAAATATCAAAATGGATAACATTGTATTTGGGGATTAGTAATGATAATAATGTAATTATGTAATAACCTCCAAAAAATGTGTGCGATGAAGTCTTGGCAAACCCTGGTGTGTGGTCCACCTCAGCAGTCCAGGTCCCCAGCTCACGACAGAGTTCAGTCTGTTTCTCAGTTAAGGGTCTAATGAGCTGATAAATATCAACGTCTACACAGTCTGATTCACATTTATACATTTACTATTGGCACTAAACCCCATCGTATACATTTCCGAACAAGGTGCCGGTGTATATTTATTGTTATGCTACACTTCTTACTATGCTTGTTAAAATGATTGGGAATGTTGATATTGATTTTACTGCAATCGTTTTTCAAGTTGTTAATATGACATGCAGATCTGAATTCGATTTCTCTTGCCTTCTGTCTCACTTCTTTTCTCTGATATTTCCCCATCCTATATACAGTGCTGTGAAAAGGTATTTGCATCTGATTTCTGGTGTTTTTGTGTACATCGCGCACTAAGTTGTTTCAGAAAGGAAAACTAAATCTAAGATAAATCAAAGGCAACCCGAGTAAACACAAAATACAGTTTTTCAACGAAAATGTAATTGATTGAAGCAAAAAATACCAACTGGGCCTGTGTGAAAATGTACTTTCCCCCGTAGTTGATAATTCACCAAATCTATGAGACTGCATTCATAATGGGGTTCAGCTGGACTAGACACATCCGGGCCTGATTACTGCAAACCCTGTTCAATCAAATCATCGCTTAAATAGAACTTTTTCAACAGCATGAAGTTGGTTAAAAGCTCTTACTCAATAACACACTATGTCAAAGTTGAAAGAAATTCCAGAGATGATGAGGAAGAAGGTAATTGACATACAGTAGTCGGAACGGTTACAAAGCGATTTCGAAGGCTCTGGGACTCCACAAGAACCACAGTGAGAGCCGTAATCTCCAAATGGAAAAACTCTGCACAGTAGTGAATCTTCCCAGAAGAGTCCAACCTTCCAAAATTCCTCCAAGAGCACAACATCAACGACTCATCCAGGAAGTGACAAAAGAGCCAAGGACAACATCAAAGGATCAACAGACCTCTCCTGCATTAATAAAGGTCACTGTTCATGACTCCAATATCAGAAAGACACGGGGCAAAAATAGCATCCATGGAAGAGTAGTGAGGTGAAAACCACCGCTAACCCAGAAGAACATTAAGGGTCATCTGAATTTAGCCAAAGCACACCTTGATGATTCTCAAACCTTTTGGGAAAAAAATCTGTGGATTGACGAGTCGAAAGTGGAACTTTTTGGAAGACACAGGTCCCGTTACATCTGCCGTAAACCATTCACAGAATTCCACAATAAGAACATCATACCTACTGTCAAGCCTGGTGGTGGAAGTGTGATGGTGCAGGGATGCTTTGCTGCTTACGGGCCTGGGAAACTAGCAATAATTGAGGGAAACATGAATTCTGCTCTCTACCAACAAATCCTAAAGGAGAATATTGGGTCTTCAGTCCGTAAATTGAAACTCAAGTGCAACTTGATTATGCAGCATGACAATGATCCAAAGCATAGGAGTAAATCCACTTCTGAATAGCAAGCAAAAAAGCTAAATTAAAGTTTTGCAGTGACCTAGTCAAAGTCCTCAGTTGAACCAATTGTGGCAGGACCTTAAATGTGCACTTCATGCTCGAAAACCCTGCAATGTGGCTGAACTAATGCAGTTCTGCAAGGAAGAGTGGGCCAAAATTCCACCCCAGTGCCCTGAAAGACTGATCTCCTCTTATCTGTTATCATTTAAATGTAGTTATAGTTGCTAAAGGTGGCGCAACCAGATTGGAGGGGGGTTACATGGGTGATAGGTGTTGGATCATTTTTATTTGCTTCAATAAAAATAATAATAAATAAATAAAAACTGTCTTGTTTGTTTACTCAGGTTGCCTTTGCTTTATGTTTTTCGTTTAAATATCTAAAACTATTTAGTATGAGATGTGTACAAAAATAGAAGAAATCAAATACTTTTCCACAGCGCTGTATTTACTGAAAGTGATGACCAGTGATACGCCCACATTTTATCCTCTCAAATTCTCTTTAGCTCTTCTCTGGTATATACTGCAGATTTTTGATCTTACCTCACTTGTACTGTCACCATTGCTTACAGATATATGGTTTGTTATCTCTGTCCATATATGGAAGTCTTACAGTACTGTAGCTTTATGTCTTTTTTTTTTAGTTTTCTGTTTTTGACATAACGTCAAATTATTTCTTTCATTCTTTCTTTCTTCCTTTCCCTCTCTCTTCCCCCTCTAAAGATGGTGATTGGTGGTAATCTGAATTCCTATGTGATTACGGGTCTGAGGCCGCTAACTGAGTATGAGGTCACTCTCACGGCCATCTACAAAGACAAAACTGAGAGTGAGAAAGTTGTGCTCAGTGAAGCTACAGGTAATAAAACACCACACACAGCACTAATCCCATCAGGATTAGACAGGTAAACGAATATCAAACACAGTACTAATCTTGTGAATGAGACTACAGCTAATCAAACACCACACACAGCACTAATTTCATCACTGAAACTACGGATAATCTAACACCAAACACAGCACTAAACCCATCAGTGAATGTACAGATAATCTAACACCAAACACAGCACTAATCCCATCACTGAAACTACAGATAATCTAACACCAAACACAGCACTAATCCCATCACTGAAACTACGGATAATCTAACACCAAACACAGCACTAAACCCATCAGTGAATGTACAGATAATCTAACACCAAACACAGCACGAATCCCATCACTGAAACTACAGATAATCTAACACCAAACACAGCACGAATCCCATCACTGAAACTACAGATAATCTAACACCAAACACAGCACTAATCCCATCAGTGAATGTACAGATAATTTAACACCAAACACAGCACTAATCCCATCAGTAAATGTAGAGATAATCTAACACCAAACACAGCACTAATCCCATCAGTGAATGTACAGATAATCTAACACCAAACACAGCACTAACCCCATCAGTGAATGTACAGATAATCTAACACCAAACACAGCACTAATCCCATCACTGAAACTACAGATAATCTAACACCAAACACAGCACTAATCCCATCACTGAAACTACAGATAATCTAACACCAAACACAGCACTAATCCCATCACTGAAACTACAGATAATCTAACACCAAACACAGCACTAATCCCATCACTGAAACTACAGATAATCTAACACCAAACACAGCACTAATCCCATCACTGAAACTACAGATAATCTAACACCAAACACAGCACTAATCCCATCACTGAAACTACAGATAATCTAACACCAAACACAGCACTAATCCCATCACTGAAACTACAGATAATCTAACACCAAACACAGCACTAATCCCATCACTGAAACTACAGATAATCTAACACGAAACACAGCACTAATCCCATCACTGAAACTACAGATAATCTAACACGAAACACAGCACTAATCCCATCACTGAAACTACAGATAATCTAACACCAAACACAGCACTAATCCCATCACTGAAACTACAGATAATCTAACACCAAACACAGCACTAATCCCATCAGTGAATGTACAGATAATCTAACACCAAACACAGCACTAATCCCATCACTGAAACTACAGATAATCTAACACCAAACACAGCACTAATCCCATCAGTGAATGTACAGATAATCTAACACCAAACACAGCACTAATCCCATCACTGAAACTACAGATAATCTAACACCAAACACAGCACTAATCCCATCAGTGAATGTACAGATAATCTAACACCAAACACAGCACTAATCCCATCACTGAAACTACAGATAATCTAACACCAAACACAGCACTAATCCCATCAGTGAATGTACAGATAATCTAACACCAAACACAGCACTAATCCCATCACTGAAACTACAGATAATCTAACACCAAACACAGCACTAATCCCATCAGTGAATGTACAGATAATCTAACACCAATAATTAACAGCCGAATTGTTGCGCCAAGAACTTGCCTTGTTTCTTTCTATAATTTTTTGCCCTTCAAATATTTATTTATATAATCCTTTTCCCCTCTTTCGTAGTTGCTAGATCAACAACAGTGGCCACTACGACCACTACTACTGCAGGTATTCAGAATGGCTATGGAGTTATTTAGATAAAGGCTTTCTAAAAACGCACTGCTTTTTAAGATCTCTGTTCTGTGCGCATATTTGTAGTGGTTAGGACGGGCGTGCGAGGTCTGCAGCTGAGTGATTTTACGACGTTCAGCATGGGCGCATCTTGGGAACTGCAAGGATCAAACGTGTATCAATATAGAGTGTCCTACATTTCAACACGTGGAGACAGAGCCGAACAAGTGGTGAGTGCAGAAGATTCTATTAACACTAACACTGTCCTGATACACTACAGCCATCACCCATGCTGACACACTTGCTTTCCATGTAAGCTGGGTTGTTTTAAACATGCCATATCTTCGGTTTTTACATGTTTTATAGGACTTTATTTGATGCTTGGCTAGAGGCTCTCTATGTACTAAACCCCTCATGCGGTTTGCTCCTCTAAATACTGCTCATTTTATTTGTGCCTGTTTTTATATTTATGTCCAGCTCGAGTATTCAACCTCCCTGGCAGAGGTTCAGCACCATAAATAGATTGGACAGTTCTTCGCATATAAAGATGCTTTTGGTCAACCAACTTTGATGTTTAAAAGCTTCTCAGAACTCTGTGTCAAATGAAATTCTCCAAAATACTCCATGAAGTGCATGCTATATATAATTTCATTTTGGACAGGGTGCCAGTCCATCTCAGGGCGCAATCACACACCCATTCATACTCTATGGACACTTTTGAACACACCAATCAGGCTACAATGCATGTCTTTGGACTGGGGGAGGAAACCTGAGTACCCGGAAGAAACCCCCGAAGCACGAGGAGAACATGCAAACACCGCGCACACACACAGGGCCATGGCGGGAATCAAACCCCAAACTCTGGAGGTGGGAGGCAAACGCGCTAATCACTACTGATAATCTCCTAGAATTATTCAATTTACAACTCCAGTTCCGAAAAAGTTGGGTCAGTATGGAAAACGCTGTTAAAGCAAAGAGGAGTGATTAGTATATGTACTTTGATATGTATTTAAACAAAAAAGACAAGGCATAAAGACAAGGTATTTGATCCGACCAGCGCAAGAAGTTCAATACTAAATAATATGCGTAAGTAAATAAGGTAAATAATGTAAGCAGGGCCTTGCAGCATAGTTTCATCATCTGTCATCGTGACTAGAACTTTAACACAATATTTTTCATGTATGGAAAAAAAAAAGGATCAGTATATAAGAGCGCTCTATTTTTTCCCCAGAAGTTCTTGTACACAGTTCCTTTTGAGATTTATGAGGCTGATATTTAGGCATATTTTAGGCACATATTGCCCGGTAAAAAAGAAAACAGACAGAATAAGCAACACTGCCGGCCAGTGGTGTAGCCATCATTCCAGATGTGTGTGTATACCCCATGTGAGCGTGGGCGTGATGCGTGAAACGTGACGTGCGTGACCAATCGTCATGGCGACGTCAGGTCACGTAAAGACGAATAGACACATAGACGAAGTGAAGAAGAATAGAGTGTTCCTGAAAAGGTCAAATGTGTATTTTTAAGGTGAATAATTTGTTCAAATGCAAAATTGTACACAGCATACTGTATGGATCGTAAAGAAGACCATGGCCTGGTGTGTGGTGTGGATGTCTGATGTAAATCTGGTTTGCGGAGGATGTGTTAATGTCTCACTGACGATGAATGGACCTCTATGATTTGCTGCTGTGTTATCTGTGATCTATCAGATTGTAGTGTATTGTGTAGACACACACACACAGTCCCATTAAGCATGCCCATTAAGCACCCTGTGTTATAGTGCTAATGCATTCTGGTGTATACATACATATACGTACTAATCTCTGTGTTATGATCTACAGACTAATCTCTGAGCTTTCATCACAGACATGACCTGGAACCGTCCCGTGTTCAGTACGGTGTTATTTACCGTGACACTCTTTCAAACGAGTCCTCGAAATGTTATTGCGTCATGATATTTATCCGAAAACCTGTTTTCGAAATGGTAAACATTCGACAGGCTGTGGCTTGTAGCCTGTATAGTAGTTTATGATCACAAGGATCTCTGTAGGGTTATGGGTGTAACTGTCTGCACGAGCTTAGCATCAAGGAACCCGTGTGCATATGTGGTCAGGTGATTGAATGTAAATCAATAAGAATAGGTAAAATATGTATTTGATGAGGAATAAAACATGTGCCGTTACAGGAAAATAACCAAGAGTGCGGTGGTGTGGCATTAGTCATTTTCCAGTAACAGCACATCTGTAGTGACTACGTTTACATGGACAGCAGTAATCTAATTATTGACCTTATTCTGAATAAGACAATATTCTGATTAAGGTGTTTACATGAGTCGCTTTTAGAATATTCCTTTCATGTACCCGTGTTACATGTTATAGGACATGTATACACCTGATGGCCACATCAGGTGTGGCTTCTGATTGGTTGGAATGAAACCCTGCATCCACAGAAGATCGGACACCCCCGGTGCTTTAAGTGATTGGATTTTACCTGCATTTTTCTGATTCTGATTGTCTCTCTCACAAAAACAGCATGTGTAAACAGACCTAAACCCTAAGTGTACTACTTCCTGTACTGTAGATGATGGTGCCTGGCAGTCAGAACGCGGCGGTGCTGCAGCCGTTGCTGTCAGATACCGAATACAGAGTGAGCGTGTCAGCCATCTATGCAGACGGAGAAGGGCCTGCCGTTACACGCTCTGCTCGCACGTGTACGTGTCTAATCCATGGGTAATGTAGAGTGTATAGTACCGAGAGCGTCCTTTCGCAATCATTACTAATCTTTTTCTTCCGCAAAAGTGCCTCTCATCGCTCCTAAGAACCTGAAAGTGTCGGAGGAATGGTACAATCGCTTCCGCATCACCTGGGACACCCCGCCCTCTCCCACCATGGGATACAGGGTCATCTACCAGCCTGTCTCAGGTAAACACACTTCCCCTTGGATTATCCTTCGACAGAAAATAAACATTCGCGTGCAATCTTTTCTTCTGTTGGACTGCACTGCATATTTCGCACACTTTAATTCATTAATTGGACCATATGCAGGACTTTTCACTGAAACGGCTGAGGTGCCCAGACGTCGCTCGTGTATAGACGTTTTTCGTGCGCGTTTGTGTGTGTTGGTCGGCATCATCGTGTGTGTTTCTGTGCGTGTGTGTGCAGCACCCGGCCGTGCTCTGGAGACGTTCGTCGGCGACGATGTAAACACCATGCTGATCTTAAACTTGATGAGTGGGACGGAGTACAGCGTTAAGGTCATTGCCACGTACACCACAGGCTCCAGCGAGGCTCTCGCTGGCCGAGCCAAAACACGTGAGTTCCCCAACAGCACAACACAGTCTGTCTCTGAGACACGCGGGGCAACCGCAGCATCGTCAGACGGCTGCGGCGACGCCGAAATCCCAACATAAGGCATAGACTTTTCTGTTGTGACACTCGGTAGACACACACCTGTCTAACAGATCAACTTGCATGAGTGCTATGAATACATAGGATAAAAAAAAAAAAAAAGAATTAGCTTGTATTTTCTCATTTGTAAGTTAATCAGTTCATACAGATCTATATTCCGTTAATTAAATTACACCAAAAATAATCTATCAGCTCCTCTAATTGAACTCTTTTTCTTTTTCAATTTCTGGCTCTCTTTGTCTCTCTCTAGTGTTCCTGGGTGTGACTAATCTGAACACCTATCAGGTACGACTGAACAGCATGTGTGCTCAGTGGCAGCCTCATTCTCACGCCACCCAGTACCGCGTGTCCATCGAGTCCCTGCTCAGTGAGTACACCTTCACCCCTTGGACACTTCTCAGATCACAGCATTGTTAACGTCCCCCTAAGGGGAAATCGTAGTTTTATGATCTGTCGTCGTTTATGAGCTCACTGAACTCATCGTTAAAGGTTGTTAAATGAGCCGTCGGGGGCGTGAGGGATTGAATTTGTTTCCCGCCCCCTTTTTTTTCAAAACGGATTAAAAAAAACGGCGGAAGATTCTAGTTGACAGATGAATCATTTATGGTTGATTTCAACAAGGGGTGTTTATGAAGCGTATTGAAACACAGCAGCGAAGGTATCGCAGTGTATTCCATCCGGTTTGATTTGGGTAACACGATGAAAGGAACTTTCCAAAAATCCAGATCCCTAACGAGCAAGCCAGAGGGGAGAGCGGTGAGGAAAACTTCGCTGAAACGTCATGAGCAAGGAACCTTGAGAGGAACCAGACTCACTCAAGGGAACCCGACCTCATCTGGTTGACATTGAATAGTGGGATTATAAATCACGAGAGTATTCCAGTGCAGAAGAGGAAATATTTAGGATGTTCAGTGTGAGCAGATTGTGAATACGAGTCCAGGGATGAGTACAGGACAGTGTTTATGATTACAGAAATATAAAATCTACAGTCTCCAAGTGAGACTATCCACTGACGCACGGGTGACACGTGGGCGTAAACTGCTTTTGGGAAACTATGATTTAGACATTACTGTGTGAGTTGAGATTTTTTTTAGGGATTTGTGTGTGTGTGTGTGTGTGTGTGTGTGTGTAACTTTAACCCAATTTATCATTTTTCATTTTTTCCAAACGAAGACGCGTCCTGTCTCAAGCTGCATCAGTCCAATAAAAGAGCTGATTTAGCAGAAACACACACCGAATCACCGGAAAAGACCTCTTGCCTTTGTGCAAACTCCATATGGAGTTCTGACTAAGACGCGTGTGTAGTGTTAGTTTTTCATGAGCGTGAGGGCGGGAGATGGTCGAGGGTTATAATCAGGCACGCTCTCACTCTCTCTCATGGTGGGGATAAAGAACTGAGCTCTTGGTAAATCTGCCCTCTGTAAAGAGAGACAAACGCCCGAGGCTCAGCCGGATATGAAAGGCACTCTGATCTTGCCTGCACATACACACACACACACACACACACACACACACACGCACCGCATACTAATGTCATATTGAATGTGGAACTTCAGAATTTGGTACGGGTTCGAGGCATCTGGATTGTTGATTGCTACACAGCCGTTATGCGCTTTTAGCCCAATACTTTTAAAACATGCGATCATGTTCTCATAATATGTAAATTAATATGAGTCTATGCAAAAGAGGATTTCAGGACAAACACTCGAGTGAGACTACTTTTTCCCCATCCCACAGTGCATCTTCTACACACTGTACATACAAAAGTACTACAATGTAATATAATACCGTGAGTGAGTGTGTGTGGGCATTGATAATCAGTGTGTGTGTGTGTATACTGTGCAGCTGTGCTGTACTGATAGCAGTGAATGAGTGTAATTTGAATAGTGGCCGCGTGGTGAGATTGATGGGAGAATGCTGTTTGTCTCAGTGTTGTAATACGGCGTAATCCTGAACGTTGACGGTGGTGGAGATGAATGTTCCTGTTTCAGCACTTATGAGCTGCTGAGATGCATCAGGTGAGGCTGGGGAGATGGGCAGAGAGCTTTATAATAGCTGAGGAGTCGAATCCAGTGCATTAAATGTGGCAAACTTTTGAACCCTGCAGTAGGGAGCTATGGCAGTAAAGCTCAGAAATAAATCTTACGTTGTACATTGTGAGCAATTTGCTATTTATTTATTTTTTTTACCGTATGAACCGCTTCTGGTCTGCAGTGTGGTGGATTTGGAGGATGTATAACTAGGCTTAACACTTCAATCCATTAGGACTGTGCTACACTTCACTGTGGCACTGAGGCAACACCTCCTTTACTGAGACCACACCTCCCTCACTGAGACTGAGAGGCACTGAGGCCACACCTCCTTTACTGAGGCCACACATCCCTCACTGAGACTGAGAGACACTGAGGCCACACCTCCCTAACTAAGACTGAGAGACACTGTAGCCACACCTCCTTACTGAGGCCACACCTCCCTCACTGAGACTGAGAGACTGAGGCCACAGCTCCTTTACTGAGGCCACACCTCCCTCACTGAGACTGAGAGACTGAGGCCACAGCTCCATTACTGAGGCCACACCTCCTCACTGAGACAGAGACTGAGGCCACAGCTCCTTTAATGAGGCCACACCTCCCTCACTGAGACTGAGAGGCACTGAGGTCACACCTCCTTTACTGAGGCCACACCTCCCTCACTGAGACTGAGAGACACTGAGGCCACACCTCCCTAACTAAGACTGAGAGACACTGAAGCCACACCTCCTTTACTGAGGCCACACCTCGCTCACTGAGGCTGAGAAATACTGAGGGCACACCTCTTTTACTGAGGCCACACCCCCCAAACTGAGACTGAGATTTTTTTTTATATTGTACACTAAGAAGTGAGAGGCACCTTTACTGATGGCGGGACAGGCCGAGGCCAGAAAAAAAAACCACCGGGGCCTGAGAGACGCGGGGGGGAGAGGCCCCAACCCCGAGGGGAGAAAGAACACAAAATTTATGGGGGGGGGAGAGTGGGGAGAAAAAACCGAAAAAAAAATAAAAAAGGAAAAAAGAAAAATGTGGAGACAACCGCCAAAAAATCCCATCCACCTCGGGAGTTTGAATATGAAGGGAACAGCGGTATAGCATTACTTAATCATGACAAGAATAGAATAAGAGTTCCTACTGTGTTAATAAACATGAGTTTCAAAAAAAAGTTGTTAAGGTGTTTGGACCTTGGGTTTTCACGTGCAGCGAAGGAGGAGCGAGTTGTAGATGACTCCAGGAAGAAGAAGCAGAAGAAAACACCGAAGCAGTTCTTCAGGATTGTGCATGTGTGTTATAGCAGGCAGGTCAGGAGCAGGAGGATATGATGACTGGGAAGACTCACAAGACCATGGCCATATGTTGTGATATCACCTGTGCCTAAAAATAGAAGATAATAATTAGTGTCATGACCAATTTGGAGCATAGTACTTTGTCATTTTAGCTATATCACACTTTCTTATAACCAGGAATAAACACTATCTGTTAGTGTCATTTTCATATTTGACGATTATTGTCTTAGTTATAGAGATACTCCTGAGATTGAACAATATGACCTGGGACTTGAGAAGATTAGACATAGGCTTCAGTCCAAGTGCTCGAAAAGATCAGGTGCTCAGAGCGAACTCGGAGATACCGTAGATGAGAGGCCTCGCTTCTACAAAATGCACTTACTGAGTACACTTCATCAAATGAGTACCTTTTCTATGTCTGCGTGATCACCGTTCTGATTTACGGTCGCCTATTGACTCCATTTGATGTGTTACAGATGGCCAGAAGCAGGAAGTGAGGTTGGACGGCTCCGAAGCCAGGCATTGCTTTAACGACCTGAATCCAAACACACAGTACAAAATCAGTGTTTACGCTCTGCTACAGGAGGCAGAGGGCGCTGCTGTCACCACCGTCCAGAAAACCCGTGAGTGTGTACTCGCACGCTTACCCACAACCACACAGGTGCACTCGCACACATCCCCACACCCACAGGAGTGATAATTACTCACAGCCTTTGCGTGTGAACGCGGCGAGGCGGCATACGGCAGCTCCCGGGCTTTTTATATTCGGTTTATGACTTTGTTTTGGAGTGAGTAAAACTGATAAAACACTGCGGTGCCGGGTTATCCTCATCCACAAACACAGACAGATAAACACTCATCCGCTGTCTCTGATCTCATAAGACAGGACGCTTGATCAGACAGCGAATCAGACACATAATCAGACAGATCACAGAGGAGAGAGATGCCACGACTTCACTGCACTTCCTAACCAAAGCAACGCGTAGAGCAACAGATTAACACTTTTAGAAGAAATCCTGGACAGCTGGTGGTTTGAACTGTATAATCCAAACCTTTGCATGCTCATTGTCCTTCCTCTTCTGTCTCTCTGGGTGCGATTATCTCGTCGTGTGTGTGTTCTGGTAGTCCCGGTGCCCACAAGTCCTCCCACCAGGCCTCCCACCACCACACCGGTCCCCACTATCCCTGTCGCGAAGGAAGGTAAGTCTCAGAAACCCGCAAACGAAACACTCCTCTAGTCGCATATCACATAAAACTCACATTCCAGCAATAACGCAGTGACATTTTAATAACGTTTTAATCAATGTAAAGATTTTTGTCTTCCCTTTATATATTTCATAAACACAACCGAGTCAGCCGTAAACCTCTGCTAACTTTGAAGACTTTACTTTTAATGACTTTATAATTTCATAAAATGTATAATTTCACTCAATCAGAAACTCACACCGGAGAATAAACATCAGAGTGTTACCATGGAAACACGCAGCCTCTTATTACGGGGGTTAGACTTCGGTAGACTCAGAGCTCAGTGCTGTGATGCTGAAAATCAGATTGAGTTTAAATACGAGAGAGAGAGACAGAAAAAAAATGTGTGTCGATAAAAGATTATATACTGTGTCTATCTAAAATATTATATTTGTATTACTATTTGCCCTGGCTATTATTCTCATAATCACAGCGTATACGTATTCGTAATGTCAAAGTTATTAGTTTGTTTTCATTGTTGTTGCAATGGTAATGGTCAAGGTGTATTCCCAATGCATTAGCAGTGATGTACTGCACACAGACATGACTTCAATTAGATTCAATTATTAAACTGAGAGAGAGAGAGAGAGAGAGAGAGAGGGAGTGAAAGAGAAAGAGAGGGTGTGAGAGAGAGAGAGGGAGAGAGAGAGAGAGTGAGGGAGAGGGAGTGAAGGAGAGAGGGAGTGGAGAGAGAAGGAGAGTGAGAGAGAGGGAGAGAGAGAGAGAGTGAGAGAGAGAGTGGGAGTGAGAGAGAGGGGAGTGTGAGAGAGAGAGAGAGGGAGTGAGAGAGAGGGAGAGAGAGAGAGAGAGAGTGGGAGTGAGAGGGCGTGAGAGATGGAGTGAGATAGAGGGGAGTGAGATAGAGAGGGAGTGAGAGAGGGGGGTGGGAGGAGAGAGGTAGGAGAGAGAGGGAGGAGAGAGGTGGAGATAGATGAGGGAGTGAGAGAGGGTTGAGGGAGTGTGAGAGAGGAGGAGTGAGAGAGGAGTGTAGAGAGTGAGAGAGAGAGGGAGTGAGATAGAGAGTGAGAGAGGGAGTGAGAGAGTGAGATAGAGAGAGTGAGAGAGAGGGAGCGGAGAGAATGAGAGGGAGAG
>CM022764.1:23626266-23688051 GCA_012411365.1 Ameiurus melas | reverse complement strand
TTCAGTATGCCATTCCAGGGTACGTATTGCTCCATGGTGCTACGTGGCGAGGTCCCGTCAATGCGCTTTCCCCCGGTTGCTCTGCTCCCACAAGTTCTGGCGAGTTCGCAGACCTCTACGTCACCCTGCTAGTAGCGCCTCTTTTAGCCACTTCGGCGAATTTGGTTCTCGGAATAATGTCCCTGCTTCCACTCCTTGGGAGATTCCCCTCACGGGGACCTACTGTCTCAAGCCGGAGGCTGATCTATCCCCTCAGCAGAACTGTGACTGGTTCAGCTGAGGCACCAGCTCATAGGTTCTGTCACCTGAGCGAGGTTGGTTAGGAGCCATTTGAACTTAAAGCACCATCTACAAAGGAAGTGTATGCGCTCAAGTGAGCTTTTGTCTTGTGGTGTGAAGCTCAGTTAGACAGTGGACTCGCGTGGCTACAGTCCTGGAGTTTCTGCAAGAGCGTTTTTTCTGCAGGGTTGTCTCCTTCTCGATCCAGGGGTTTGCTTGCCATTTCGGCCAGCCATCCCCTATTAATGGAGCACTCTGTGGGCAGCATCCTCCTAGCAGGGAGTTCATGTTGTACGGTGTGGGCGGCTGGGGCCCATCTGCAGGCCTCGTGCCTTCTTGGGACCTTTCTGTGGTCTTGGAAGGGTCTGTCGGGAGCCCCATTTGAGCCCCTAGGGTCAGTATCGGGGCTTCGGACTCTAAAGGTAGCTACTTCTACCTCATCTCTCAAGCGGGAGTGGGGATCTAAGCTCTCTCGGTTGCCCCCCACTTGCTTGCCCCGGACTGGCCCAAGCCTTCATGTACCCCTAAGGCGGATTGCTCTTCCTAAAGTGCCTACATGGGCTGCCCACCCTGTGGTGTTGCAGCCTACTGCACCCTCCTCCGTTCCTCACACGGAACGGGAGAGGTTGCACCACCTACTACCCTCCGGTGAGGGCCCTCACACTCCACGCTCGGCCAGTGGCGTAAGTGAGCATGACCTAGTCTCTTTAGGTGACGGTGAGGGTAGCTGTGTCAAAACAGCGCGCATCTCTACGTGTGAAAGTGGAGGCAATCTCTATAAACTACGGTAGCGGTCTCATGCCCTCTAGGCTCAGAGCTCATTCCACTAGGTGCAGCCTCTCGAGAGCTCTAGTCGAGAGGGGTGTCCTTTCACGATATTATTATGCGCCCAGGTGGTCTACGCCACACACACGTTCATTGGTTATTACAGCTGAGATGTTTCCCATTCCACCCCGGGCTCCGAGTGTCTTGCAGTGACCTCGGGCTTCGGTGTTCTGGACAGGCCGGTACCCCTTGGTATGGCTTGGGTATTCCAGTTCCATACTGTTATGCTAAATTGCTGGATCAGTTCCTTTGAAGAGGGGCGTAGATTCATGTGCTAACCCTGTTCCCTGAGAAGGGGCGAGGGGTTGCATAGCATTGTCATGGACGAGCCTGTGAGATTGCGTCTTAAGCTTGATAATGTAGGCTGGCGCGGGGTTCACAGGTGCCATATATATCATGCGGCTGCGCTTAATTGCCTCACCTGATCATGGCAGGCCTATAGAGAGTAGAGGCTGATTTTACACAAGCTTCCAGATACCGGTCCATAGCGAGTCTTCCCATACTATTTATGCTAAATGCAGCGTCGGTTCCTTCCTCAGGGGCAGGGTTTATAGTAACCCCAACGTTTTTTAAACTGTCGTTAGCAGCATGCTTCAGTGCTCTAGAGTGTTTACTAGTGCTGTGACTTTAACACTTCCATGACTGAGAGCTGCTGCTACACAACTTTCAGCATCTACGTAAAGATGGAGTACAGCATCTACTGTAAGATAAATAGTTTGTTAAGTTTTTCTCAGTCGTGGGTACTACTGGTTAGATCTTCAGAAGAACAACGCGTTTGGGAATGCAGATTCAATATCTGCAGTGAAGCTGGTTGTGATATTGAATAAAGAATCAAATCCAGTTTTACTCCTCATCACTAAGTTGCTGTTACTTATTGCTTGAAACCATTAGAGGAGAGTCTTATAACATTCCTGTGACACTCATTGAGTCTCACTGCATAAGTATAAATAATGGAAGGTACACACTTACTTATTAAAAAAGACAGATAGAGGCTCAAATGCGTAATCATGCCCTGTCTCTTCTGAATCACAAATATTTTAAATTGTAAAAGCTGTTCCTGCCATTACCCAGTTCTTTATTTCCCCAGACCACACAAAAGCCCTAATTCTGTGTTGTTTGTCCTTTTGTGTAATTTTCTGGACAATGTGTGCTTACTATTCTTATTTCTGATAAATCCGTAAAATTCATTTTTACGAAGGTCGCCAGAAATCCCAAAAATCATCATGAAAAGTAATCCACTTTGAGTTCACAAGATATCAGCCACGCTCTTTACTGATATGAGTTTTTTTTCTTCTTCTCATGCCTGCTAGTGGTGTAAAATACTAAACAAAAAAAACATTTTTTACTTAAATGTGTTTATTTATTTATTTGTTTCCCATTTGTGTGTATATACTGTTTGTGTATGTCTGTCTGTATGTGTGTGTTTGTGTGTATGTGTGTGTATGTGTGTATGATATCACTCTACTCATATTTACTCCCTCCATTTAAACAGAGTCTTCGTCCAATTTGTCCTGCTGGGATGTTACTGCAACTCCTGCTGTTGGGTCTGATCCAAACCAGTCTATCTCTCTCTCTCTCTCTCTCTCTCTCTCTCTCTCTCTCTCTCTCTCTTCTCTCTCTCTCTCTCTCTCTCTCTCTCATTGCTGTTTCTAATTGAATACAACAAGGTGACTACTCAAACAACAAATATAGCAAAGTGCCAGGGAGAGAAAAATATATCGCGCTAAAATAGAACAAGGATTTATTTGGACAGTTATCTCAATATGGTTTCATTGAAGCAATGGACAAAGTGAGGATTGAGTTGTGTAATCTGTGGTGAGAGACTATCGAGGCATCACCCAACCTTAGGAAATAAGAACTTGTTATATCATATTGGTCCCAGAAGATCAGGGATGGACTAGAGCTAATGAAATGAAAACAGACAGGCACGGTTGCATCTAATTGTCCAAAAGCTCCACACCAGGGGGAGAAACTCTGATCAAACCCACTTGTAATAAAATGGCAGAAATAATGTGCGGGACACAGTTGGCTTCAAACTGCACCTCTGTCCAATAATACAGTAAAAGACAGAATCAACAGGTATGCCAGCATATGATGTTGAGAACTCGTTAGGTGAAAAGTTAAAGACGCATCCAACTTAATGAAACTTCCACTGTGGCAGATGAAGCGGTACTCATTGTACATGTGCAGTATATTGAAGACACAGAAATGAAGCAGGACTACCTTCTGTATACAAATTTATCAACAACGACATGAGTAGAAGATATTTTCCCATGTTGATTGTATACGTGCTTCACCAAGCAAAACATTTCCCTATAATCATTTAGTGCATGCTGCACTAGATGGAGCTGCTTCAGTGCTGGGAAAAATAAGAGCTTCAATGCACGTGTGAAGGAAAAAGCTCCTCACTGTCTTGTGTTTCACTCTATGATACACCATCCAAGCCCTGGACGAAAACACCTTCTGATGAGCTGAATGAAACGGCTCAAAATGGTTGTAAAAGTCGTCAACTTTATTAAAGCTGTGTGAAGATGAGGTGCATTGAAGTGCACTGGCTATCAAGGGCCAAGGGTTGGTTTGTTTTATTGAACTGAAAGGAAAAATAAAAGGAGTTCCTGAGACTGAACAACCAGAAACTGCTTGACGAAATGACCAATGAAATTCTTATTATAGAACATCATACCCTATCTGATATTTTCAGCCTAGACAACTGAAAACAAAAAGTGCATGCAGAGTGCAGATGCAAATGTCCTGGAATGTGTGAGAAAATCATTAACGCATTTGTGCATGAGTGGAATTCAGAAAAGAATGAACTGATAAAACAGGACCTACAACACTTTCCACCACTTCTCAAACAAACTGAGGAAATTGGCCCGAATCCTTGAGTAAGAGGGTTCACCAGCGTCACATGGAACTGCGACAGGAGGTGAGTGCATCTAATTCTAGAATGTTGATGAACATGTCACTAAATGCGCATGGGTAATGGATCCATTCACCGCAAGAAGGAGAAACGTGGATATTTAGAAGCAGGAGATAAAGCTCTTGGATGTTAAGAGAAATTCTCTTCTGAAGAGATTCTTTTACTGAACACGGTTTCATCAGGTTCTGGTTCATGAAAGGGACCTGGCTTAGATTATTAAGCATGCACCATGACACAACCAGACTCATCCTGCCATTTGCCACTACTACTGATTAAGGATAATGAATGTAGAAATAGGGGTCTCCCTGGAAAAAGGTTGGGAACCACTGTTTTAACCCTCACATTCTGTGTGTTGTGTAATCTGTTAGTTTCCAGAACTTTTTGGGCTTCCAAAGGGAAAGGAAAAAACACTTTTTCTTGCTTAGTTAGAACAAGAGTCAGTTCTACTTAGTCACTGGGGATCGCTGTGACTCTCTCAGCAGGGTTTCATCAACCTGCTTTTGTTGTTTTTTTCTTTTAAACTTGTGAACATATAGCATTATCTTCATAGCATTTTGCTCAGTAGAGGAGATTTCAGACTGGAGGATGAACTCTGAGTCAGGATCCGCTGTGAGACTCAGGGAATATTATCCTGCTCCCTGGTTTTATTTCCCCTGGATCACATGAAGCTATTTCAACAACAAGAATATTAGTGTTTCTCCCTCTCCACTTCTGTGTAATTTCTTGCTGTTTGAAGTACCCTGCTTGATCAGTGTTCATGGTGTACTCATATTGCCTAACTCACAGGTTCCTAACCTGTTCTACCCCATTGTCCATCCAGTAACCCCAGTCCTGCACATTTCAGTGCTTCAGTGTGTTACTGCAGACAAAACCTACTAAAATGTGCAGGACAGGAACACTCCAGGACCAGGGATGGGAAGCTGTGGCCCCTTAACTATATATTCTAGGTACATACTGAGTGTTTATAGTGTAACGTGTCTCTTGGTATGGGGAATTTCACTCTATAAGGGAATACATAGGATTTTTGTATCTAGATATTTATTTCACTTCAGTGTGAGTAACATACAGGGCTACAGACGTGATTAATACAGTAGGTGTAATAACATTTCCAACACCCCACACCAGTCCCCAACTAGCAGATGGGTGAAAGTAACATGAAATTTCCCACAACCTCTTTTAAACAAAAATGCTTTACAACTTTAATCTCACTCAACCACATCCTCAGTGTAGATGCTTTTCTCTCATTAGTTCAGGCTGAAGACAATTCAAAATACAGGACACAGAAAATTATATCAGCAAAAGGTTAAATAGTTTTATATATATATATATATATAGTGTAAGACCAAGTGTTGGTATTAGTATTATTATTATGTATGTATTATTATTATTATTATTATTATTATTAGACAGATGCATTTGGTGATTTGTGTGCGATGTGTGCATAATCAATAATGTGCAGCAAGAGTGTTTACTGATTCAAAAGGCTTTTATTAATAATTCAAAGCAGGACATTGCAGTGATACACACACTCCCCACATATTCAGGTGATAAGAAGAAGAGCTGAGGTAAAGTATGAGAGTGTGTGAGCTCACATGTTAATAACTCAGATGAAATGATGAAGGATGGGACATTTGAGCAGTAAAGGCCACATGGCACACACAGTGAAGCGGTAGAGGTGAGCTGAGTACGTGTGTGTGAGCTCACAGCTCTTAGCACTGCTCTGTGTTCACTGTGCTCACCACAGGTGGTTGGTTTGTCCTTGGAGGCCTCACAGGGTCACCACCTTGTTCCTCCACTGCTCCGTGTGGAGGCTCAGCGTGCTGCTCCAGCTGTAGAGGCCGTCGGCGTTCCAGAACTTGCTCGTTGCTGGCTCTCCCCAGCTCAGCTGCTCCCATCAACCTTCCACTCAGCCTCCAGTCAGGGAGCCCTTGTAGGCCACACGAGTGTGACCTTCTCCTGCTGCAGCTCCACACTGGAGGGGCACCGCACACTGGGCTGGGTGAGGCCTACTCCACACACAAACCACACACACACAGTTGAGACAGGAATGGACAGCTGTCAGTCCTAGGAAGCTTACGTTTCAGCTCGCTGTGTGTGTTTCCACTCCCCTTTATATCTTACAGAGCAGGAACTGAGTTCGGTGGAACATCACAACGTTTTCACATTCAATTCAAATACTTTTACATCTTAAATCTATAATGATTTATATATTACTGATCACTGAAAGTTCAAATCTAACTGTACAGAATATTCCAATAATCTGAAATATTACAATTATTTTATAATATGAATAAACAACGTTTTAAATACAACTTATTTATTATTTAAGTAAATTATGTTTAGCTTCCACATTTAACTCTGTTTATGGACTCACAGTCTAGGAGATATTAAATATAGTTAAATATAATTAGTGTCATTTAATGAAAAATGTAACAGTAATATGCAAAGACATGAAAATAGATTTTTTGAATTGAATAAATTATAATTAGCTGTAAACACTATAGTCTGATACATTTAAGTTAACTTGTTAAATGAAGGAAATTGAAGAAATAGAAGATTTTATACAAAAAATCACCACCAAATGGATTCTGAGGAAAGTATAAACTATCACCTATATTCTTTACACTTTATAACATTACTCTGACACACTCCTTTCAGTCATTAATCTGAACACACTCCATTTCAGTCATTAATCTGAACACACTCCATTTCAGTCATTAATCTGAACACACTTCATTTCAGTCATTATCTGAACACACTCATTTCATTCATTAATAAACAGGTTACTTACGCTACATCAAGTTTAGTCCAAAGCCTCCACAGTGTACAAACAGGTTTAGTGGCCTTTACAAAACCTGCTGCTCTAAACTCCTTCTCTCTCCATCCATTTAAACCTCTTATTACAAAACAGCTACAAAACACCAACTTCTGTTCACATCAGCCTGATTAATACACTAACTCTCTGACTGTTTTTATTACGTTTTAGTGTTTTTTCTCTTTTCAAACATCAAGATTGTCAGTCTAAACTGAGGATGCAGCTAGTGAGTGATTCACACAAATAAATTATACAAACTAAAAGCTGAAAATCACAAAAAGTAGATCTGCAAATGCACAGGTTTTACCCATAATGCCTCACTGAGTTAAAATGCTAATGATAAATTTGCAATATCGACTGAATGTGTGGAGCTAAAGTGAGAATAATTCTCCACTCCTTCTGTAGACTGATAGAAAGTTATGATATGATGTTTAAGTCCTACAATAATCTAATCATTCATTTACTGTCAAAATATTAGTTGTATTTACTCACTGCCAACATTGATGCTGCTTATTCCACCATAAATCCACTACACAGTGAGAACCTCATTAACATTCAGTACAAACACCATCCAGTGAAAGTTTAAACTTCTCTCTCTAATTCACTTATTTATGCATCTTAGAGCTAAAGTGTTTTCCAGAAAATCTCCATCTGACCCCAGAAGCTAAATTCACACAGTAACTCTGTAGTAGTGTGAGATTTACAGTAAGATTGGGGAATGTGGTAAAGGCGTCTCCATACTTAGAGGACACTTTGCATTGGCAGCACATGCTTCGTGCTCTGGGAGTGTTTATAGTGCTGTGACTTTACACTTCATGACTGAGAGCTGCTGCAACCTTCACCCACAGCTACCATGACTTTGATCCCCATCTTCATCTGGACACTGATCCTCTGGACTCAAGGTCGAACACTGCTTCAGATTTTATCTCTATAATCTGTTCATACAAATACACTCATTGATTTTATTATAATATTTCACTTACTAATATTATAAGGTGTATTATTATATATTTTTTCAGAATGCACAGGTCAAGTCACAGTAACTCAGACTCCTGCAGTGAAATCTGCTCTTCCAGGAGAAACAGTCACCATCAAATGTAGAACCAGTCAGGCGGTGTATAGTGGCAACTATTTACATTGGTATCAGCAGAAACCTGGAAACCCTCCCAAACTCCTGATTAAACTTGCGAATCAGCTACAGTCGGGTTTTCCAGCTCGTTTCAGTGGCAGTGGATCTGGATCTGATTTCACTCTACCATCAGTGGGTCAGACTGAAGATGCAGGAGATTATTTCTGTCAGAGTTACCACAGTGGTGGTGTGTTCACACAGTGTTATAGAGTCATAACAAAAACCTCCCTCAGTCAAGATTGTAGAGACTGCACTGCGCAGCTGGGAGCGACTGCAGGTGCTGAGTTGAGAGGATGTGATACGACACAATGACACTCTGTGGAGGAGAGGAAAACCACACCACACTAACTCACAACTCACATTAGAAATCTCTCAATAATCATCACACCACACTGCACACAGTCCATCACGTCCTCTACTGTAAGATTAATAGTTTCCTGATGTTTTTAAACTGTCATGGTTGCAAACTGTGAAAAATAGTTCTATGTGATATTAGTCTATCTATATTCACTCCCTTTATATACACTCACTCATCCTCCAATATCCTGTAGATAAACGTGATCCCACCAGTCTACACACACACACACACACACACACACACACACACACAGAGTTGAGGAATACAATTTGAATACAAACTTCTTTATATGATCCCGCCCACGTGTCATTGTATGTGTAGATTTAAAGTGTCTGACAGTCTCGGTACGCCACTTGGCTCACACTCTTTACTGAACTCAGAATAAACCAGCAAAAGATCTATCCTGAAATGACTCTGATCGACAGAACAAGGCCCAGTTTATGTTTCAAATACATTACAATCACTCCAAAATAGATGATGATAACTCACACACCTGCATCACGAGATGCACTTTCTTTACGTGCCTGTTTAGCCTTTCGCTCAGCAGCCCCTGAAGGATGTGTTCATTTCGCCGTCAAGCATGAGGTGAACGGTGGTTTAGTGGTTAGCATGTTCGGATCATGCCACCAGCGTTAGGGGGGTTCAATTCCGCTGGTGCCTTACGTGTGCGGAGTTTAATCTGGGTTCTCCAGTTTCCTCTCCAAGTCCAAAGACATGCATGGTAGGCTGATTGGCATGTCCAAAGTGTCTGTAGTGGATGAATAGGTGTGTGGTTGTGCTGTGAAATGGGTCACATGGAGATAACCACAGCACACTAACTCACAACTCACATTAGAAATCTCTCAATAATCATCAAACCACGCCCAGTGCATACAGTCCATCCGTCCTCTACTGTAAGATAAATAGTTTAGTAGTTTTCTCAGTCGTGGTGCTACTGGTCAGATCTTCAGAAAGAACAACCAGATCAGATACCAGATCAATATCTGCAGTGAGGCTGGTTGAGATATTGAATAAAGACTATTTCCAGTTTTACTCCTCATCACTAAGTTGCTGTTACTGTTATGAAACCATTAGAGAGGAGACTTATAACATTCACTGTGACACTCACTGAGTCTCACTGCATAAGTATAAATAATGAAGTACACACTTATTAAAAGACAGATAGACGTCAATCGTAATCATACACTCTTTACTGAAATGAGTTTTCTTCTTCTCATGTCTGCTAGTGGGGTAAAAAAAACAAAACAAAAAGAACATTTTTTTATTTTATTTAAATGTTATTTATCTATTTGTTTCCATTTTGTGTATGTATGTATGTATGTGTGTATGTGTGTATGATATCACTCTACTCATATTTACTCCAACCAATTAAATAGAGTCTTCCTCCAATTTGTCCTGCTGGGATGTTACTGCAACTCCTGCTGTTGGGTCTGATACAACCAGAGTCTCTCTCTCTCTCTCTCTCTCTCTCTCTCTCACACACACACACACACACACCTGTTCAATCAACACAGTTTTGGGTCTTTGACACCAGTATTTCCCATCCCGGGTATCGCGTACCCCCACTAGTGCTTGCTAAAGATTTACGAGGCTGCCAAGCTCACTCTAGTTGAGATTTACAACAGGAAGAAATCAAATGTAAAAAACAGCACGGTAAATAAATCCATTTTGAATATTCTAATAATAGTGTGTAAGATATATGAAAAGAGAAGCCATTTCCTTAACATGTTAACATTGCTCGTTCTAATTGAAAACAACAAGGTGACTACTCAAACAACAAATATACGCAAAGTGCCAGGGAGAAGAGAGAAAATCTATGCGCTAAAAACAGAACAAGGATTTATTTGGACAGTTATCTCCAATTTGGTTTCATTGAAGCAATGGACAAAGTGAGAATTGAGTGTGTAATCTGTGGTGAGAGACTAGTGAGGCATCAGAACACCAAACACCCAGAGACGGTGGGTCAATCCGAATTTTACCTTAGAAATAAGAACTTGTTATAACATATTGGTCCCAGAAGATCAGAGATGCTTTGACTAGAGCTGGAAATGAAAACAGATAGGCACTGGTTGGTCCTTTGAGTACTCTCTCCCATTGCCCAATTGTCCAAAAAGCTGCACACCAGCGGGAGAAACTCTGATCAAACCCGCTTGTGTAAAAATGGCAGAAATAATGTGGCGGGACACAGCTGGCTTCCAAACTGTACCTCTGTCCAATAATACAGTAAAAGACAGAATCAACAGAATGGTAGATGATGTTGAGAACACGTTGGATGAAAAGTTAAAGATACATTTTCTATCCAACTTTATGAAACTTCCACTGTGGCAGATGAAGCAGTACTCATTGCATATGTGCGCGTTAAACAATGACAACGAGAGAGAAGATATATTCCATGCGATTGTAATGCGTACTTCATACGGGCGAGGCAAAACACTCCCTATAATCATTTAGTCGCTGCACAGATGGAGCTGCTTCATTGGTTTGGAAAAATAAGAGCTTCCATGCAGGTGTGGTTGTAAAATCGTCAACTTTATAAAAGCCCGTGTGGAATGAGAGGCGCATCGACACCCCCTTCATGCACTGGCTATCAAGGGGACACCTACACAAACATCATAATAAACTTCCAGTCCTTAGTGCAGATGCAGGCTCAATGCCGACTCGTGTTTATTGAGGCCTACAACTCGTATTTGTTGAGGCAACACTTATTGCCTTTGGTCACTGTAAGAGCTAAATGAAGTAAAAATACAGTCACGGGTTAGGAGTAACTGGCTGCACTCTGGTCACGGTAAAACAATGTCTTTGTTGTCAGTGTGAGGATTTCCAGTATTGACAGAGGAAGTCTGAACTTCATGGCAACTCAGACCGCTGTATGTAAGATCCTTGGAGTCTCTGCGGCCTAGCCACAGCTTTTAAACTTCTTTTGGTTTGCTGGGAGAGAGCTCACCTCCGTTAATGTCTCGGTAACTCTGTGTCAGAAATGCTAATGGATACCAGGTATCCAGCCTGATTCAGTGTTGGATGTTTTGGATGGACAGTCCAATGTCCTCCACTTTTGTCAAGAATATTTCAACCCAATTTATTGAACTAACAACCGCTGTCTATACATGATGCAACTTTCAACACACTGTTAACCACAACACTGTTGTTTTAGTCTCTTCATGCGGTTCTCCCTCATTCTCTCCTCCTCGTGACCAGCTTCTTCCAGTCCTGATGAAGGCTTTGACCTGGATGAAATTATGCATACAATAGAAATACAATTAACATATAAATGAGGTACTGCTCTGACATAACCAAGCACAAATTAATAAGTATAATAGAATTTTCCATTACACCACAAACTGAGAACATCATATTCCGGTTCTCGGTTGACAGGGACGCTGGAGCGTTTTGCGGCTCCCTATCAATGTATTGTTTGTTTTCGTTTGTTTATTTAAGTCGTATTTTTAAATAATGTTTTATTTAAATGTATTTATTTAAATTAAAACTATTTTATTAAATCTCTCTATATTTATTTATTTATTAATTTAACTAATAAATAAGTTACTTAAGTTATATTGTTTTCAGTGCCTCTACGGTTGTGATGTGGTGGTGCCATTTTATATAGTTTGGACTGTTATTTTTACTTCTGTATTCCACTTGGAATAACCTGCAGCATGCAATGGGGAATCAACCCGCCGGTCCGGCTGTGTTTGTTGATTTGCACGACTTTCTGCTCACAGTTCGCTCCGAGTATCAATGCCTTGGCCTCATCAGTGTGCACTCAATGACCATGGCCTTAATGTACACTATATGCAAGCTGCTTAATTTAAAAATAGAGCTCTTATTGGCTAACCAAATAAGAGGTAATCATCAGGTGTAATCATTTCTGTTACAGCTGACTCTGCCACTTCACTCCTTCATCCATCTGGGTTCACTGGTGTTTCTTTCATTCATTTCTCACTGCTTGATTCTGAGGCTCTCACAAGGGAGGAATTCAACATGAAATCAACCACTTGCCTGCTTGAGACTATTCCCACAAATCTATTTAAATCATGCTCGCTGGTGTTTGGTGCCCCTACTATCCTTGGTATTATAAATGAATCATTGGAGACGGGTTGTTCCAGCAGTACTAAAGACTGCTGCTGTTACACCTGTACCAAAAGAAGGAAAATTTAATCGCCCCATAAAATTTTTCTCAAATCTTCCGTTTTTGGCAAAAAATACTTGAGCGTGTTGTTGCCTCTCAACTGTGTAATCATCTAACAATTAATAACCTCTTTGAACCCCTTCAGTCAGGTTTTCGAAAAATTTCACAGTACTGAAAACGCGGCTTGGTCAAAGTTACCAATGACTTGTTGATGGCCTCTGATTCTGGAGCTACTTCTATTCTTATTCTTCTTGATCTTAGAGCCTCTTCGATACTGTGGATCATGGTCATTATACTTACCTGCCTTGAAAGTATTTTTGGTGTGTCTGGGACAATTTTAAACTGGTTTAAATCCTATTTTACTGACCATTCCCTGTTTATATCTAGATGGTTACAGGTCTGACACTAGCTCTGTGCTCACTGGTGTTCCTCAGTGATCAGTTTTAGGCACTTTACATTTCAATATTTATCTATCTCCACTTGAGCATCTGCTACGATCGCTCGGCCTCCGTTATAACCTATTGAATGTTACAATTTATTCAATGACGGTTGCATGATCAGGACCTTCAGAATGTGCTGAAAGTCATAAACTACATTCCTGTAACACATAACGCAGACTACAACCAGTTACATATACAGAGAGGAGAGTGAGAACTTCAGTAAAGGTCATCAGGAGATTTGAGAGACAGCTGTAATTTCCACTGTTCTCTGGGATTTCACAGTCGTGTCTTCATGCACTGGGTGTAACAACCTCATTCATTTCTGTGAATAACAGCCTACAAATCTGTCTGACAGACAGCCCTGTGTTCTCAACACACAGCAAGTGTTAAGAAGTGATGAGGGTGTGTGTAGTACATTATCTGCTCTGCTCACATAATACAGTGGAAGACTCCTTTCAGGACTTTCAAATTCAGGACATTTCCTAGAACATGTGCATCATCTCAGAGAGAATGATCAAGTCCTGTAGGAGCCTGATCTGACTGTGTGAACACGAGCAATGAACAAGATTTCGGTCTTGAATAAGACTCTACTATGGCCTTAATATGTGTTTCTTTCATTTTAAGGCTTTACGTTTCGGGCCATTTTTCTTTTATATGTTTTTTTATATAATAAAAACATATCTTTCTGCCGGGGTTATAATTGTTTACATTCTTGTTTTGCCCTTCTTGAGTATGAATGAGGGTTGTTCACCCTGATCAAGGTTGGTATTTTAATTTTAAAACTTCAAAGATGATTCTTTTTTATGTTTTCTCTTGAATCAGTTTGTTCTTTAATGTATTTTATTGGATTGTGTTAGATTTTTTAAAAGGTTTATGCAAATTCTCATCAATCACAGAAATAAGAAATGAAAGTTCCATTGCATGAACAGCTCTGAGTCCCAGAATAGATCAACACTTTCAGCAGATGTTCATGGTTCTTCAGCCAAACTCACTCAAGCACAACACAAGACACTTCACTACTGAAAAGAGTAAAATTATGCTTTCCACATTGAAGCTTTATTTCAGCATAGCTACAACACTGACACCACCTCAGACTGCTAAGCGTGTTTTAAAAGTGTACACTTGAAGTCTAGTGGATTTCACAGCAGCTCTTCGAAACGAGGTGACCTGAGTGGTGTCGTGGTGGGAGACAGTACAGCCAAACACATCGGCCTCTTCCCAGCGTTCCTTGCTGAGGGTCAGGGTGCTACTGCGGCTGTAAGTGCCGTTCTTCTGTTCTTCTATACTGGTCAGAACCCCCTCGTTCACCTCGGCACCATCTACGGTCCAGCTCAGCAGCGCCCCCTGTGGAGAATAGGCTGAGAGCAGGCAGAGCAGCAAGGCCGATCCCTCAGAGAGCTGTAAGGAGGAGGGAGGGAGCAGAGACACGGAGGGCTTCACCACTGGACCAGCTGCAGAACACACACACACACAAACACACACACACACACACACACACACACAATGATATTAATGTTAATGTGAACTCTATCACAATGAACATGGTGATATTTGGTAATTCAGTTGAATGGCTGTAGACAGATGCAGTAGTTTATCTGCACATCGTCACAACAGGACACAATTCTATAACATCATCCAACCAAACTGCAGCCGAACAAAAACAATCTCCATCTTCTGAACAAAACACACTGTGCTAAAAATAACCATCACACCAGGGTAAAGTCATCTTTAACCACTAAAGTCATCTTTGTTCAATTTTTTTGATTATCTTAATAATTATTCATGGATTATCATTAATGGGAAATCAGCAATAAACGATTATTGTTCATGCTTCACTGTTACACACATTTCCATTGTGATGATGAATTAGAGTAACACAAAGTAAAAATTACATCAACTAAAAGCTAACATTTCACCTGAATCTTAAAAAGAGATGAACTGAATTTTACAAAATTCATCACATTTCTCTATTTTATAGAAAAGATCTACAGTATGTGCTTTTATAAATGTCACATTATTAATTTTGTACAAAAGCTATACATTTCATTGAATTGTGTAAGTGAACTAATGAATCTTTGAGGTTTTAGAAAAAAAGGCACTTACTTTTCATAACCAGTTTAGTTCCTCCACCGAAAGTCCACCACAGTGATACAAACAGGTTTAGTGGCCGTACAAAAACCCTGCTGCTCTAAACTCACTGCTCTCTCCATCCATTTAAACCTCTTATTACAAAACAGCTACAAAACACCAACTTCTGTTCACATCAGCTGATTAATACACTAACTCTCTGACTGTTTTTATTACGTTTTAGTGTTTTTTCTCTTTTTAAACATCAAGATTTTCAGTCTAAACTGAGGATGCAGCTAGTGAGTGATTCACACAAATAAATTACACAAACTAAAAGCTGAAAATTCACAAAAATTTACATCTGCAAATGCACAGGTTTTACCCATAATGCATCACTGAGTAAAAATGCTGATGTTCTAATGATGAATTTGCGCTATACGTACCGAATGAGTGGAGCGAAAGTGAGAATAATTCTCCACTCCTTCTGTAGACTGATAGAAAGTTATGATATGATGTTTAAGTCCTACAATAATCTAATCATTCATTTACTGTCAAAATATTAGTGTGTATTTACTCACTGCCAACATTGATGCTGCTTCTTCCGCCATAAATCCACTACAGTGAGAAACTCATTAACATTCAGTACAAACACCATCCAGTGAAAGTTTAAGCTTCTCTCTAATTCACTTATTTATGCATCTTAGAGCTAAAAGTGTTTTCCAGAAAATCTCCATCTGACCCCAGAAGCTAAATTCACACAGTAACTCTGTAGTAGTGTGAGATTTACAGTAAGATTGGGGGAAATGTGGTAAAAGCGTCTCCATACTTAGAGGACACTTTGCATTGGCAGCATATGCTTCAGTGCTCTGGGGAGTGTTTATAGCGCTGTGACTTTAACACTTCATGACTGAAAGCTGCTGCTACGGCAACTTCACCCACAGCTACCATGACTTTGATCCCCGTCTTCATCTGGACACTTATCCTCTGGACTCAAGGTCAGACACTGCTTCAGATTTTATCTCTAAGATGATCTGTTCATACAAATACACTCATTGTTTCTATTATAATATTTCACTTACTAATATTATAAGGTGCATGATTATAATTTTTGTTTTCAGAATGCAGATGTCAAGTCACAGTAACTCAGACTCCTGCAGTGAAATCTGCTCTTCCAGGAGAAACAGTCATCATCAACTGTAGAATCAGTCAGGCTGTGTATTATCACAGTTCATACGGCCACTATTTATACTGGTATCAGCAGAAACCTGGAGAAGCTCCTAAACTCCTGATTAAACTTGCGAATCAGCTACAGTCGGGTTTTCCAGCTCGTTTCAGTGGCAGTGGATCTGGATCTGATTTCACTCTGACCATCAGTGGAGTCCAGACTGAAGATTCAGGAGATTATTACTGTCAGAGTCGCCATTATATCAGTAGCGCGAACCTGTTCACACAGTGTTATAGAGTCGTACAAAAACCTCCCTCAGTCAGATTGTAGAGAGACTGCACTGCTGCAGCTGGGAGCGACTGCAGGTGCTGAGTTGGAGGATGTGATACGACACAATGACACTCTGTGGAGGAGAGGAACCACACCACACTAACTCACAACTCACATTAGAACTCTCTCAATAATCATGATATGAATACTGAGTATTTAGTTTGTTAAATTTCAATTAAATTCCTTCATCAAATGAAGATTTAGGATTAGACCTGAAGGCCTTTATCAGTCTTTACAAGGAATAGATTATATTAATATACATATGAATTTACCTTGTACCTCATTTGCTTATATTATTTCTCTTTCTTGCTGCTTGCTGATAGAAACCAGTAATGCCCCATGTACTGCCATGTAATAATGGTGATGAACTCATCCAAATCTGGCTACCAGAACACTGACACAGCTCAGTCATGGCGAGGCAGTATCTCGAACTGGAACCACAGCTTAAGTTGGTCTCCTCTGAGCCCAAAACTTAAATGGTGCACAAGCAATACATATGGTTATTTGTCTCCTAGGCATTGTTCTAAAATACTTAAATGAAGCTGTTTACTGTTTGTCCATGTCTGTGGCATACACATAACATTACACTGGCCCTGAAGTGTATACAGTGTCGGTTGCACAAGTATTCACACTCCTTGCCCTTTTCCACATTTTGTAGTTTTACAACCTGGAACTGAATGCACTTTAATGGGACTAAACATCAAATTAAAAAAATTGTACAAATTGTGATTGTACAAATATTCATCCCCATTGCTGAAAAACCCCTACATTTGTTCTGTTTCAAGCAGTTCCCATCAGAATTGATATAATTAGTTGAATAAACTCCATCGCAGCACATCATCTCAATTTAAATCCAGCAGTTCCTGAAAGCCGGCCCCCGAGTTGGATAAAGAACGTGAAACAGCATCATAAGACCAACAAGTTCATTATGGAATCCATATGAAATCCCATATGAATTTGCCTAGAGGCTTGTGGCAGACTCAGTAAAGGTGGAACATAGGCTGTCTGGACTAATGGGAAGAAAATGTAACTTTCTGACCTCATAGTGAAGTATGATGGTGGTAGCATTATGTTGACAGTTACCTTTGGCCTCTGGGCTGCATTCTGATTAATGCCCTTCTTTTCCTGGACACTGATTATTGGTGGAAATCCTCCTCTAGGCAGAGTCTCATTAGTGCCATATTTGTATTAATTCATAAGAATGGATTTACTTGTGCTCTGTGGTATGTTCAAACTTTGGGATGTTTTTACCAAACCAAGATTGATACTTTTCCAGTGAGACCATGAGGACCTCTAATTGCACAAATGTGCTATTTTGTTTCGATTCATGACATTTATTCACAACAAAGAACATTTCGGTTGTAGGTTGTAACACTAGAAAGTGAAAAGCTCAAGGGGGTGGGCGGGTGAATACTTACAGAATGTAAGGCAGTGTATCAGCACACATTTACTTGGACAGTTGTCATCTATCTTGCTACTGCCAGTTACACACATGATTCTCTTTTCTGTATATATTTGAGAAAATTCTCTACTGCTGGTCTGATATGATCTCTGCTCAGACCAAACACATACAGTGGAAATAAAAACTCACCCCCCCCCCCACCCCTGTAAAAATGGCAGGTTTTTGTGATGTAAATAAATTACATCAAGATCAGTCATTTCAGAAGCTTTTTCTATCTTTATTGTGATACTGGAACATATCAAATAAAGTGAAAAACAATAAGAATCATCTTCATGGGAAACAAACAAAAATAAAAAATGTGCAATAACTTGGTTGTGTAAGTTTGCACACTCCTAAATTAATACTTCGATAAAGCACCTTTAGATTTTATCACTGCTTTCAATCTTTTTTATGTAAGAGTCATTATAAAATATAATGTTTATTAAAAATTGTCAGTTTGGCACGTCTTGACTTAGCAATATTCTTCCATTCTTTCTTGTAAAAGCATTCTACCTCTGTCAGATTGACTGGGCATCCACCTCAGTTTTGATTGGATTTAAATCTGGACTCTGGCTGAAGCCATTCCTTTGTTGAATTGGGGGTGTGCTTTGGGTCGTTGTCATGTTGAAAGGTGAAATTCCTTTTGATCTTGGGTGTTTTAGCAGAAGTCTTAAGGTTTTGTGCCAAAACTGACAGGTATTTAGAGCTATACATGATTCTCTCCTCACTGATTAAAGCCCCAGTTCCTCTGGAAATAAGCAGCCCCAAAGCATGACGCTGCTGCCTCCTACTTCACTGAGGGGATGGAGTTCTTTTGGTGATGTGTTTTTTATTGTTTGTTTGTTCCTTTTGTGTTTGGGTGAAATATATTTTTTGGTGTTGTTGCCAAAAAGTTCAGTTCTGGTCTCATCAGATCCATTTACATTACTTTTACATTTATTCACTTAGCAGACGCTTTTATCCAAAGCAACTTACAAATAAGCAAAGCGATATATCAAGCAGGGAACAATACAAGTAGTGCTACTATACAAGATCCATTAATTGAATACCAGAGGAAGTAAAGTGTACAGAGTAGAGGTGTAAGTGCATTGTCTTTTTTTTTTTTTTTTTTTTTTTTTTTTTTTTTTAAGGAGTTGGTCAGGTGTTCACGGAAAAGGTTGGTCTTTAGCTGTTTTTTGAAGATAGATTCTGCAGTCCGGATTGAGATCGGAAGAGCATTCCACCACTGGGGAACGGTATGCGTGAAGGTTCTGGAAAGGGACCTTACGCCTCGCTGAGTGGGAACTACTAAACGTCGGTCGCTAGTCGATCGCAGATTGCGAGAGGGAATGTATGCCAGGAGAGAGTTGAGGTAGGAGGGTGCTGTTCCTGACAAGGTCTTGTAGGTGAGCATCAAGGCCTTGAACTTGATGCGGGCAGCTACAGGAAGCCAGTGGAGGGAGATGAAGAGGGGGTAGTCTGAGTAGTCTTGGGCTGGTTGAAGACAAGGCGCGCTGCAGCATTCTGAATCATTTGAAGGGGTTTGATGGAGCTGGCTGGGAGGCCTGAAAGCAGTGAGTTGCAGTAGTCCAGTTTAGAGATGACAAGAGCCTGGACTAGTATCTGTGTAGCCTGTTTGGTGAGGAATGGTCAGATTTTCTTGATATTGTACAGGATGAACCTACAGGACCTTGCAGTTGCTGAGATGTGGTCTGTAAAGGTCAAGCCCTCATCAAGAATCACCCCAAGGTTCCTGGCCGTCTTGGTTGGCATGAGTGTGAGTGAGCTGAGCTGTACAGTGAAGTTCTGGTTGATTGAGGGATAGGCTGGGATGACGAGAAGCTCCGATTTTCCCAGGTTAAGCTGAAGATGGTGCTTCTTCATCCAGACCGAGATGTCTGACAGGCAAGAAGAGATGCGTGCAGAAACAGATGGGTCGTCAGGCTGGAAGGACAAATAGAGCTGGGTGTCATCAGCATAGCAGTGATAGGAAAAGCCATGAGACTCAATCACCTGACTGAGAGATGTAGTGTAGATAGAAAAGAGGAGTGGACCCAGAACTGACCCCTGTGGAACGCCAGTTGTGAGTTGCTGAGTTTCAGAAATACCTCCGCTCCATGATACCTTGAAGGATCTGTCCGAAAGATAGGATTCCACCCAGCGTAGAACCGTTCCAGTGATGCCCAGGTTGGAGAGAGTTGACAGGAGGATCTGATGGTTCACAGTGTCGAAGGCAGCAGAGAGGTCAAGTAGGATGAGGACAGATGATCTAGAGGTTGCTCTTGCTAGTCGTAAGGCTTCAGTGACGGAAAGCAGAGCAGTCTCCGTGGAATGGTTGCTCTTGAAGCCAGACTGCTTGGTGTCTAGGAGGTTGTTCTGTGTGAGAAAATTGTAGAGTTGATTAAAAACGGCTCTTTCAAGAGTTTTGGAAAGAAAGGGGAGGAGGGAAACAGGTCTGTAATTGTCAACTATAGAAGGATTGAGTGATGGTTTTTAAGCAGTGGGGTAACCTGGGCTTGCGTAAATGAGGTAGGGTTTGTGCCAGTAGAGAGCAATGTGTTAAAGATGTGTGTAAGTGCAGGTAATAGTGTGGGAGATGATGGATTGAAGAAGTTGAGAAGGGATAGGGTCAAGGGGACAGGTTGTGGGACGGCTAGAGAGGAGGAGTTTAGAGACCTCAGTCTCTGAGAGGGGAGAGAAGGAAGTCAGTTGGGAGGTACGTGGAGGAGGAGTTGATCTATGCATGTCTGGGGTTGAGAACTGGTTCCTAATTGATGTAACCTTGCTGGAAAAGAAACTTGCAAAGTCATCTGCAGTGAGAGAGGTAGGGGAAGGGGGAGGAGGGGGACAGCGAAGAGAGGAAAAAGTTTTGAAAAGAATGCGGGTGTTGGGAGAACTACCAATCTTATCTTGGAAGTATGTGGTTTTAGCAATGGAGATACTTTTGGAAAAAGAGGAGAGAAGTGTCTGGTAATTGGTTAGGTCAATTGGATTGTTTGATTTGCGCCATTTCCTTTCAGATGCTCTTAGTTTGGCCCGGTTGCTACACAGAGCTTCTGAGAGCCAAGGACTAGAGGGTGATGTGCGAGCAGGTCTGGAGGTTAGGGGTCATATGCTGTCAAGAGAAGATGTTAAGGTGGAACATAGCATGTCGGTTGCGGTGTTGACGTCAAGTGAGGAAAAGTGGTTGTTAGAGGGAAGTAAGGTTGTAACAATGGAGGAGAAATGTGAGGGGGAAAGGGAGCAAAGATTGCGACGAAAAGAGATGGAAGGAAGAGACAGTGAAGGGGGTGAGGGGAGAGAAATAGAGAACTGGATAAAGAAATGGTCAGAGGTGTGGAGAGGACTAATGAGAAGATCGTGTGTGGTGCAATTATGTGTGAGTGTGGCAGGAACAAGGTGAATCTGAGGATTTGTTGCATCAACTACGCCACCTAGGGGACGGGAGGCCGGCCCCCAGGACAAGAAACTAAACTAGACTAACCCCCGAGGGTAATTCGAGCACACAGGTTCGTGAAACCCAAGGAGCCGGAGACATGCGTTACATCAACAATTTTTATTCCAACAAGACACATTGATTGTTACCGTTGCACGGTAAAACATGACCATACAATTGACACTCTGACGGAAAGGTCCCACCGACACAGTGACCAGGGGGCTGCTATATAGGCACAATAGCTATGGGGTTGACTAGCAACTTGGTATTGGGCGAGTGACCTGGTCTCAGGGGAAGGGTAACTAGAACGGGGGAAATGCTTACCACAGCGAGCCGGACCACTGCAGGACCGAGGGGAGGGGGTCCAGAAAATACACCATGCATAAGAGAAACACTGCAATCCAAACAAAAGACACCTCAATGTGCACACAGCAAGGGAAAGTGAAGGCCTCCACCATGAACTCAGTCCTCCGCTCACGTGGGCCACACTGCCCCTGTCCGCCAACGGGGAAAAGGAAACACAAGCACCGATTAACAGAGTGGTTGATCTTACGAGCCAGGGGTGCTAGCAGTACTACAAATAGCTACTTATCTTGAGCAGCAGGTTTGGTGCTCCAGCTCCGCACGGATCAATGGTCAAATGGGACAGCCACCCTGGTCACAGCATTGGGATTGTAAACCAGCATGCATACACCACACCCACACACACAAGCAAAGTAGCAACACAGGCAGAGCAGGGTTTATCCCACAACCAACAAATAAAAGTACAAAGTGCATGCAGGTTAGGCCAGAGAAACGGCGACACAGCACTGCATAGCCCAAGCATGCATTGGAACAAACAAAACAAAAGTCCTAGCACCAGCCAAAGCCAGTGGCTAGAAAGATCACAGACTAAACAAATATCCTAATAATTGGACATGACATTACTAAAAGGAGACAAAGCAGCAGTCTCTTAGGACATGGGAACAGCCGATGAGTATAGCCAACATATAGGCCACTATGTAAAGCACAACAAAAACTAAAATTACGATTAGCAGCTTGTTCTAAAAATAGACTGCACAGCGTTGCTTTAACATACATACCTCAGAGCTGGCAATCCTATGCTCCACTTACAGGTACGAGGAGGAGAGACAATGCACTCACCACTCTACTGCTAATAGCAAACTAAAGCAGACAACAACGTTAGATATATGACGAAGCAGAGAGGCCGTAATAGTATGTTGAGCATAATCGCCTACCTGACACCAACAAGTTTCTTGCATTGCGGTCCACTGGACGTAATGCATGCGAGTTTCCAAAACAGATACCAACCGCACTAAAACCCACAACCGAACAAACAGCTAAGATTCCACCTCAAAAAGAGTCATTTAAACAAATGGGAAAACAAGCAGTGCTTACCTGTTGAGCCAGCGGTTTCACCTACACGCACACCAAGCTACCGGTATCCCACGTCACTAACCAGGAAGTCCTTTCACTGACTGAACAACGTACCAGTCAGTCGAAAACCACTTCCTTAAATACTAATCCAGGGCACGCCCCCCTAATCAATAACCGGTCAGTCAAGATGACTCACGGGGAAACCCATTTCACCACATGAGGATGAGGTCAAGCTGTTTGCCGGCTTTGTGGGTTGCTGGTGTGGTGAGCTGCTTGAGGTCAAATGTGTGAAGGAGAGCAAGAAAGTCAGCTGCATGTGGCTTGTCTAAATGAATGTTGAAATCACCAAGGACCAGAAGAGGAGTTCCATCATCTGCGATGGTGGATAGTAGCGTGTCAAATTCATCGATGAACTTCCCCAGTTGACCTGGAGGACAGTAAACAACAAGAAAGTGCATTTTTGCAGGGTCAGTGACCATAACAGCATGAAATTCAAAAGAAGTGTATGAGCAAGAGGGAGAAAGACAGGTAAATTTCCATGTTTTGGAGAAAAGCAAACCTGTACCACCCACTCGTCTGATGGGGCGTGAGGTATGGGAGAAGTTGAAGTTGGAGGCCAGGGCAGCTGGTGTGGCAGTGTTCTCAGCATGGATCCAAGTCTCAGTCAGAGCCAGCACACTGATGTTAGAGTGGGTTGCAAATGCAGAAATGAAATCTGCCTTGTTGACAGCAGATTGGCAGTTCCAAAGTCCGATTGAGAATGAGATGGAACCTGCAGAGGCCGCATTCAGAGAGCGTAGGTTGTCCAAGTTGCGTACATTTTTGGGAGAGTGCCACCGTCTGCGCCTGTGACGAATGACAGGGATAAACTGATGACACATGTTAGTGTGTGTAGACAAGTAAACAGCAAGAATAATAAAGGGAGGAAAAGTATACTTAGCAGCACGTGTGGTGTCTTGTCTGTGTCCTTGCTCGGTGGACTCGCGCAGGTAGACTCGCAGGTCTTTACACGAGCTTGGTCTTCACACGACAAGGGCTAACGCTTCCGCCTCAGCGTTTCTTACTTAATAAATACTGATGTGTTTCAGCTGAGCACGCCTCTTTAATGAGCAAAACAATGAGTGGTCGTGTGAACGAGCGACTCCCGACCGAAACCGAGTACCGGAATTTGCTTTAATCTAGCAACAAGTATACAGCTCATAGCAACAAGGAAGCACCGTTACAGCTTCTATCTGACAATCGGTGCTAAAACAAGTTCGAACTAAAAAATCCAGAAAGAAACACTTACCACTTACTGCTCGCCTGGGTCAATAATCGCTTCTGCTGATCCGAACACATTATTCCACACAGTTCTGGGAGATTGGATGTATTTCTTTGTAATCTGTAGTCAGGCTTAGATGATGTTTTTTGTTGTTAAAAGTGATATCAATCTTGCCACCCTACCCCATTGCCCAGATACACGAAGAATTTTATGAGATTGTTGTCACATGTAGGGAGCAACCAGTACTTGCCAGAAATTGCTGCAATTCTTTTAATGTTGTTGTAGGCGCCTTGGTAGCTTTCCTGACCAGATTTCTCATCGCTTTTTGAGGGACTTCATGTCATTGTTCTGCCATATTTTTTCCACTTGTTGATTATTGTCTTTACAATGTTACATGGTATATCCACTGCCTTCTGTAACCCTCTTCTTATTGATATTTTTCAAGAATGAGAACCTGTTCCTGCTTTGTAAGCTCTTTGAGGCCCATGGTTTGTCCAATTGGATGCTACTAGTAAAATCCTATCGATACTTTATTTGGTTTAATCAGTCACTTTAATTGACATAAGGTGTATATTAATTAGCATACACGAGTTTGAATGTGCGCATTAATGCAAGCTGGGTATTGGATGTTTTTTATTTTTTTCCTCAACTCTAAAACATTTCTGGATGTTTGTCAGTGTCATGAACCTCGGATGGTATGGAATCAGAAGCGGTTGTCAGGTGGATAACATGAATGTAGGGAAGTTCAAAAGACGTGGTCGTAATACAGGCAAAGGTCAGGTGACAGGAAACTAAGGTCGAGAAAAACAAGAATACAAACTAGAGACATAAGGCTTGGCAACGCAGAGAACAAGGTAACTGAACATATACTTTGCACAGAGTTCTGAGTGAATGACTGCTAAATACTAATGGAGAGTATGTGTGTGATTAGTGACAGGTGTGAGTCCTGATCAGGCTGAGCTATGACAGTCAATTGATTTTTATATGTTGCAATGTCACAATAAAGATGAAAAAAGTTCTGACATGGTTTATCTTCATTAAAAAAATTTACATAACACACCCTGCCATTTTAACAAGGGTGTGTAGACTTTTTATATGCACATGTCCTTTCCATGCTGTCATACTCACATTTGCAACAACTGACAAATGAGATTCCATACTTAGAGGAAACTTTGCATTAGCAGCACATGCTTCAGTGCTCTGGGAGTGTTTATAGCACTGTGACTTTAACACTTCATGACTGAGAGCTGCTGCTACAGCAACTTCAACCACAGCTACCATGACTTTGATCCCCGTCTTCATCTGGACACTGATCCTCTGGACTCAAGGTCAGACACTGCTTCATATTTTATCTCTACAATCATCTGATCATACAAATACACTCATTGTTTCTATTATAATATTTCACTTACTTAAAATTTATGTTACATTAAAAATATTTTTTTCAGAATGCAGAGGTCAAGTCACAGTAACTCAGACTCCTGCATTGAAATCTGCTCTTCCAGGAGAAACAGTCACCATCAACTGTAGAACCAGTCAGGCTGTGTATTATCACAGTTCATATGGTCATTATTTACACTGGTATCAGCAGAAACCTGGAGAAGCTCCTAAACTCCTGATTAAACTTGCGAATCAGCTACAGTCGGGTTTTCCAGCTCGTTTCAGTGGCAGTGGATCTGGATCTGATTTCACTCTGACCATCAGTGGAGTCCAGACTGAAGATGCAGGAGATTATTACTGTCAGAGTTTACATTATATCAGTAGCACCTACCTGTTCACACAGTGTTATAGAGTCGTACAAAAACCTCCCTCAGTCAGATTGTAGAGAGACTGCACTGCTGCAGCTGGGAGCGACTGCAGGTGCTGAGTTGGAGGATGTGATACGACACAATGACACTCTGTGGAGGAGAGGAACCACACCACACTAACTCACAACTCACATTAGAAATCTCTCAATAATCATCACACCACACTGCACACAGTCCATCACGTCCTCTACTGTAAGATAAATAGTTTAGTAGTTTTCTAGATTGTTATTTGTGATAATTTAAACTGTTCGGTGGATAATTTTCATTTTTTCCAGACTCTGTCACTAATCCTGCCCCCATTACAGTCTCTTATTCTGATTTGATATCAGCTAGAGGATTCAGTGATACTGTCTGTTCTGTCTTATTCCTCTGTTTTCTCTCATACACCTCTTGTACTGTCTCATCTGAACATTTCATTCTTTGAATGATGCTCCTGTCTAAAATTAATCTTCATTTTGTTATTTTCCAACAATCTTCCTGCTTACTCCTGATACCTCCTTACTTACTCTCCTTTTAGACAGTAGCCTCCCTTCAGACAAGCCTTCAGTCCTCCTGCACCTTCTCCCTCTCTTTCACTCCTATAACATGACCTTCTGCAACTGCCTTCCAACCACACAAAAACAAACACACACAAAACTTAAATATTGGACTTGGTCTTCATCCTTCATCAGCTTTAGGTATCAGCGTTACCCCACTCTACTTTTTAGATGAACACTTTGTATCCTGCACTCTTGTTCTCCATGCCCTGCCTATCACCATCTATTTATACCTCTCCCCCACTTCCTGAAACATCCACTCTTTCTCTTCTTCCTCCATGGCTTCAAGCATTCTCTGTTTCTGCACAGATCTCAGAATGTTTTGCAGACATCTCATCATGGAAGTTTTGCTCAACAGTAGAAACTAAAATGCAGCTAGACTGAGCTGCTGTATATCCCTGGAGATCCATCCGTATGATTTATGTGAACTCTATGGAGAACTCTTCTGTCACACCATCTGACCAGACACGTAAACTCTGGGTAGTTCAAGTAAAGTAAATAACTTTCCTCATATTGCATCATGACTCTTCTGTGTCCTGCCTCCAGGTGGTGGAATGAACTCTAACATGGTGTGATTTCTCCAGCTGATGACCCAGCTTTGTCCAGACCCCTTACCATTTCTTTCTACCTGTTCCTGTCATTACACACATTTTATGTCCAGTTTGTCTGACCTGCACCTTGCTCTGTTGTAATCCTAGTTTACTTTGCAGTTCTTCTATTCACTCGTGTATGTGATATTAAGAATCTGAACCTTTAGGTGGAAAAGTAATTAGATTACGTTCACGTTTATATTAATGAAATTTTAAGAAAAGTCTTGAACAGTCGCCTGCCCCTAATCCTAACCATAAACACCTTTTTTTGGAGATTGTATAAGACGAAATTGAAACAATACATTTTCCGGCTTCTGATTTAGTTCAAATCATTCACCTTTTATTGTTACACACTTGTGCACATTTACGTATGGACACACTGTGACTATGATTAGCTACATCCACATTCAGTTCAGTAAGAGGTAGCACAATTCAGTCAATGAATGTTGCATGATCAGGACCTTCAGAATGAGCTGAAAGTCATAAACTACATTCCTGTAACTATCTGTTTACTAGTTCAGTCATGATTAACTCAGAGCAGTCTGTTGTCTCTGGGCCATGATGATGCTGACAGACACGTCACTACATGAGCAAGACTAAATAAAGATTCAATATCAATTAGAGCTCTTTCTTTATACAGAGAGGAGAGTGAGAACTTCTGTGAAGGTCATCAGGAGATTTGAGAAACAGATACAAATAAGAAAAAAGAACAGAAAAATGTCCTCCACACTAAATAATACATAAAGAGGCAGACTTACTCAGTGAAACACTCACACACACACACACACACACACACACACACACACACACACACATATTTGCATGAACTTCTCGGAGACCTTGAATAGATCAACACTTTCAGCAGATGTTCATGGTTCTTCAGCAAAACTCACTCAAGCACAACACACAGTGCTGCACTCGACCTGCTGTTAAAGTTGCTGTTCATACCTGATATTAACATCATTAACATGATATTTACAAACATTTTTGCAATGAATAAATATTCTCTAGCTAGCGCAGTCAGTTAGTTGGTCCTTCGTTACTGTCCTGGACACTTCAGGACACATTAGAGTTCACACTACAAATGTGATGTGGCCATATGCATCCCAGACCACCTCCGAATGTGGTTTGAGTGAACGAATCACAATGCGTCTTCAATATACATTCGACCCCGTTCATACCTGTACTTAGCGCTGTCCACTTATAATCCAATCACCCAGGATGCAGGTTAATGACAGGTGTTAACTGGGTAAAAGACACTTCACTAAAAGGAGATAAGCTTTAAACTTTGAAGCTTAATTCAGCACAGCTACAGTTAGGGAAAGAAGTATTTGATCCCCTGCTGATTTTGTACGTTTGTCCACTAACAAAGAAATGATCAGTCAATAATTTTAATGGTAGGTTTATTTGAACAGTGAGAGAAAGAATAACAACAAGAAAATCCAGAAAAACGCATGCCAAAAATGTTATAAATTGATTTGCATTTTAATGAGGGAAATAAGTATTTGACCCCCTCTCAATCAGAAAGATTTCTGGCTCCCAGGTGTCTTTTATACAGATAACGAGCTGAGATTAGGAGCATACTCTTAATGGGAGTGCTCCTAATCTCAGTTTGTTACCTGTATAAAAGGTACCTGTCCACAGAAGCAATCAATCAATCAGCTTCCAAACTCTCCACCATGGCCAAAACCAAAGAGCTCTCCAAGGATGTCAGGGACAAAATTGTAGACCTTCACAAGTCTGGAATGGGCTACAAGACCATTGCCATGCAGCTTGGTGAGAAGGTGACAACAGTTGGTGTGATTAGTTACACCACTGACACCACCTCAGACTGATAAGCGTGTTTTAAAGTGGACAATTGAATTCTTTTGGACTGAAACGAAATGAAAATAAAAAGGAAACACTAATGAACTTTTAGACCAGTTAGATTTAAACATTCTCTCTATAATTCACTAAAAAACTATTTTTCAGAAAATCTCCATCTGACCCCAGAAGCTAAATTCACACAGTAACTCTGTAGTAGTGTGAGATTTACTGTAAGATTGGGGGAATGTGGTAAAGGCGTCTCCATACTTAGAGGACACTTTGCATTGGCGCACATGCATCGTGCTCTGGGAGTGTTTATAGTGCTGTGACTCTTTAAGACTTCTGAGAGCTGCTGCTACAGCAACTTCACCCACAGCTACCATGACTTTGATCCCCGTCTTCATCTGGACACTGATCCTCTGGACTCAAGGTCAGACACTGCTTCGTATTTTATCTCTACAATGATCTGTTCATACAAATACACTCATTGTTTCTATTATAATATTTCACTTATTTAAAACTTATGTTACGTTGAAAATATATATTTTTTTACAGAATGCAGAGGTCAAGCCACAGTAACTCAGACTCCTGCAGTGAAATCTGCTCTTCCAGGAGAAACAGTCACCATCAACTGTAGAACCAGTCAGGCAGTGTACACGGACTCATCTGGTGAAAGGTTACACTGGTATCAGCAGAAATCTGGAGAAGCTCCTAAACTCCTGATTAAACTTGTAAATCAGCTACAGTCGGGTTTTCCAGCTCGTTTCAGTGGCAGTGGATCTGGATCTGATTTCACTCTGACCATCAGTGGATTCCAGACTGAAGATGCAGGAGATTATTACTGTCTGAGTTACCATTCCATCACTGGCTACTGGTTCACACAGTGTTATAGAGTCCGTACAAAACCTCCCTCAGTCAGATTGTAGAGAGACTGCACTGCTGCAGCTGGGAGCGACTGCAGGTGCTGAGTTGGAGGATGTGATATGACACAATGACACTCTGGTGGAGGAGAGAAACCACACCACACTAACTCACAGCAAGCACATTAGAAATCTCTATAATCATCACACCACACTGCACACAGTCCATCACGTCCTCTACTGTAAGATTAATAGTTTCCTGATGTTTTAAACTGTCATGGTGCAAACTGTGAAAAATAGATCTGTGATATAGATATGTGATATTAATCTATCTATATTCAGTCCCTTTATATAAACTCACTCTTCCTCCAATATCCTGTAGATAACGGAGCCTATCCAATCACACACACACACACACAACACACACACACACACACACACACACACACACACAGAGAGCCAGTTCTTGACATTTGGAGGCCCTCAGGAGGCCTCCTTTTTATCCCTTGAGTTTACTCTTTTTCACCTTTCCTTACAGGTGAGAAAACATTTGTCGTTTCAAATCAAAACACTCAAGTAAAACACTCTTAAACATTGAATCCTAATATTCACAATAATGAAACAGAATACAATGCGAAGTAACACTTCAGATCCAGTTCAAGTTCACTTTCACTTATACCTTCAAATTCAATTAAGATCAGTAAAGTTCAGTTCAGTTCCAAGGGAAAACAATTAGTCCCAACACTCCTACGCTCTGGCAGCGAGTTTCGCGTCCCTTCGTACACGGCAATCCCTCTCTGGCACAGAGAAGCGGTTTCTCTAGAAACTTTGTCCATGGGTTTGGCTCGCCATCTTGTATCCTGTGTCTGTGCGTAGTCTCCACACGCATCAGACCAAAGTCCAATATCAAACAGGAACATAAACAACAACAACAACAACAAAACCTGACCTGTATAACAGATCATAAAAGAAATAAATTATTCTAACTGCAGGAGTAAAGCAAATACCCCTTTACCATTTCTGTGAAACTTAACATCACTGCTACATTTCTGTACATGTTTAACTTGGCCTCAGAATAGTGACAGAGAAGTACCTCTCTCCAGCCATCAGGCCGATGACATATTTTTCCTTTACATAAGCTAAAACTCACATTTAATCAACTTAACACAATATAAATTCTCACTTTGCTTCTTTAACTAACTCAGTTATTACTGGTAAATAGTGTTGGCAGCTTTCTCCAGAGTTACATCACTAGCTCTTTGTTAGTGTTTACAGCATTCACTTCACAACACTTCAAGTAAAAGGGGTCGAAACTTGTGGTTTTCTTGAATTTAATCTTCATAAATGCCCAAGCAGGAAAGTATTGTTTTTGAGCTTTTAAATCAACTCTTCACAAAAGCTTTTAACTTTTTATCTTGTTAGTCTGTCTGCTTCTTCTCTCCGCTCTCCGCTCGGTGCTGCTTCTCAATGGGCCAACGAGTCTGTTAAAGGGGAAGCCTCACCACAATTCCTTACAGCCATACTTCTGTTTATTTACATTAAATCACTGCCAAACTGTTTTTAAACATTCTTAATGTTTTATATTTTTTATGTATGTGTTTTAACTGATTAGCTTATTTATGCATTTTATGAATTATTTATTGGTGATAATTCAGTGTTGGTTAAATATATCATATCGGTCCCAGAAGATCAGAGATGCTTTGAACAGAGCTGGAAATGAAAACAAATAGGCACCGGTTGCGTCCTTCACGTACGCTTTCCTAATGGCCCAATTGTCCAAAAAGCTGCACACCTTCGGACAAACTCTGATCAAACCCTCTTGTGTAAAAATGGAAGAAATAATGTGTGGGACACAGCTGGCTTCCAAACTGTACCTCTGTCCAATAATACAGTAAAAGACAGAATCAACAGAATGGCAGACGATGTGGAGAACACGTTGGATGAAAAGTTAAAGATGCATTTTCTATCCAACTTGATGAAACTTCCACTGTGGCAGATGAAGCAGTACTCATTGCATATGTGCAGTACATTGAAGACGCAGAAATGAAGCAGGAAGTATATTGTCTACAAATTTATCAACGACGACACGAGGAGAAGATATTTCTCATGCGATCGATACGTACTTCACCAAGCAAAACATTCCTTATAATCATTTAGTCGCATGCTGCACAGATGGAGCTGCATCATTGATGTGGAAAAGTGAGGGAAAAACTTCCAAGCCAAAGGTAAAAGCAAGTTGAAGAAGAACAGGATTGTCCTTAAACCTCCCAAAGTCAAAATGGAGCAAAGAGATTAATAATTATGTTAAGAGAAAAACAAACAAACAAACAAACACAAAAATGGATGTGGAAGTCCAACCATCTACACCTCCTCTTCTGGGTTTCCCCTTGTGAGGGAAATGACTCATTTTTACTTTGTAATAATTTTGTTCTTGTTCATCTGAGGATAACTCCTATGAAGGCCATGTCATGTCACTGAGATCAGAACAGAATGTTTATCTGCTTACAGACACACAAACATGTTCTTCTGTTCAAGGTTCATCTGTCCAAGATCCTAAAACAAAGCCTCAAACGGCTTCTTATCGGTACACATAATTGTCATGCTCTGCATTTCATATTTATATATAGTAGTGGTTTAATACAAGGTCTTCAGAGCACTCTCATTATTCAATCCTGCTTTATTATATCCTGTTTTAACCATCTTTCTGTAAAAAACCTTTTTACCTTCAGAGGATGAGTTTGCGAGTGATGTCTAATTTCCACAACAACCTTCAGGTGTGTGTGTGTGTGTGTGTGTGTGTGTTGAAGGAATGTGACACCCTCAGTCCAGCTGAGGGCGCTGTGAAACGACACATTTATCTCCTGCAGACCTGTGTAGTCTTTTCTCATCTGCTAGGTGGAAAAAGTCGTCCTGTGGCTGGATGGAAGCTTGTCACTGTTTAAATACTCTCTGTCGCAGTGAATTGAGCAGTCATCACAATAGTTTCTTCAGGAGCAATCAGGCTTGTAGTGTCGTGTCTTTTCCTTTCTTTCTTTCTTTTTGTTTTTCAGTATGTACATATGTGAGTTTGATGTTAATTGTGCACATGAGGAAAAAATGCTTTCTTTTTTTTTTACCCGGTCACCTAGAATAAAACTTGTTTGTAGCCTACAGTGAAATTTAACATTGTTTTTGTGTTTTTCTTTTCTTTTTCTTCACATGGTCTCTCTCGTTTCCTTTCTAACAGAGTTTTGAAATTGTACCTCAGTAGCACGAGTCAGTATTGATGAAACATTACTAATAATTTGGTATTATTGGAATGGAAACCTGTGTAGTGGGGTAACTATACATCACGATGGAACAATGTGCATTGCGGAAATGTGTGATTTATTTTGTGTAAATTATCCCTCTATTAGTTATGTATCGAGTGCAGTTGCACTGTTTGGACATCCATACAATGAAAATGTATGGAGCATGGTGGTCACATGATCACATGTTTCACCATTGCGAATTATCTGCGGTTGTGAAGTGACCGATAGCGCCTGATCACAATTCCCAACAATCATTATTTGTCAGTCCCTCCAGGATTTTGCGAGCGCAGAAATGAACCCAAAATCACGGAAACGCCAAAATATTCAGAGACGCTTCGATTTTACAAAATTTCTGCAGATCTGGGCGAAGACACGTCATGTGACGTCATCACAACGCACATTCAGTCAAAGCCGTCATGGATTCACATGCATTGGACAATATTACAGCTAGAAGGTCTCATTTACCAACAAACATCACAGTGAAAGGCCGTGCAAAACAATTCTGTGTGATTGTAGTTTCGCTAATTCAAGTATTTTTCTGTAGAAAAGCCTAAAAAACACCATTTTTTTTTTTTAAAGCAGCATCAAACTGCGCAATCCTGTACAGACTGATGTGTGTTACACAACCAGGTTATAAGAGTTAAATAGAGCTTTTAAGTATCCTTCAGACGACACCATCGTCACACCGTGCCCAAAGAAAAGGCTGCACTTTAGCCACCTTTGGAGCTCTATCTCCGGGTTAAGATAACGCCTCAGGCGCTGCTACGGAGAGAATTGATCAATTTATTTATTTTTAAGATAACCTGTAGTGCATTTTGTTTACCAAATTAAACCTCTGTTCCTAGTCATTTTTTATTCATTTTGTTTAATCCAGACAAAAATGCACATTGTTTTACATTCTTTATTGTTCAGAATAAAAAAAAAAAGGAATCTTTCAAGTCAGAGTTTTTCTTCATTAAAGTTTTGTTCGAAATCAAATTGAATCGAATCGTGAATCCAGTATCGTGAATCGAATCTTGGAGAATGTATCGTTACACCCCTACTTCCTACTGTTGTTGTTTTACAAGCCAGCAGCCAGGGAATTGTGGGAGATTTTTAAATAGTGTTGAGATTTCTCATTGAAATAAAATCAAGAGTGAACACCTTCCACAAAGAGAAGTGGTTATGTTGACAGATTTTGTGCAAACAGGAAACAGTTCATATGAAGTTGCTTTGATAAAGTATAACACATATAGTGTTGTACCTCTATTTAAAATGCTTCATTTAACAAGGAAAGCACCTTAAATACAAATTCTAAGAATTTAGGTTTTTTTTGTGTCGTACTGGTTTCAGTTCTGTGTGTATCATGTCTGTTGTGAAAATGCTTTCTGCATTTAAATCCCACTCATTGTTTATATTATAATATTTCACTTATTTAAAACTTATGTTACATTAAAAATATTTTTTTTTTACAGAATGCAGAGGTCAAGCAACAGTAACTCAGACTCCTGCAGTGAAATCTGCTCTTCCAGGAGAAACAGTCACCATCAATTGTAGAACCAGTCAGGCAGTGTACAAGGACTCATCTGGTGAATGGTTACACTGGTATCAGCAGAAACCTGGAGAAGCTCCTAAACTCCTGATTAAATATGTAAATCAGCTACAGTCGGGTTTTCCAGCTCGTTTCAGTGGCAGTGGATCTGGATCTGATTTCACTCTGACCATCAGTGGAGTCCAGACTGAAGATGCAGGAGATTATTACTGTCTGAGTTACCATTCCATCACTGGCTACTGGTTCACACAGTGTTATAGAGTCGTACAAAAACCTCCCTCAGTCAGATTGTAGAGAGACTGCACTGCTGCAGCTGGGAGCGACTGCAGGTGCTGAGTTGGAGGATGTGATACGACACAATGACACTCTGTGGAGGAGAGGAACCACACCACACTAACTCACAACTCACATTAGAAATCTCTCAATAATCATCACACCACACTGCACACAGTCCATCACGTCCTCTACTGTAAGATTAATAGTTTCCTGATGTTTTAAACTGTCATGGTGCAAACTGTGAAAAATAGTTCTATGTGATATTAATATATCACATAGAACTATTCTATATTCAGTCCCTTTTATATAAACTCACTCTTCCTCCAATATCCTGTAGATAGACGTGATCCCACCAATCTCACACACACACACACACACACACACACAGAGCCAGTTCTAGACATTTGGATGCCCTCAGGAGGCCTCCTTTTTATCCCTTGAGTTTACTCTTTTTTCACCTTTCCTTACAGGTGAGAAAACATTTGTCGTTTCCAAATCAAAGTCAACTCAAGTAAAACACTCTTAAACATTGAATCCTAATGTTCACAATAATGAAACAGAATACAATGTGAAGTAACACTTCAGATCAAGTTCAAGTTCACTTTCACTTATAAGTATTGTTTTTGAGCCTTTAAATCAACTCTTCACAAAAGCTTTTTAACTTTTTATCTTGTTAGTCAGTCTGCTTCTTCTCTCCGCTCTCCGCTCAGTGCTGCTTCTCAATGGGCCAACGAGTCTGTTAAAGGGGAAGCCTCACCCCAATTCCTTACAGCCATACTTCTGTTTATTTACATTAAATCACTGCCAAACTGTCTTTTAAACATTCTTAATGTTTTATATTTTTTAACTGATTAGCTTATTTATGCATTTTATGAATTATTTATTGGTGATAATTCAGTGTTGGTTAAATATATCATATCGGTCCCAGAAGATCAGAGATGCTTTGAACAGAGCTGGAAATGAAAACAAATAGGCACTGGTTGCGTCCTTCACGTACGCTTTCCTAATGGCCCAATTGTCCAAAAAGCTGCACACCATCGGAGAAACTCTGATCAAACCCGCTTGTGTAAAAATGGCAGAAATAATGTGTGGGAAACAGGTGGCTTCCAAACTGTACCCCTGTCCAATAATACAGTAAAAGACAGAATCAACAGAATGGCAGACGATGTTGAGAACAAGTTGGATGAAAAGTTAAAGATGCACGCATTTTCTATCCAACTTGATTAAACTTCCACTGTGGCAGATGAAGCAGTACTCATTGCATATGTGCAGTACATTGAAGATGCAGAAATGAAGCAGGAATTTATCAACACGACACGAGGAGAAGATATTTTCCATGTGATTGATACGTACTTCACCAAGCAACACATTCCCTATAATCATTTAGTCGCATGCTGCACAGATGGAGCTGCTTCATTGATGGGGAAAAGTGAGGAAAAACTTCCAAGCCAAAGGTAAAAGCAAGGAGAAGAAGAACAGTATGGTCCATAAGCCTCCCAAGGTCAAAATGGAGCAAAGAGATTAATAATTGTGTGAAGACAAAAACAAACAAACAAACAAACAAACAAAAAACGGATGTGGTCCAACCATCTACACCTCCTCTTCTGGGTTTCCCCTTGTGAGGGAAATTACTCATTTTTACTTTGTAATAATTTTGTTCTTGTTCATCTGAGGATAACTCCTATGAAGGCCATGTCATGTCACTGAGATCAGTACAGAATGTTTATCTGCTTACAGACCACAGATCCAGTTTGAGAACTGGTTTGTGGCGATAGATCTAAAAGGTGCATGTTTCCGCATAGGAATATTGCTAGCTTTATCCCCTCGCACCTTCACAAAGTGCATGGATGTCACTCTGGCTCCATTGGGACTCCAGGGCATCTGTGTACCAAACTACCTGGACGATTGGTTAATTCTAGCACGATCCAGGGAGCTGGCGGTTCAACATTGAGATGTTGTTCTCGCCCACGTGAAGAACTCGGGGTTCAGGTTGAATCTCAGAAAAGTTGGCTTTCCCCGGTGCAGTGGACAACTTTTCTAGGGGTTATAGGATTCTACTACGATGAGGGCGTTTCTATCCCCAAAAGGCGTAGCGTCAATCCTATCAACACTGAGCAAGATAAAGCTGTATCTTGGGAGCCTAGGGTGGAGACCACACATGTGGCCGAGGTCACATCTGTATGCTGCTCCTCCCATCGCTCTGCTCCCACTAGCTCTAGCGAGAGTTCGCCAAGATAGCCCGCTAGTACCACCCTTTTGGCAGCTCGAACATGGTTCTGAGAGATAATATCTCTGCGAGATGGCACACCTTGGGAGAATCCCATCCGCAGGGATCCATTGTAGACCCAGTAACTGCGCAATAGCTACAGTCCTGGAGCTCCTACAATAACATTTCTCAGCGGGGTGAGCTCCATCTACAATCAGGGTTACTTGGCTGCCGTTTCGGCCAGCCATGACCCTGTTGATGTAGACTCTGTGGGGCAACATCCTCTAACTTCGAGGTTTATGCGTGGTCTCAGACGGCTGAGGCCTATCTGCAGGCCGCGCATACCTTCCTGGGACCTTCTATGGCCCTGGAAGGTTTGTCGGCTGCCCCATTCGAGCCCCTAGAGCGGATCTACTGTCTCAAGCCGGAGGGCTGATTTATCATGCTCGGAGCATCATCCACAAGGAAAGCGTATGCACTCAAGTGGCAGCTTTGTCTTGTGGTGTGAGGAACGTCAGCTAGACCCAGTGAACTGCGCATTAGCTACAGTCCTGGAGTTCTTACTGAACATTTCTCAGTGGGCTGGGCTCCTTCTACAATCAGGGTTACTTAGCCGCCATTTCGGCCAGCGATGACCCTGTTGATGGAGCCTCTGTGGGGCAATATCCTCTACCTTTGAGGTTCATGCGTGGTGTTAGATGGCTGAGGCCCATCTGCAGGCCGCGCATACCTTCCTGGGATCTTCTATGGTCCTGGAAGGTCTGTCAAGGACCCCATTTGAGCCCTTAGAGTTAGCCTCTGAGAAGCTTCTGACTCTAAAGGTAGCTCTTTTACAGGCCCTGACATTTCTCAAGCGAGTGGGAGGTCTACAAGCTCTCCCTGTTGCCCCTCCTGCCTTGACTTTACCCCTAGATAAGCCAAGTCCTTCCTGTATCCTAGGCCGGATTATATTCCTAAAGTGCCTACATCGGCTGCCCACCCTGTGGTGTTGCAGGCTTTCTGCCCTCCTCTGTCCTTCACACCAGAACAAGAGAGGATGTACCTGCTGTGTCCAGTAAGGGCTTTCTGTACTTACGTCCACCGCTCCGGCCAGTGGCGTAAGTTGGAGCAGCTACTAGTCTGCTTTGGCAGCGACAGGAAAAGTGATGCTGTGTCAAAGCAGTGCATCTCTACTTGGATTGTTGAAGGATTTGTCCAAAGAGGTATCATTGCAGGATGTATGTGCGGCTGCAGGGTGATCTATGCCTCACACGGTCATTTGTTATTACAGTCTGGATATTCATTTCTCCTCGGGCTCGAGTGTCCTGCAGTGACCCTCGGGTTTGGGTATTTTTGAACAGGCCATACCCTCAGTATGACGGAGTGGGTATTCCCGTTCCCATACTGCTAAATGCAACGTCGAAGTTCCCTTTGAAAGGGAACATGCGTAACCCTGTTCCCTGAGAAGGGAACGAGACGTTGCATAACGCTGTCATACCGGGGCAGGCCTGTGAATTGCGTCTTCGCTTCAGATAATAGAGGCTGGCGGCGTGGTTCACAGGTGCCATATATATATATCATGTGACGCGCTTGATTGCCACATCACCTGATCATGGCGGGCCTGTAAGTGGCCTGCAAAAATAATTTTGCACAAGCTTCAGATGCCGGTCATGCGCACAAGGCGTTCCCATACTGCTAAATGCAACGTCTCGTTCCCTTCTCAGGGAACAGGGTTTCATGCTTAACCCCAAAGTTTCTTCAGGAGCAATCACTTTAGCCACCTGTGGAGCTCTATCTCCGGGTTAAGATAATGCCTCAGGCGCTGCTACGGAGAGAATTTATTAATTAATTTATTTTAAGATATTAATAATAATAATAATAATAATAATAATAATAAACTTTCTTTTATAAAGTGCCTTTAAAGCAGCTTCTCAAAGCGCTGTACATGAAAACACAAATCACAGAATGAATAAAAGTTAATTAAAACAAAGACAACAACCGTAATAAAAAATAAATATAAAACAATCAAAAAGACAAGGAATCAAATGCGAGTCTAAAAAAGTGTGTCTTTAAAAGAGCTTTAAAAATGTCAAAGGACTGAGCTTCCCTGAGTTCAGGGGGAAGAGAGTTCCAAAGTGATGGAGCGTAGACAGAAAAAGCCCTGTCACCCATAGACTTAAGGTGGGTTAGTGGAACTGTTAGTAGATTACCCTGTGAGGAGCACAGTCTGCGATGTGGGGTGTAAGAGATTAATAAGTGAGTTAAATATTGTGGAGCCAAACCATGTAATGCCTTGTATGTTAACATCATGATCTTAAAATCAACACAGAACCTGACCGGGAGCTAGTGTAAGGACTTCAAAACAAGAGTGATATGGTCATATCTCCTGCTTCTCATCAGGATCCGGGCGCCAGAGTTCTGAACACACTGCAATTTGTTAATTGCAGTTTTGGAAATTCCAGCTAAAACGGATCCAACCGCGATAGTAATCCAACCGCGTGACAACGAATGAATTGATCAGCTTTTCAGCAACAGGTAAGTTTAGCATTGGTCTTAATCTGGCTATATTTCTGAGGTGAAAAAAGGAAGCCTTCACGGTGCTCTGAACAAAAAAATCTAAAGTGAGGTTAGTGTCAAAAATTACACCAAGGTTCCTCATCTTACTTTGGAACTCTAGAACAGAGCCATCAACAGATAGAGACAATGGAGCCGCGTTGCGAATCTGATGACGGGAACCTATAAGCATGACCTCAGTTTTCCCGCTGTTCAGACACAGAAAGTTATTATTCATCCATGATTTTATCTCAGAAATACAGCCAGAAAGATAACAAACATCAATGTTTTCACCAGATCTTGAGTGAATGTAGATTTGGGTATCGTCAGGCATAAAAGTGATAATGGAGGCCAAGTGTTCGCAGCAGATGCCCAAGTGGAGATAGATAAATATTGAAGAGTAGAGGGCCTAGAACTGAACTCTGAGGAACACCAGTGAGCACCGAGCAAGTGTCAGATCTAAAGCCACCCATAGAAATAAACTGGGGACGGTCAGTAAAATAGGATTTAAACCAGTTTAAAACTTTCCCGGACACACCAAAAACACTTTCTAAGCGGATAAGTAAAAGACCATGATCCACAGTATCGAAGGCGGCTCTAAGGTCAAGAAGAATACGAAGTGAGGTAGCTCCAGAATCAGAGGCCATCAACAGGTCATTTGTAACTTTGACGAACGCAGTTTCAGTGCTATGAAATTTACGAAAACCTGATTGAAGTGGTTCAAAGAGGTTATTGGTTGTCAGATGAGAACAGAGTTGAGAGGCGACAACACGCTCAAGTATTTTTGCCAAAAACGGAAGATTTGAAATGGGGCAAAAATTGTTAAAATCATCCACAGAAACATTTTCTCTCTTAGGGACAGGTGTAACAGCAGCAGTCTTCAGCACTGCTGGAACGACCCCAGTCTCCAGTGATTCATTTAGAATGCTGAGGATAGCAGGGCACATCACAGCAAAGCACGATATAAACAGAATCGTAGGAATTGGATCCAGCAGGCAAGTGGTAGATTTCATGCTGGATACCTCCCTTGTGAGAGCCTCAGAATCAAGCAGTGAAAATTGAGTAAAAGAAACACCAGTGAACCCAGATGGACGAAGGAGTGAAGTGGCACAGTCAGGGTTAACAGAAATTTCTGTACGAACATTGACAATCTTAGAATTAAAAAACTGTAGAAAGGAATCACAGAGCTGCTGAGAGACAGGCAAAGTGGTAACAGCGTTTACTTGAAGAAATCTATTTATGGTTTGGAACAAGTGTCTGGGATTATTTTGATTATTTACAATAGCAACAGAGAAGTAAGAGGATCTTTCAGTCTCCTGTAGTGCACGATAATCCCCCAGAAGATCCTTCCACGCTTGATAGTAGACACTCAGTCCGGTAAGGCACCATTTTCGCTCCATTTTCCGACATACAGCCTTTCTAGAGCGCAGATTGTCATTATACCAGGGAGCAGAGCGGGTGAATGTGACCTTACGTGACTTTAGAGGAGCAAAAGTGTCAAGGTTAGCAGCAAGAGTGGAATTTAGCTGCAGAACTTTCTCCTCCAGTGATGAGGGATGAAGATTGCTTAGGGTGGAAACCACAGAATTGGAGAAGGCTGTCTGATCGATAGACTTCCACTTCCGGAAGTTTACTGTTCAGATGGGAGGCTCACTTGAATGAAACAGTTCGAGGTTAAAAAAGACAGCTGAATGATCAGACAGTCCAATGTCAGTAGCTGAAAACTCAGATACAAATGAGCCATTGGCAATCACAAGATCCAGCGTATGACCCTTGTTGTGAGTTGGGTCAGTTACAAACTGAGTGAAGTTAAAAACGTCAATTAGTGACAGAAAATCCTTGGCCACCACCGAGTCACTACAGTCCACATGAATGTTGAAGTCTCCCACAATCAAAATTCTGTCAAACTTAGTGCTCAACATCGACAGGAAGTCCGCAAACTCTTGTGGCAGGAACAAGGTGTATCTGAGAATTTGTTGCATCAACTACGCCACCTAGGTGACGGGAGGCCGGCCCCCAGGACAAGAAACTAAACTAGACTAACCCCTGAGGGTAATTCGAGCACACAGGTTCGTGAAACCCAAGGAGCCGGAGACATGCGTTACATCAACAATTTTTATTCCAACAAGACACATTGATTGTTACCGTTGCACGGTAAAACATGACCATACAATTGACACTCTGACAGAAAGGTCCCACCAACACAGTGACCAGGGGGCTGCTATATAGGCACAATAGCTATGGGGTTGACTAGCAACTTGCTATTGGGGGAGTGACCTGGTCTCAGGGGAAGGGTAACTAGAACGGGGGAAATGCTTACCACAGCGAGCCGGACCACTGCAGGACCGAGGGGAGGGGGTCCAGAAAATACACCATGCGTGAGAGAAACACTGCAATCCAAACAAAAGACACCTCAATGTGAACACAGCAAGGGAAAGTGAAGGCCTCCACCACGAACTCAGTCCTCCGCTCACGTGGGCCACACTGCCCCTGTCCACCAACGGGGAAAAGGAAACACAAGCACCGATTAACAGAGTGGTTGATCTTACGAGCCAGGGGTGCTAGCAGTACTACAAATAGCTACTTATCTTGAGCAGCAGCAGGTTTGGTGCTCCAGCTCCGTACAGATCAATGGTCAAATGGGACAACCACCCTGGCCACAGCATTGGGATTGTAAACCAGCATGCATACACACCCACACAACATGCACATACACAACAAGCAAAGTAGCAACACAGGCAGAGCAGGGTTTATCCCACAACCAACAAATAAAAGTACAAAGTGCATGCAGGTTAGGCCAGAGAAACGGCGACACAGCACTGCATAGCCCAAGCATGCATTGGAACAAACAAAACAAAAGTCCTAGCACCAGCCAAAGCCAGTGGCTAGAAAGATCACAGACTAAACAAATATCCTAATAATTGGACATGACATTACTAAAAGGAGACAAAGCAGCAGTCTCTTAGGACATGGGAACAGCCGATGAGTATAGCCAACATATAGGCCACTATGTAAAGCACAACAAAAACTAAAATTACGATTAGCAGCTTGTTCTAAAAATAGACTGCACAGCGTTGCTTTAACATACATACCTCAGAGCTGGCAATCCTATGCTCCACTTACAGGTACGAGGAGGAGAGACAACACACTCACCACTCTACTGCTAATAGCAAACTAAAGCAGACAACAACATTAGATATATGACGAAGCAGAGAGGCCGTAATAGTATGTTGAGCATAATCGCCTACCTGACACCAACAAGTTTCTTGCATTGCGGTCCACTGGACGGTAATGCATGCGAAGTTTCCAAAACAGATACCAACCGCACTAAAACCCACAACCGAAAAACAGCTAAGATTCCACCTCAAAAAGAGTCATTTAAACAAATGGGAAAACAAGCAGTGCTTACCTGTTGAGCCAGCGGTTTCACCTACACGCACACCAAGCTACCGGGTACCACGTCACTAACCAGGAAGTCCTTTTCACTGACTGAACGACGTACCAGGGCACGCCCCTAATCAATAACCGGTCAGTCAAGATGACTCACGGGAAACCCATTTCACCACATGAGGATGAGGTCAAGCTGTTTGCCGGCTTTGTGGGTTGCTGGTGTGGTGAGCTGCTTGAGGTCAAATGTGTGAAGGAGAGCAAGAAAGTCAGCTGCATGTGGCTTGTCTAGATGAATGTTGAAATCACCAAGGACCAGAAGAGGAGTTCCATCATCTGGGATGGTGGATAGTAGCGTGTCAAATTCATCGATGAACTTTCCCAGTTGACCTGGAGGACAGTAAACAACAAGAAAGTGCATTTTTGCAGGGTCAGTGACCATAACAGCATGAAATTCAAAAGATGTGTATGAGCAAGAGGGAGAAAGACAGGTAAATTTCCATGTTTTGGAGAGAAGCAAACCTGTACCACCCACTCGTCTGATGGGGCGTGAGGTATGGGAGAAGTTGAAGTTGGAGGCCAGGGCAGCTGGTGTGGCAGTGTTCTCAGCATGGATCCAAGTCTCAGTCAGAGCCAGCACACTGAGGTTAGAGTGGGTTGCAAATGAAGAAATGAAATCTGCCTTGTTGACAGCAGATTGGCAGTTCCAAAGTCCGATTGAGAATGAGATGGAACCTGCAGAGGCCGCATTCAGAGAGCGTAGGTTGTCCAAGTTGCGCATGCGTTTTGGGAGAGTGCCACCGTCTGCGCCTGTGACGAATGACAGGGATAAACTCATGACACATGTTAGTGTGTGTAGACAGGTAAACAGCAAGAAGAATAAAGGGAGGAAAAGTATACTTAGCAGCTGCGATGGTGTCTTGTCTGTGTCCATGCTCGGTGGACTCGCGCAGGTAGACTAGGAGGTCTTTACACGAGCTTGGTCTTTACCACGACCAAAGCTCACGCCTTCCGCCTCAAGCGTTTCTTACATATTAAATACTGATGTGTTTCAACTGAGCACGCCTCTTTAATGAGCAAAACAATGAGTTGTCGTGTGAACGAGCGACTCCCGACCCGAAACAGTACGGAATTTGCTTTAATCTAGCAACAAGTATACAGCTCATAGCAACAAGGAAGCACAGTTACAGCTTCTATCTGACAATCGGTGCTAAAACAAGTTCGAACTAAAAATCCAGAAAGAAACACTTACCACTTACTGCTCGCCTGGGTTAAATATCGCTTCTGCTGATCCGAACACATTATTCCACACAGTTCTGGGAGATTGGATGTATTTCTTTGTAATCTGTAGTCAGGCTTAGATGATGTTTTTTTGTTGTTAAAAGTAGTATCTATCTTGCCACCCTACCCCATTGCCCAGATACATGAAGAATTTTATGAGATTGTTGTCACATGTAGGGAGCAACCAGTACTTGCCAGAAATTGCTGCAATTCTTTTAATGTTGTTGTAGGCACCTTGGTAGCTTTCCTGACCAGTTTTCTCATCGCTTTTTGAGGGACTTCATGTCATTGTTCTGCCATATTTTCTCCACTTGTTGATTATTGTCTTTACAATGTTACATGGTATATCCACTGCCTTCTGTAACCCTCTTCTTATTGATATTTTTCAAGAATGAGAACCTGTTCCTGCTTTGTAAGCTCTTTGAGGCCCATGGTTTTTCCAGTTGGATGCTACCAGGAAAATCCTATAGATACTTTATTTGGGTTTAATCAGCCACTTTAATTGACATAAGTTGTATATTAATTAGCATACACGAGTTTAAATGTGATTGGTGATTCTGAACACTGCCCCATTCCCAGTTATATAAAAGGGTGTGCACACTAATGCAAGCTGCGTATTGGATGTTTTTTATTTTTTTCCTCAACTCTAAAACATTTCTGGATGTTTGTCAGTGTCACGAACCTCAGTTGGTATGGAAGCAGAAGCGGTTGTCAGGTGGATAAAGTGAATGCAGGGAAGTTCAAAAGACGTGGTCGTAATACAGGCAAAGGTCAGGTGACAGGAAACTAAGGTCGAGAAAAACAAGAATACAAACTAGAGACATAAGGCTTGGCAACGCAGAGAACAAGGTAACTGAACATATACTTTGCACAGAGTTCTGAGTGAATGACTGCTAAATACTAATGGAGAGTATGTGTGTGATTAGTGACAGGTGTGACTGTCTCTGGGGATGGAGAGGTGAGTGTTGAGAGGTGAGTGTTGCTTCTTGGGAAACTGAGTCCTGATCAGGCTGAGCTATGACAGTCAATTAATTTTTATATGTTGCAATGTCACAATAAATATGAAAAAAGTTCTGACAGGGTTTAACTTCATTAAAAAAATTTACATAACACACCCTGAAATTTTAACAAGGGTGTGTAGACTTTTTATATGCACATGTCCTTTCCATGCTGTCATACTCACATTTGCAACAACTGACAAATGAAATTCCATAAATAGAGGACACTTTGCATTAGCAGCACATGCTTCAGTGCTCTGGGAGTGTTTATAGCGCTGTGACTTTAACACTTCATGACTGAGAGCTGCTGCTACAGCAACTTCACCCACAGCTACCATGACTTTGATCCCCGTCTTCATCTGGACACTGATCCTCTGGACTCAAGGTCAGACACTGATTCATATTTTATCTCTACAATCATCTGATCATACAAATACACTCATTGTTTCTATTATAATATTTCACTTACTTAAAATTTATGTTACATTAAAAATATTTTTTTCAGAATGCAGAGGTCAAGTCACAGTAACTCAGACTCCTGCAGTGAAATCTGCTCTTCCAGGAGAAACAGTCACCATCCACTGTAGAACCAGTCAGGCTGTGTATTATGACAGTTCATATGGTCATTATTTACACTGGTATCAGCAGAAACTTGGAGAAGCTCCTAAACTCTTGATTAAACTTGCGAATCAGCTACAGTCGGGTTTTCCAGCTCGTTTCAGTGGCAGTGGATCTGGATCTGATTTCACTCTGACCATCAGTGGAGTCCAGACTGAAGATGCAGGAGATTATTACTGTAAGAGTCACCATTATATCAGTAGCACCCGCCTGTTCACACAGTGTTATAGAGTCGTACAAAAACCTCCTTCAGTCAGATTGTAGAGAGACTGCACTGCTGCAGCTGGGAGCGACTGCAGGTGCTGAGTTGGAGGATGTGATATGACACTCTGTGGAGGAGAGGAACCACACCACACTAACTCACAACTCACATTAGAAATCTCTCAATAATCATCACACCACACTGCACACAGTCCATCACGTCCTCTACTGTAAGATTAATAGTTTCCTGATGTTTTTAAACTGTCGTGGTGCAAACTGTGAAAAATAGTTCTATGTGATATTAATCTATCTATATTCACTCCCTTTATATAAACTCACTCTTCCTCCAAGATCCTGTAGATAGACGTGATCCCACCAATCACACACACACACACACACACACACACACACACACACACACACAGTTCAGGAATACAAATTGAATACAAACATAGAGTGTCTAAATAGAGTGTCTAAATTGTCCATAGTGTATGAATGGGTGTGTGAGTGTCCCAATTTAGAAGATACACAGACATTTAGGAACTTTTTTTAACACTCTAGTGTGTGATCTTTGATTTTGATTAAAACTTCTTTACTTTTACTTTAGTATTTTGCTCCGATCCCGACGCAATGTCATTGTACGTGCGAATTCAAAGTGTCTGACAGTCTCGATGTGTCCACGGCGCTCACGCTCTTTTGAATTCTTTTTGAATTGAACGTTGGGGGTTCGATTCCCGCTGGTGAATTATGTGTGCGGAGTTTAATCTGTGTTCTCCAGTTTCCTCTCCAAGGCCAAAGACATGCATGTTAGGCTGATTGGCATGTCCAAAGAGTCTGTAGTGGATGAATAGGTGTGTGAATATGCTGTGAAATGTGTTACATGGACCAGTTTTATACACTAAGATATTAGTGTTTCTTCTCACTTCTGTGTAATTTCTTGCTCTTTGAGGTACCACATACTTGATCAGTGTTCATGGTGTACTGCTATTGCCTAACTCACAGGTTCCTAACCCTGGTCTACCCATTGTCCACCCCAGTAACCCCAGTAACCCCAACTAGCAAAAATGCTTTACAACTTTAATCTCACTCAACCACATCCTCAGTGTAGATGCTTTCTCTCCATTAGTTCAGGCTGAAGACAATTCAAAATACAGGACACTTAGAAAACTATACAGCGGGACTTCCGGTTGAGTGACAAATGGAGTAGGTCGCAACTTTCGGGGCTCCTGCAACAACTGTTAATATTAAATGATAGGCACTGTGTTTGGTAGCATTTGTGTTTGTAAGTCTTGTTTAACACCGTAAACTTCTAGTTTAATGTCTAAAATGCCGCCAAAATCCAAAAAAGCGCGCGAATGCTTTGGCTGCTACACCTCTGCGGCCTGCTCCACACGCCAACCCCCGCCCCGTAGTGGCCCCTCTATGCCCGCTATCCCCCGGTTTCAAGGATGAGCTCCTGCGCTCCGCCATGAAATGGCGGCCATTTTAAATCTGAGCTCCAGGTGGCCTTGGGTGAAAATTTTACAACAGGTGAGAGGCTACAGACCGTGAAAGGCAGAATTATCCGCCAGTATTGTGGTTATCCAGTCAGAGGTGAGCACTTTGGAAGCATACAGTGGGGAAATGGAAACTTCGCTCTCTACCTGTTGCGATGACATAGCTACGCTACAGGCTAAAGTGGAGCGTCTATCTGCCGAGCTGGGGAGGGTGGGAAACAAGTGTGAGGATCTCGAGGCTAGATCACGGCGCAACAATGTAAGGATCGTAGGTGTCCCGTAAAGACTCGACCTGCGCGTCTACACCGGCAGCCGTTTCCACTCTGCTTAAGGAGGTTTTTGGGCTGGACAAAGAGCCACTTTTGGACCGCGTTCATCGCACTCTGCAGCCGAGGCCCAAACCCGGTGAACGCCCCGGCTATAATCGCCGACTCCATTACCACGGACTGTGTGGACATCCCTGGCGGGCCAGAGCCCAACAACGGGTGAAGGTTGGTGACATGGTCATTTCTATATTTCCCGATCATACCGCGAAGGTAGCCCGCCGCTGCTGCCTTCAATGACTGCCGCCGCCAGCTCCGTGAGATACCGGGAATACGGTTCGGTCTGCTTTATCCGCGGCGCCTCCCGCGTTACAACCGCGAATCGAGAGGGAGTTTAAATCCGCGGAGGCCGCCGGGGTGTTTATTAAGACACTGATCAAGTGAGAACACTGATAATCCGTCTCCAGAAGTGAAATGGACCACTACTGTACTCTACAACACATGAGGGAGTATTGACTGTTTATGTGCCTTGACATTTATCTTCGTTTGGTTTGCAGGGGCCCCGGCCTGGGGGTTTATTACTATCGGGTCAACAGCTGTTAGCTTTCCTGTTGTGGATTTGACTCCTTGTGGAGTCTGCACTGGGTTCTCCATCGTTTGGGGATGGGGACGCGTAAGTGCAATGGGGAGGGGGTGGGATGGGGTGGTTCACTGTGTGTTTGGAGTGTGTTTTCTTTTGTTTTGGTTTATCACTTACTTTTATTGTATTTATTTTTCTTTTTTTCTTTTCACTTTTTACTTTTTCTTATTTTATCTTTGTTTTTGTCCTTTTTCTCCCCCTCCTGTTTCCTGTCCCCTTTTCCTTCTCTCAGAGATGAGGCTTCACTTTCATTCTCTTCCTGCCATAAACACTTGATAGATGTCCACTAATACTGGAAAATCTGGCTCGCATGTGAACTTTGTGAGCTGGAACATTAAAGGTATGGGGAGTTCTATGAAGAGATCCAGAGTATTTGCCCATCTGAAACGAAGCGCAATGCGGACATAGTGTTTCTACAAGAAACTCATATGCGCATTACAGACCAGGTACGGCTTAAGTGCCCCTGGATTTCTGAGATATTTCACTCTAATTTCAATTCTAAGGCGCCAGGGGGTTGCCATTTTAATGGTAGATCAATTCACTTTTCATCCTCCAATGTAATATCAGATGAAAATGGGAGATACTTAATAATATCAGGTAAATTGTTGCATGTCCCCGGTATTACTGGTTAATGTTTACGCCCCAAATTGTGATGACCCACACTTCATGAATAAGCTCTTGGGCGCCTCCCTTCACTACATAATACATGTCCTTATATTTGGAGGAGATATGAATTGCGTTATCGATCCTAGGTTGGACCGCTCTTCTTCAAGACCTTGACACCCTCACTAATGTCGGAGTACACTTTCTGATTTCATGTCTAAGAATGGTTGGTGGATCCCTGGAGATTCCATAATCCCAGTATCAAGGAATATTCTTTCTTTTCGCAGGTGCATAAGTCCTTCTCTAGAATTGATTATTTCTTTATTGACGTCAAACTTATCTCCAAAGTGTCGATGGTTAAATATCACCCTATTGTGATTTCTGACCATCCCCGCTTTCTCTGGATATTCAGCTTTCCCCCAACCTCGATATTCAAACACCGTGGAGGTTTAATACTCTGCTCCTGTCAGACAACAAATTTAACACATTCATTGCAACTTCAATTGACGATTTTATTGAAATCAATCAGAACGAGCTTGAACCTATTTCCTGTTCCCTGCTGTGGGAATCACTAAAAGCATACTTGCGGGGCCAAATAATTTCCTACTCTGCACATCTGAACAACAATTCGTATGGCCAAACTACATGAGCTATCGCGTAGGATTGAACTAGATAGGCAATTGGGCCTCTCTGGTCCCTCTTCTGCTTTACTTAAAGATCGGGTTGTATTGCAGGCTGAATTTGACCTTATTACATCGGATGTGCAGAGCGCCTTCTGCTACGTTCCGCACATATTATGAACATGGTGACAAACCGGACCGACTCTTGGCCCATCAATTGAGACGTCAAGCTGCCTCACAAATAATCCCTCAAATAAAGGATTCATCTGGCATACTCCACACGGACCCCAATACCATTAATTCAGTCTTCCGCTCATTCTATTCTTCTCTGTATATGTCTGACTTTCCAGCGGGGACTTCTGATATGAATGCTTTCTTAGACGGTCTCAATTTCCCTACCATTAACCCAGAAGTTGCTAAAGATCTTGACTCTCCATTAACTTTAGAGGAAATCAACCTAGCCGTGAATAGCATGCAAAACAATAAAGCTCCTGGCCCTGATGGATTCCCGGTAGAATTTTTCAAAAGATTTGAATCTAAACTGTCCCCTATATTGCCTTCGGTATAGAGGAATCGCTGCAGAATGGCGCTCTCCCTCTTACTTTGCGACAAGCCTCTATAAATCTACTTTTAAAGAAGGACAAAGATTCGAATTTCTGCAGCTCTTACAGACCCCTCTCTTTGATAAATGTAGATGCTAAGATTCTTGCTAAGGCTTTGGCTAATCGTTTGGAAAAAATTCTTCCAGTCATAGTTTCAGGAGAACAAACTGGATTTATAAAAGGGCGTCAGTTATTTTATAACGTCCGCACCCTTTTGAACATTATCTACTCCAAATGCTCTACTACTTCCCCCGAAGTGGTAGTCTCAGTCGATGCTGAAAAAGCGTTTGACAGAGTTGAATGGGACTACCTGCTTACAGTATTGCACAAATTTGGATTGGGGACACATTTATTTCGTGGATACGCTTCTGTATACATCCCCGCAAGCTAGTATCTCAACTAATGGTATCCATTCAACTTATTTTACTTTATCCCGTGGCACTCGACAGGGTTGTCCCTTGTCTCCTTTACTGTTTGCGTTAGCTATAGAGCCCTTGTCAATTTATCTGAGGTCCTCCTCCTCTTTCACTGGGATATCTCGGTTGGGCATGGAATTTAAACTTTCTTCTTGGGGATGATTTATTACTGTATGTTTCCAACCCATGTCAATCTCTACCTGGAATTCTGTCCTTTCTCCAAAGATTTGGCTCGTTTTCAGGTTATAAAGTTAATGTTTCCAAGAGTGAGTGCTACCCGGTTAATACTTTGGCATTACAAATGACTCAATCTGATATTCCCTTCAGAATGAGCCCTCTCTGGTTTTAAGTATTTAGGAATTAACATAACCAGGTCTCTGACTTCACTTTACTCTGCTAACTTCTCCCCATTGATGTCTGAAATCAAAACTACTTTCAGCGATGGAGGTCTTTACCTCTGTCGCTGATAGGAAGGATTAACACCGTAAAAATGAATATCCTGCCTAAGTTCCTCTTTTTTGTTCCAATGTCTCCCTCTATTCTTACCAAAGCGTATTTTTTAAGACTATAGATCAGGACATTTCTAGCTTTTTGTGTTGTGGTAAGACACCCAGAATAAGTAAGTCTATGCTTCAGAGATGTAAGCTCAATTCTGGACTCTCTCTTCCAAATTTCCAGTTGTATTACTGGGCATCACATATTCATAAAATCTTATTTTGGTTGAGACCAGCGCAATCCCCATGGTGTACATTAGAGGTACATTCATGCGGCTCGTCCTCTCCAATGGCTCTGCTTACCTCTTCCACTTCTACCAACTTCTCTGGCTTTACAGACAACCCTGTGGTTCGTGCAACTCTAAAAATTTGGTACCAGTTCAGGAAGAATTTCAAATTTGTCTCCGTCTCCCTTAACTCCATTACTGAAAAATCACTCATTTCAACCGGAAATATCAGACCCCACATTTGCTATCTGGCATGACAAAGGTCTCAAAACTTTCAAAGATCTCTATAAGGAGGGGCTTTTCGTAGTTTTGCAGATCTGTCGGAACTAATTTCAACTTCCACCGTCACATCTTTTTCGTTATTTCCAAGTTAGACATTGTGCAAAATCGTTGTTTCCTACCTTTCCCTCCCGTACCCTTAAATCCAACTGTGGGATGATTTTCTCTTGTCTGATCCTCTTCAGAAATCTCGTATTTCAGGAATTTACAATAAACTTCTATCCTACGACAGCTCACCTATCATTAAAATCAAGGTTGCTTGGGAGGGCGAATTGGGGCTGACACTACATGAAGACTGGTGGGACGGTGCCCTTAGCAAGATCCACAAGAGCACAGTTTGTGCTCGTCTTTCTTGATACAATTTAAGGTGTTACACAGGATTCATTTCTCCAAAACACGTCTGTCACAGATTTATCCCAACGTCATTGACCGCTGTGATAAATGTAACGCCTCTCCCTGCAATCTCACTCACATGTTCTACTCTTGCCCATTGTTATTCTCCTTTTGGCAGAATTATTTTGATAGCATCTCAGAAATACTGTCCATTACTGTTAAACCCTCTCCCCATATTGCCATATTTGGGTATCCGGAGGATTATGACAGGTACAATTCGACCCAACTAGATCTCTTGGCGTTCACTTCCTTAATAGCAAGACGGTGCCTTCTTTTCCATTGGAAATCCACGAAGCTCCCCTCCAGTACTCAGTGGTTTAGTGATGTATGCTCTTCTAAAGTTGGAAAAGATTAGGTACTCGGGGGGCCCGATTCTGGCAAGTTTCACAGAAAGTGGCAGCCTTTCTTAACTTTCTTCAAATCTTTGCCATCTTTGCCTTCAGATTGAGAGAATACTCACCCCCCTCCCCCAGTTTATTTTGGTTAGTTTAACTATTTTGTTTATCCCCTTAATTTTTTATTTTATTCTTTTATTTATTTATTTATTTTTTTTTTCTTATTTCTTATTTTTTCTTTTCTTCTCTCCGTCATTTTTGTTTTTATTATTATTTATTTTTATTACTTTTATCTTAGTTTCTATTTGGTGAGTTTGGACGTATGCATGTGTTCTAATTTGTACAAAAAAAAAAAAAAGGGGGTTGGCTCCCAATTTGTCTAGTCACTGAGACGACACAAATTTCTGTGCCTTCTTTTATTTATTTATTTATTTTTTTTCCTCTTCTCCTCTTATGCTTGGGTCTCAGTGCACTAAAGTCTGTTTGTTTGTCTTTCCAATGTGCCATCTCTTCCAATAAAAATATTAAAAAAAAAAAAGAAAACTATACAGCAAAAGGTTATATAGTTATATATTTTATATATATATGGTGTAAGACCAAGTGTTTTTTGTTGTTGTTGTTGTTATTATTATTATTATTATTATTATTATTATTATTATTATTATTATTAGACAGATGCATTGGTGATTTGTGTACAATGTGCATAATCAATAAAGTGCGGAAAAATTGTTTACTGATTCAAAAGGCTTTTATTAATAATTCAAAGCAGGACATTGCAGTGATACACACACTTAACACATATTCAGGTGATAAGAAGAAGAGCTGAGTTAAAGTGAGGAGTGTGTGAGCTCACATGTTAATAACTCAGATGAAATGATGAAAGTGGGACATTTGAGCAGTAAAGGCCACATGGAACACACAGTGAAGCAGTAGAAGGTGAGCTGAGTAACGTGTGTGTGAGCTCACAGCTCTTAGCACTGCTCTGTGTTCACTGTGCTCACCACAGGTGGTTGGTTGTCCTTGGAGGCTTCACAGGTCACCACCTTGTTCCTCCACTGCTCCGGGTGGAGGCTCAGCGTGCTGCTCCAGCTGTAGAGGCCGTCCGCGTTCAGAACTGCGGTGCTGCGGCTCTCCCCCGAGCTCCAGCTGCTCCCATCAACCTTCCAGCTCAGCCTCCAGTCCGAGGGGAAGCCCTTGTAGGCCACACACACGAGTGTGACCTTCTCCTGCTGCAGCTCCACACTGGAGGGGGGCAGCACCGTCACACTGGGCTGGGTGATGCCTACACACATACACACACAAACACACACACACACACACAGTTGAGACAGGAATGGACATCTGTCAGTGACTCAGGCTTCGTTTCAGCTCGCTGTGTGTTTCACTTCCCTTTATATCTTACAGAGCAGAACTGAGTTCAGTGGAGCATCACAAACGTTTCACATTCAATTCAAATACTTTTACATCTTAAATCTATAATGATTTATATTACTGTGATCACTGGAAGTTCAAATCTAACTGTACAGAATATTCAATAATCTGAAATATTACAATTATTTTATAATATGAATAAACAGCGTTTAAAATACAACTTATTTATTATTTAAGTAAATTCAGTTTAGGCTTCCACATTTAACTCTGTTTATGGACTCACAGTCTCGGAGATATTAAATATACTTAAATATAGCTAGTGTCATTGAAAAAAAAAGTCAGTATTATACACAAACAACACATTCTATTTTCTTTTTGTAGATTTGACAGAAATTGAGCTATTGGACTAAAGTCAGATACATTCTCAAACTTCTAAAATAAGAGAAGATAAATAAAATGAACACAATTTAATTTAGTCATTAATCTGAACACACTCCATTTCAGTCATTAATCTGAACACACTCCATTTCAGGCATTAATCTGAACACACTCCATTTCAGTCATTAATAAACAGGTTACTTACGGCCCACGGACAGTTTAGTTCCTCCACCGAAAGTGTTCCACAGTGATTCAAACAGGTTTAGTGGCCGTACAAAAACCCTGCTGCTCTAAACTCACTGCTCTCTCCATCCATTTAAACCTCTTATTACAAAACAGCTACAAAACACCAACTTCTGTTCACATCAGCTGATTAATACACTAACTCTCTGACTGTTTTTATTACGTTTTAGTGTTTTTTCTCTTTTTAAACATCAAGATTGTCAGTCTAAACTGAGGATGCAGCTAGTGAGTGATTCACACAAATAAATTACACAAACTTAAAGCTGAAAATTCACAAAATGTAGATGTGGACTGGACAGGTTTTACCCATAATGCATCACTGAGTCAAAATGCTGATGTACTAATGATACATTTTCAATATACGACTGAATGGTTGGAGCTAAAGTGAGAATAATTCTCCACTCCTTCTGTAGACTGATAGAAAGTTATGATATGATGTTTAAGTCCTACAATAATCTAATCATTCATTTACTGTCAAAATATTAGTGTGTATTTACTCACTGCCAACATTGATGCTGCTTCTTCCACCATAAATCCACTACAGTGAGAAACTCATTAACATTCAGTACAAACACCATCCAGTGAAAGTTTAAGCTTCTCTCTAATTCACTTATTTATGCATCTTAGAGATAAAAGTGTTTTCCAGAAAATCTCCATCTGACCCCAGAAGCTAAATTCACACAGTAACTCTGTAGTATGTGAGATTTACAGTAAGATTGGGGTGCTGAAGTGCGGGGTCTCCATACTTAGAGGACACTTTGCATTGGCAGCATGTGCTTCAGTGCTCTGGGAGTGTTTATAGTGCTGTGACTTTAACACTTCATGACTGAGAGCTGCTGCTACAGCAACTTCACCCACAGCTACCATGACTTTGATCCCCGTCTTCATCTGGACACTGATCCTCTGGACTCAAGGTCAGACACTGATTCATATTTTATCTCTACAGTGATCTGTTCATACAAATACACTCATTGTTTCTATTATAATATTTCACTTACTAATATTATAAGGTGTATTATTATGTATTTTCAGAATGCAGAGGTCAAATCACAGTAACTCAGACTCCTGCAGTGAAATCTGCTCTTCCAGGAGAAACAGTCACCATCAACTGTAGAACCAGTCAGGCAGTGTACAAGGGCTCATCTGGTGACACTTTATACTGGTATCAGCAGAAACCTGGAGAAGCTCCTAAACTCCTGATTAAGTTTGCGAATCAGCTACAGTCGGGTTTTCCAGCTCGTTTCAGTGGCAGTGGATCTGGATCTGATTTCACTCTGACCATCAGTGGAGTCCAGACTGAAGATGCAGGAGATTATTACTGTCAGAGTTACCACAGTGGTTCTGTGTTCACACAGTGTTATAGAGTCGTACAAAAACCTCCCTCAGTCAGATTGTAGAGAGACTGCACTGCTGCAGCTGGGAGCGACTGCAGGTGCTGAGTTGGAGGATGTGATACGACACAATGACACTCTGTGGAGGAGAGGAACCACACCACACTAACTCACAACTCACATTAGAAATCTCTCAATAATCATCACACCACACTGCACACAGTCCATCACGTCCTCTACTGCAAGATAAATAGTTTCCTGATGTTTTAAACTGTCATGGTGCAAACTAAGAAACACACACGGACACACACACACACACACACACAGAGCCAGTTCTAGACATTTGGAGGCCCCCTGCACCTCTCCTATGACATATTTTTCCCCATTACTTTAAAATATTAACTTAACTTGATTCAACTTTTTTTGCCATAATTTATTCAGTAAGTTATTTACAGTAACACACAAATCCACTATTTGAGATTTTTTTGCCAACTCTCTACAGTAACATGGGGAAAAACAATACAAGACACCATTACAGTAAATGAACATTAGTGCCTTTATGTTTTTTTTCCTAGCTGGGTATGGACAGGATTTCCCCTCCTATTACCCAATATAGACTATAGATATAGAAAAAAGTAGTTCATTTCAAAATTACATTGTATGCTTATTTTTTATTAAATATAACAATAGTATTCATGATTTGAAAACTAAATGAAGTATTATGTTAGATCAGTAATGTAAACATCAGCACAATTTAATAGATACTCTAGTGTGTTTACTCTTTGATTTTGATTAAAACTTTGTTACTTTTACTTTAGTATTTTGCTCCGATCCCGACGCAATGTCATTGTATGTGTGAATTCAAAGTGTCTGACAGTCTCGATGCGTCCACGGCGCTCACACTCTCTTGAACTCAGAATAAATCAGCAAATGATCTATCCTGAAATGACTCTGATCGACAGAACAAGGCCCAGTTTATTTTTAGAATACATTACAATCACTCCGAAATAGTGGATGATAACTCAAACACTTACATCAATAGCTGCACTTTCTTTGCGTGCCTGTTTAGCCTTTCGCTCAGCAGCACCTGAAGGATGTGTTCATTTCTGTGCCATCATAAGTCACTGACTTAAAGTCAGTCAGCTGCACAAAAGTTTTTTGTACTAAAGTACTAAAGCCTGCTGCTGTTACACCTGTACCATAGAAGGAAAATGCTGCCATGGATGATTTTAACAATTTTTGTCCCATCTCCCAAATCTTCCGTTTTTTGCAAAAATACTTGAGCGTATTGTTGCCTCTCAATTGTGTAATTGTCACGTGGCATGACGGCAGACAAGTAGGCAGGATGCAATTGCAGTTCAAACGGTGAGTTTTATTTACAAAGTGATGAAAGCAAAAAAAAAACGGAAACAAGAAACTTAACTCTCTCTACAACTAAGCTAAGCTAAACTAAACTAGGACTATGGCTAACGCTAATGCTAAGGTTAAGGCTAAGGCTAAGGCTAAGGCATAAACAGGACATGAAACCAAGACTCGCTAAAGTCACACTCGAGCTATACATGGCATACGTACATAAATACATACATGTATTCAACGCATTCAACCACCCCGCGTGAAGCACGGCCCACGGTATATATCCACACAGTCATTAGCCCGCAATCGCTACCAGCTGCAGACACTTCTGCATATGTCACACATGACGCGTGGGGGCAAAAACATGACGTCACCCCGGAAGAAGTCCGCGCATGCTGTTGTGCGGGGGAATCGTGACAGTAATCATCTTGTAGGTACCTTCCACAATACAGCTAAATAAATAATGTGCTTATTACATACCTGGGTAATTTCAATGAAAACTTCATTTCCCATAATCCTTTTTTTGGAGTAATAATTTTTTTTCTGTAGAGTAGTCTAAGCCAATATGTTTTCTGTGTAGTTAAACTCTTAGCCAATCAGAGATCACCTTTGTTGGGGAGTGGAGAAAAGAGAGGAAGCAGTGGGGACGAGACGTGAAGAGCACATGGAGGGAATGACACGCAGGAGCAGAGCAGGAAAAGAAACTGAGTTTAACGCCGAGGTGATGATTTGTAGATTTGTATTTGTAGACTAAAGTACTGTTACAGCAGTGGCACAAATATCATTTTGCAGCTAAGAGTCTTGTGCCACTCGCAGTTTGGTGACTTTGTGACCCGTAGTTTTAAGTGAACTGCAGCTGGGTTCTCAGCGTTAATTGTTCTCTCTAGCTTTGAGCAAGTGCTAAGTATAAACTGTAACCCGTGGACATTTAAGCTAGTGCCTTTGTGAGAGACGGGCAGCTGTAAACGCCAGCTGTTGATGAGTGTTTGGGGTTTATGCCTTAAGGCATAAGGTGATATCTTAAGAAAAAATAAAAAGAGAAAAGATTGAATACAGCACAAAAAAACATAGAATATAGAAAAATATATTTTTTTTATACATATTACTTGGCTGCTTTTAACTTTTCATTTTAATTAGGTTTGTAGATATTTGACATACTTGACATTTGTTTCTGTGGAATAACCTTACAGCTCATAGTGTGTGAGTGAAGTAATTCCTCAGTGGAGGCACCGCACTGTTATTTCAAGATTATTCCTTTGTAGTTACTTATGCCTGTGATAATACCATCTACTGGTAAAGAGAATTTAAGCCAATTCACCCCCCCCCACCCAAACACAAAAAAAAAAAAAAAAAAAAAAAAAAAAAAAAAAAAACCAAAAAAACAAAACCCCGCCCCCAAAAAAATAATTTTTTTTTTTTAACTCTCTTTTTTTCCTCTTTTATGAAATTTTTTGTAAATTTCACAGCACTGAAACGGCGTTGGTCAAAGTTACCAATGACTTGTTGATGGCCTTTGATTCTGGAGCTACTTCTGTTCTTATTCTTTTTGATCTTAGAGTGGCCTTCGATACTGGGGATCATGGTCTTTTATTTACCTACCTTGAAAGTGTTTTTGGTGTCTCTGAGATAGTTTTAAACTGGTTTAAATCCTATTTCACTGACCATTCCCAGTTTATTTCTGTGGGTGGTTATACCGTAGGTCTGACACTAGCTCTGTGCTCACTGGTGTTCCTCAGGGATCAATTTTAGGCCCTTTACTTTTCAATATTTATCTATCTCCACTTGGGCATCTGCTGCGATCGCTCGACCTCCATAATCACTTTTTTTTCTGATGATACCCAAATCTACATTCACTCAAAATCTGTTGAAAACATTGATGTTTGTTTTCTTGCTGATGTATTTCTGAGATAAAAACGTGGATGAATAATAACTTTCTGTGCCTGAATAGCGGGAAAACCAAAGTTATGCTTATAGTTTCCCATCAGCAAATTCTCAAAGCTGGTCTCTGTTCATTCTCACTGTCTCTGTTTGTTGATGGCTCTGTTCTACAGACTCAATGTAAAATGAGGAACCTTGGAGTAATTTTTTATACCAACGTTATATTTGATTCTTTTGTTCAGAGCAAAAAAGCAGTTAAAGCATCCTTTTTCACCTCAGAAATATAGCTAAACTGTGGCCTATGCTAAACTTCTCTGTGGCTGAAAAGCTGATTAACTTATTTGTTGTCACTCGGCTAGATTACTATAACTCAGTTTTAGCCGGAGTGTCTAAATCCACAATCAATAAACTGCAATACGTACAAAAGTCTGCTGCCAGGATCTGGGACCAGGAAATGGGATCATATCACTCCTGTTCCAGAGTCCATGCACTGGCTCCTGGTCAGGTTCCGTGTCAATATTAAAATTATGATGTTGACATACAAGGCATTACATGGCTTGGCTCCTCATTACATATCTGTTTTATTAATTCCTTACACGCAGACTGCGCTCCTCAAAGTGTAATCTGTTAACTGTTCCACTAACGAGCTTGAAATCTACGAGTGACAGGTCTTTTTCTGTCTCTGCTCCTTCCCTTTGGAACTCTTTTCCTCTCGAATTTAGCGAAGCTCAGACCTTTGGCATTTTTAACTTAAGACATTTTTTTTTAACTTGACTGTTGATGCCTACTTTTATTATTATTATTATTATTATTATTATTATTATTATTATTATTATTATTATTATTATTATTATTATTATTATTATTATTATTATTCACTTTTATATTTTTTTTTTTTTTCTGTGTACTGCTTATCTTGTGTACCGCTTCCAATCCCGAGGCTCTTGGCAATTGTTTACGCTGTAGTGTAGTGCCAGTAGTGCCGGCCTTGCACACACCTACCTATTCAACTGACACAATTCTTTTACACCGATCTGTGTCTCTGTGTGTGATCTGTTGGTTTCCAGAATTTTTGGGGCCAAAACAAAAAAGCAGTTAAAACATCCTTTTTTCAGCTCAGAAATATAGCTAGACTGTGGCCTATGCTAAACTTGTGTAATCTGTTCACTGTTCTGCTAACAAGCTTAAAATCTATGGGTGACAGGGCTTTTGCTGTCTCTGCTCCGTCCCTATAGACCTCTCTTTGGCGTAACTTACCCCTTTCCCTAATTGGCAAGATTAATGTCGTCAAAATGAATATATTACATCTTGAATATATTCTTTTATATATTACTATATGAATATATTATTTTCTTGTTCCAACAAGTGCCTCTTTCTCTCCCAAAATCATTCTTTGATTCATTGGATAAAATAATTAGTACATTTATTTTGGGAGGGAAGCCACCAAGGGTTAGTAAATCTTTATTGCAGAAATGTAAACTTAGTGGAGGACTTGCATTACCCAATTTCCAATTGTATTACTGGGCCGTGCACATCCATAAACTTTGTTACTGGGTTCAATCTCCTGGATCTTCTTGGTCTAAATTGGAATTATCTTCTTGTAGTGAATTCTCTTTACCTGCTCTGCTTTACTCCTCTTTACCTACAAAACTTTCCCTATATACTGATAACCCTGTTGTCCTCAACACACTTATGACTTGGTATCAATTTAGATGGCATTTTATATTTGTAGGTGCATCCCCTTTGTGTCCTTTAGTCAACAACCATCTATTTCCCCCATCGTGTTTGGATTCCTAATTTTCAGTGTGGTATGACAAGGGTATTAAACAAGTTAGAAATTTGTATTCTGATGGTGTGTTTGATAGCTTTGCCAATTTGGCATCCACTTACGATCTTCCCTTGACGCATTTCTTTCGGTACTTTCAAATACGGAACTTTGTTTCTAGATGTTTTCCTGATTTCCCCTCTGCGCCTCCTGAACAGGCTTGGGAAGACTTGTTTTCAAATAACCCGCATCAGAGAGGAATGATTTCTAAGATTTATGATTTTATTCTGACGCTAGGTAGAGGGTCGAGTAACAAAATTAGGAATGAGTGGGAAACGGAGTTAGGAGTACAGATAAGTGAGGAGTGTTGGGAACATGTTATAGGGAGGGTACAGACTACCACTTCTTGTGTTCATCTTGGACTTATACAGTTTAAAGTTTTAAATAGAGTCCATCTGTCCAAGTCGAGCTTGTCTGTGATGTATCTGTATGTAGAGGACAAGTGTGATAAATTCCATGGCTCTCCCTGTCATCTTGGCCATACGTTTTTCTTCTGACCTGAACTCCATGGTTTTTGGTCTGGCTTTTTTACCATCATGTCCACTATTCTCAGGGCAGATCTAAAGCCTTGTCCACTGATTGCGATATTTGGGATTCCTGAAGCTTCAATTCCTTTGAGCTCGATACAAAAGGATGTTATTGCTTTCACATCCCTTATAGCAAGACGTTCCCTACTGTTACATTCTAAGTCTGCTAAATACCCATCTATCTCTCAGTGGATAAAGGACGTGATGTTTTTTTCTGAAACTCGAGAAAATAAGATATACGATGAATGGGTTTACAGAGTTTTTTTTCATAAATGGCATCCTTTTATTGCACACTTTATGGAGTTACAGACACTACCCACTTACAGGTTGGTGCCTGTTGTTGAATTTTATAGTATCTTTATAACCAGTGACAGTTAATGGGTAGCCATGATATGCCGGAGGGGTGGGTTGTGGGTTCAATTTTGTTTTCTTTTGTATAAAAATAAAAAAAACCTGTAAATATTTACTGCTGTTGCTCAATTAGTTTTTATTCTTGGGAAAGGGTGGGGAGGACAGAACAGAAAAGGCGATTTAGAAAGGCTTAGCATAAATGTTCAACAGAAATGTTTAGCAGAAAGGTGCAGGAGAAATGTTTAGCAGAAATGTTTAGCAAACATGTTTAGCAGATATGTTTAGCAGAAAT
>CM022764.1:23598766-23623766 GCA_012411365.1 Ameiurus melas | reverse complement strand
GAAGAAGAGCTGAGTTAAAGTGAGGAGTGTGTGAGCTCACATGTTAATAACTCAGATGAAATGATGAAAGTGGGACATTTGAGCAGTAAAGGCCACATGGAACACACAGTGAAGCAGTAGAAGGTGAGCTGAGTAACGTGTGTGTGAGCTCACAGCTCTTAGCACTGCTCTGTGTTCACTGTGCTCACCACAGGTGGTTGGTTGTCCTTGGAGGCCTCACAGGTCACCACCTTGTTCCTCCACTGCTCCGGGTGGAGGCTCAGCGTGCTGCTCCAGCTGTAGAGGCCGTCCGCGTTCAGAACTGCGGTGCTGTGGCTCTCCCCCGAGCTCCAGCTGCTCCCATCAACCTTCCAGCTCAGCCTCCAGTCCGAGGGGAAGCCCTTGTAGGCCACACACACGAGTGTGACCTTCTCCTGCTGCAGCTCCACATTGGAGGGGGGCAGCACCGTCACACTGGGCTGGGTGAGGCCTAACACACACACACACACACACACACACACACACACACACACACACAGTTGAGACAGGAATGGACAGCTGTCAGTGACTCAGGCTTCGTTTCAGCTCACTGTGTGTGTTTCACTTCCCTTTATATCTTACAGAGCAGAACTGAGTTCAGTGGAGCATCACAAACGTTTCACATTCAATTCAAATACTTTTACATCTTAAATCTATAATGATTTATATTACTGTGATCACTGGAAGTTCAAATCTAACTGTACAGAATATTCAATAATCTGAAATATTACAATTATTTTATAATATGAATAAACAGCATTTAAAATACAACTTATTTATTATTTAAGTAAATTCAGTTTAGACTTCCACATTTAACTCTGTTTATGGACTCACAGTCTCTGAGATATTAAACATAGTTAAATATAGTTAGTGTACTTCAATGAAAAAATGTCACAGTTACATGCAAAAAAAACCATTAAAATAGATTTTTAGATTGAATTAAATTATAATTAGCTGCAAACAGTATAGTCTGATTAATTTCGTCAAACTTAATAAATTAGGGAAATTGAAGAAATAGAAGATTTTATATAAAAATCACATCACCAAATGGATTCTGAGAAAAGTATAAACTATCACCTATATTCTTTACACTTTATAACATTACTCTGAACACACTCCATTTCAGTCATTAATCTGAACACACTCCATTTCAGTCATTAATCTGAACACACTCCATTTCAGTCATTAATAAACAGGTTACTTACGGCCCACAGACAGTTTAGTTCCTCCACCGAAAGTGTACCACAGTGATACAAACAGGTTTAGTGGCCGTACAAAAACCCTGCTGCTCTAAACTCACTGCTCTCTCCATCCATTTAAACCTCTTATTACAAAACAGCTACAAAACACCAACTTCTGTTCACATCAGCTGATTAATACACTAACTCTCTGACTGTTTTTATTACGTTTTAGTGTTTTTTCTCTTCTTAAACATCAAGATTGTCAGTCTAAACTGAGGATGCAGCTAGTGAGTGATTCACACAAATAAATTACACAAACTAAAAGCTGAAAATTCACAAAATGTAGATCTGTAAATGCACAGGTTTTACCCATAATGCATCACTGAGTAAAAATGCTGATGCACTAATGATACATTTTCAATATACGACTGAATGTGTGGAGCTAAAGTGAGAATAATTCTCCACTCCTTCTGTAGACTGATAGAAAGTTATGATATGATGTTTAAGTCCTACAATAATCTAATCATTCATTTACTGTCAAAATATTAGTGTGTATTTACTCACTGCCAACATTGATGCTGCTTCTTCCACCATAAATCCACTACAGTGAGAAACTCATTAACATTCAGTACAAACACCATCCAGTGAAAGTTTAAGCTTCTCTCTCTAATTCACTTATTTATGCATCTTAGAGCTAAAAGTATTTTCCAGAAAATCTCCATCTGACCCCAGAAGCTAAATTCACACAGTAACTCTGTAGTAGTGTGAGATTTACTGTAAGATTGGGGGAATGTGGAAAAGGCATCTCCATACTTAGAGGACACTTTGCATTAGCAGCACATGCTTCAGTGCTCTGGGAGTGTTTATAGTGCTGTGACTTTAACACTTCATGACTGAGAGCTGCTGCTACAGCAACTTCACCCACAGCTACCATGACTTTGATCCCCGTCTTCATCTGGACACTGATCCTCTGGACTCAAGGTCAGACACTGCTTCAGATTTTATCTCTACAATCATCTGATCATACAAATACACTCATTGTTTCTATTATAATATTTCACTTACTTAAAATTTGTTACATTATTTTTTTTTTTCAGAATGCAGAGGTCAAGCCACAGTAACTCAGACTCCTGCAGTGAAATCTGCTCTTCCAGGAGAAACAGTCACCATCAACTGTAGAATCAGTCAGGCAGTGTATTATCACGGTTCATACGGCCACTATTTACACTGGTATCAGCAGAAACCTGGAGAAGCTCCTAAACTCCTGATTAAGTTTGCGAATCAGCTACAGTCGGGTATTCCAGCTCGTTTCAAAGGCAGTGGATCTGGATCTGATTTCACTCTGACCATCAGTGGAGTCCAGACTGAAGATGCAGGAGGTTTTTTTTTTAGTACATTCCATCACTGGCTACTGGTTTCACACAGTGTTATAGAGTCGTACAAAAACCTCCCTCAGTCAGATTGTAGAGAGACTGCACTGCTGCAGCTGGGAGCGACTGCAGGTGCTGAGTTGGAGGATGTGATACGACACAATGACACTCTGTGGAGGAGAGGAACCACACCACAATAACTCACAGCTCACATTAGAAATCTCTCAATAATCATCACACCACACTGCACACAGTCCATCACGTCCTCTACTGTAAGATTAATAGTTTCCTGATGTTTTAAACTGTCATGGTGCAAACTGTGAAAAATAGTTCTATGTGATATTAGTCTGTCGATATTCACTCCCTTTATATAAACTCACTCTTCCTCCAATATCCTATAGATAAACGTGATCCCACCAGTCACACACACACACACACACACACACACACAGAGCCAGTTCTAGACATTTGGAGGCACCTCTCCTAAGACATATTTTTCCCCATTACTTTAAAATATTAACTTAACTTGATTCAACTTTTTTTTTGCAGTAATTTGTTCAGTAATTTTTTTACAGTAACACACAAATCCACTATTTGAGATAATGAACAGTTTTGCCATCTCTCTACAGTAACATGGGAAAAACAATACAAGACACCATTACAATGCCAACAAATAATAACAGATGAACACTTCCTGCACACCACTTCAGTAAATGAACATCAGTGCCTTTATGGTTCTTTTCCTAGCTGGGTATGGACAGGATTTCCCCTCCTATTACCCAATATAGACTATAGATATAGAAAAAAGTAGTTCATTTCAAAATTATATTGTATGCTTACTTTTTGTTAAATATAACAATAGTATTCATGATTTGAAAACTGAATGAAGTATTATGTTAGAGCAGTAATGTAAACATCAGCGCAATTTAGAAGATACACAGACAGTTAGGAACTTTTTTTAATACTCTAGTGTGTTTACTCTTTGATTTTAATTAAAACTTATTTACTTTTACTTTAGTATTTTGCTCCGATCCCGACGTAATGTCATTGTACGTGTGAATTCAAAGTGTCTGACAGTCTCGATGCGTCCACGGCGCTCACGCTCTTTTGAACTCAGAATAAATCAGCAAATGATCTATCCTGAAATGACTCTGATCGACAGAACAAGGCCCAGTTTATTTTTAGAGTACATTACAATCACTCCAAAATAGATGATGATAACTCAAACACTTACATCAATAGCTGCACTTTCTTTGCGTGCCTGTTTAGCCTTTCGCTCAGCAGCACCTGAAGGATGTGTTCATTTCTGTGCCATCATAAGTCACTGACTTAAAGTCAGTCAGCTGCACAAAGTTTTTTGTACTAAAGTACTAAAGCCTGCTGCTGTTACACCTGTACCATAGAAGGAAAATGCTGCCGTGGATGATTTTAACAATTTTTGTCCCATCTCAAATCTTCCATTTTTTTGTTTTTTGCAAAAATACTTGAGCGTATTGTTGCCTCTCAATTGTGTAATTGTCACGTGGCATGACGGCAGACAAGTAGGCAGGATGTAATTGCAGTTCAAACGGTGAGTTTTATTTACAAAGTGATGAAAGCAAACAAAAACGGAAACAAGAAACTTAACTCTCTCTACAACTAAGCTAAGTTAAACTAAACTAGGACTATGGCTAACGCTAATGCTAAGGTTAAGGCTAAGGCTAAGGCATAAACAGGACATGAAACCAAGACTCGCTAAAGTCGCACTTGAGCTTTACATGGCATACGTACATAGATACATACATGTATTCAATGCATTCAACTGCCCCGCATGAAGCACGGCCCACGGTATATATCCACACAGTCATTAGTCCGCAATCGCTACCAGCTGCACTTCCGCATACGTCACACGACACAAGGGGGCGAAAACCTGACGTCACCCCGGAAGAAGGGAATCGTGACACCCCCAAGGTACTCCTCCCGGAGTGCCAAGAGTCCTCCCCCTCCCCCAGCGTGTCCACTTGTGCATTTGTGTTCTTCAATTAGTCATTAACGAGTTCAACATTGCCCTGTTCCTCCTCCAGCTGTGAAATACGAGCTTCCAACCTCCACTTCTCATCATTCAATGCAGATATCTTGGAGTTACAGCAGGTTGCTTCATCATGCAGCTCTTTTCTCTCCTGAAGAACCTGCCTCTGACTGCAATCAGCTGTAGACAGTTCCTCACGTAACTGCACATTTTCAGCCTCCAGACTCTTGACTTGCATTCTCTCTCTTGGCCGCTGCTCCGTGCAGCATCACGAGGTTTAATGGCTTGGATGAGTTGAGCATCCCGCTCGGACAGGTCAAGCTCCAGCTTCTTTTTTGCTGCTACAGCCAGAGGTTTTTCTCATCCTCCAGCTCTGCCCCCATTTCATGCAACTGTTCCAATTTCTTTTCTAACTCTGCCATTTGTGTCTGGACGGGATGAATCTGGTTCTCTGCACTCCTCCTTCTTACCTTTTCCTCCTCCAGAAGCTCCCTTAATTGATTTCGCTTGTCCTCTAGTTGACAAAGCCGTATGCTCAGAACCCGTTTCCGTAGTGTCTCCTCTTGCAGCAAAACCTGTGTTGCTTGTAGTTGCAACTCCACAGCCGAGCCTTCTTCAGTAGCTGTGACGTAGCTACCCTGAGTGACTGTGCCTGGAGCTTGAGGAATGGCTTGGGTAGGAATGTCAGAGATCTGAAACATGGTAGGAACTTGGGCGTCAGATACCTTTGACGTGACTTGGTCCTTAACATCATAGACTTGTGACTTGACTTGGGCTTTGCACTCGGAGACTTGAGACTGAACTTGGAGGTCCGGAACCGAAGGCATGGCTTGGATTGAACCTTGGGACTTGGCTCTGCCTGAGTCCTGGACGTGAGCTTGGGCTGGCGCTTGGACCACATGGATGTGAACTTTGACTGGAGCTTGGACTTGAAACTCTGCCTCGACTTGGACCTGAGCTGTGTCTAGGGCTTGGACTGGAGACATGACTGGGGCTTGATCTGGAGGCCTGATTGTGACTGGAACATGAACTTGGAACTTAGCTTTGAGTGGAACTCTTAGAATTGGGTCAGCAGATTGGGAAATGAATGGATTTTGCTGAACAGAATGCGCGGTGATTGCTCTGTCCCTTTCCTCATAAGAGAGGTGGAAGGACGGGTCCGGTGGGGGCTTGGCTGTGGCTGTGACTTGGGGCTTGGCTGTAGCTGTGACCTGGACCTGTGGTTTGGCCTGGACAGGGACTTGAAATATGTCTCAGACAGGGACTGGAGACTTAACTTGGACAGGGGCCTGGACCGGGGACGTGGCAGGGACATGGAACTGGGACTCGGCAGGGACATGGAACTGGGACGCGGCAGGGACATGGACCTGAGACATGGCTAGGACTGGAGTCTTAGCTTGGTCTGGAGACTTGGCTTGGACCGGGGACTTGACTGAGACAGGTGACTTGACTACGATAAGCAAAGTGACTAGGACAGGTAACTTGGCGGGGCTGTGACTGAAGTCTTTGCTGCCCGTCTCCCTTCTCTGTTCCATCTGCTCATAGTACTCATGGAGCAGGGGTTCAGTACTCGTCCTCCAGTTAGCTTCCCGCAGCACTTTATCCACACTATACTGTTGCCCTGGTTCTCCGAAGTCTGCAAGAAAGAATTCCAAGAACTACCAAATATCCTCCAGCACTTTGGGCATTTCAGCCAATACTTGTTCTGCCCATGTGTGAGCAAAACCCACAAAGCGAGACATGATGAACAGTATGAACTGACCTTCGGATGGTTTTGGGTCGCACAGGCTGGCAAAATAATGCTGACATTCCATGACAAAGTAGTCCGGATAATGCGGGTTATCATACGGCGCAGGCAGACGTTCCAGAGTCTTCTGGGCGAAATGCATGGAGCCAAAGGCGGGGATACTTGGTGTAGACACCCGGGCACGGCATCCTCTCCATTTGCTTGCTGCACCCATGGTTACGGCGGTTGAATCTGTCACGTGGGGTGACGGCAGACAAGTAGGCAGGATGCAGTTGCAGTTAAAATGGTGAGTTTTATTTACAAAGTGATGAAAGCAAACAAAAAAACGGAAACAAGAAACTTAACTCTCTCTACAACTAAGCTAAGCTAAACTAAACTAGGACTATGGCTAACGCTAATGCTAAGGTTAAGGCTAAGGCTATGGCATAAACAGGACATGAAACCAAGACTCGCTAAAGTCACACTCGAGCTATACATGGCATACGTACATAGATACATACATGTATTCAACGCATTCAGTATATATCCACACAGTCATTAGCTTGCAATTGCTGCCAGCTGCGGGCACTTCCGCATATGTCACACATGACGCGAGGGGACGAAAACATGACGTCACCCCGGAAGAAGTCCGCGCATGCGCAACAGCGCACGTTGAGCGCTGTTGTGCGGGGGAATAGTGACAGTAATCATCTTGTAGGTACCTTCCAAAATACAGGTAAATAAATAATGTGCTTATTAATACCTGGGTAAAACTTCATTTCCCATAATCCTTTTTTTTGGGGTGAATTGTATTTTTTTTTCTGTAGAGTAGTCTAAGCTAATATGTTTTCTGTGTAGTTACCCTCTTAGCCAATCAGAGATCACCTTTATTGGGGAGTGGAGAAAAGAGAGGAAGGAGTGGGGACGAGACATGAAGAGCACATGGAGGGAATGACACGCTGGAGCAGAGCAGGAAAAGAAACTGAGTTTAACGCCGAGGTGATGATTTGTAGATTTGTATTTGTAGACTAAAGTACTGTTACAGCAGTGGCACAAATATCATTTTGCAGCTAAGAGTCTTGTGCCATTCGCAGTTTGGTGACTTTGTGACCCGTAGTTTTAAGTGAACTGCAGCTGGGTTCTCAGCGTTAGTTGTTCTCTCTAGCTTTGAGCAAGTGCTAAGTATAAACTGTAACCCGTGGACATTTAAGCTAGTGCCTTTGTGAGAGACGGGCAGCTGTAAACGCCAGCTGCAGTTTTCACTATGTTACTGGAGAGACAAGGACTTTAGAAGACTGTGTTAGTTACAACTGTAACTACGCCCATGTAAGGAGGGACTCCACCGCCAGACCTACATTGCTGAACAGACTATTATCTGTTGAACCTTGCTTACAGCAGTTGCATTCACCTAGCTCATTACCTCTAACTCCGCAAATTTTCCTCTTCGTGATGCATGAGTAATGGAGAGATTTGAGGAGCAGTTCATTATAGGAGTCAAGGAGGTTTTTGTATGTGCACCATCTCATGGACCGCAACCCCATTTTAAGCCAATTTACCATCAGCTGCTAAGTACTCAGGATCCTTTTAAGTAAAACCTTTTAAAGTAGTAATCTCATCTAACATTACACTTCCGGCGCCAAGAAGGAGTTACAATCTTACAATTAATAACCTCTTAGAATCCCTTCAGTCAGGTTTTCGTAAATTTCACAGCACTGAAACGGCGTTGGTCAAAGTTACCAATGACTTGTTGATGGCCTTTGATTCTGGAGCTACTTCTGTTCTTATTCTTTTTGATCTTAGATTGGCCTTCGATACTGGGGATCATGGTCTTTTATTTACCTACCTTGAAAGTGTTTTTGGTGTCTCTGAGATAGTTTTAAACTGGTTTAAGTCCTATTTTACTGACCATTCCCAGTTTATTTCTGTGGGTGGTTATACCATAGGTCTGACACTAGCTCTGTGCTCACTGGTGTTCCTCGGGGTTCAGTTTTAGGCCCTTTACTTTTCAATATTTATCTATCTCCACTTGGGCATCTGCTGCGATCGCTCGACCTCCATAATCACTTTTTTTCTGATGATACTCAAATCTACATTCACTCAAAATCTGTTCAAAACATTGATGTTTGTTTTCTTTCTGATGTATTTCTGAGATAAAAACGTGGATGAATAATAACTTTCTGTGCCTGAATAGCGGGAAAACCAAAGTTATGCTTATAGTTTCCCATCAGCAAATTCTCAAAGCTGGTCCACTGTCTCTGTTTGTTGATGGCTCTGTTCTAGAGACTCAATGTAAAATGAAGAACCTTGGAGTAATTTTTTATACCAACGTTACATTTGATTCTTTTGTTCAGAGCAAAAAAGCAGTTAAAGCAACCGTTTTTTTACTCCTGTTCCAGAGTCCATGCACTGGCTCCTGGTCAGGTTCCGTGTCAATAGTAAAATTATGATGTTGACATACAAAGCATTACATGGCTTGGCTCCTCATTACATATCTGTTTTTATTAATTCCTTACACGCAGACTGCTCTCCTCAAAGTGTAATCTGTTAACTGTTCTACTAATGAGCTTAAAATCTACGGATGACAGGGCTTTTTCTGTCTCTGCTCCTTCCCTTTGGAACTCTTTTCCTCTCGAATTTAGCGAAGCTCAGACCTTTGGCATTTTTAACTTAAGACATTTTTTTTTAACTTGCATTTGACTGTTGATGCCTACTTTTATTATTATTATTATTATTAACTTTTATATTTTTTTCTTTTTTCTGTGTACTGTTTATCTTATATATCCCTTCCAATCCCCAGGCTCTTGGCAATTGTTTACGCTGTAGTGTAGTGCCAGTAGTGCCGGCCTTGCACACACCTACCTATTCAACTGACACAATTCTTTTACACCGATCTGTGTCTCTGTGTGTGATCTGTTGGTTTCCAGAACTTTTGGGGCCAAAACAAAAAAGCAGTTAAAACATCCTTTTTCACCTCAGAAATATAGCTAGACTGTGGCCTATGCTAAACTTGTGTAATCTGTTCACTGTTCCGCTAACAAGCTTAAAATCTATGGGTGACAGGGCTTTTGCTGTCTCTGCTCCGTCCCTATAGAACTCTCTTTGGGGTAACTTACCCCTTTCCCTAATTGGCAAGATTAATGTTGTCAAAATGAATATATTACTTCTTGAATATATTCTTTTATATATTACTATATGAATATATTCTTTTCTTGTTCCAACAAGTGCCTCTTTCTCTCCCAAAATCATTCTTTGATTCATTGGATAAAATAATTAGTACATTTATTTTGGGAGGGAAGCCACCAAGGGTTAGTAAATCTTTATTGCAGAAATGTAAACTTAGTGGAGGACTTGCATTACCCAATTTCCAATTGTATTACTGGGCCGTGCACATCCATAAACTTTGTTACTGGGTTCAATCTCCTGGATCTTCTTGGTCTAAATTGGAATTATCTTCTTGTAGTGAATCCTCTTTACCTGCTCTGCTTTATTCCTCTTTACCTACAAAACTTTCCCTATATACTGATAACCCTGTTGTCCTCAACACACTTATGACTTGGTATCAATTTAGATGGCATTTTATATTTGTAGGTGCATCCCCTTTGTGTCCTTTAGTCAACAACCATCTATTTCCCCCATCGTGTTTGGATTCCTAATTTTCAGTGTGGTATGACAAGGGTATTAAACAAGTTAGAAATTTGTATTCTGATGGTGTGTTTGATAGCTTTGCCAATTTGGCATCCACTTACTATTTTCCCTTGACGCATTTCTTTCGGTACTTTCAAATACGGAACTTTGTTTCTAGATGTTTTCCTGATTTCCCCTCTGCGCCTCCTGAACAGGCTTGGGAAGACTTGTTTTCAAATAACCCGCATCAGAGAGGAATGATTTCTAAGATTTATGATTTTATTCTGACGCTAGGTAGAGGGTTGAGTAACAAAAGTAGGAAACGGAGTTAGGAGTACAGATAAGTGAGGAGTGTTGGGAACATGTTATAGGGAGGGTACAGACTACCACTTCTTGTGTTCATCTTGGACTTATACAGTTTAAAGTTTTAAATAGAGTCCATCTGTCCAAGTCGAGCTTGTCTGTGATGTATCTGGATGTAGAGGACAAGTGTGATAAATTCCATGGCTCTCCCTGTCATCTTGGCCATACGTTTTTCTTCTGCCCTGACCTCCATGGTTTTTGGTCTGGCTTTTTTACCATCATGTCCACTATTCTCAGGGCAGATCTAAAGCCTTGTCCACTGATTGCGATATTTGGGATTCCTGAAGCTTCAATTCCTTTGAGCTCGATACAAAATGATGTTATTGCTTTCACATCCCTTATAGCAAGACGTTCCCTACTGTTACATTCTAAGTCTGCTAAATACACATCTATTTCCCAGTGGATAAAGGACGTGATGTTTTTTTCTGAAACTCGAGAAAATAAGATATACGATGAATGGTTGTACAGATAGTTTTTTTTCATAAATGGCATCCTTTTATTGCATACTTTATGGAGTTACAGACAATACCCACTTAAAGGTTGGTGCCTGTTGTTGAATTTTATAGTATCTTTATAACCAGTGACAGTTAATGGGTAGCCATGATGAGCCGGAGGGGTGGGTTGTGGGTTCAATTTTGTTTTCTTTTGTATAAAAATAAAAAAAACCTGTAAATATTTACTGCTGTTGCTCAATTAGTTTTTATTCTTGGGAAAGGGTGGGGAGGACAGAACAGAAAAGGCGATTTAGAAAGGCTTAGCATAAATGTTCAACAGAAATGTTTAGCAGAAAGGTTTATGTTTACTTGTGTTGTCCTTGACTATTGTTTAAATTGGTTTGATGTTCCGAAACACTTAAGTGTGACAAACATGCAAAGGAACAGGAAATGAGGAAGGGGGCAAACACTTTTTCACACCACTGTATATACTTTATGTTCACAGTAAATAACCAATATATTTCAAAAACCTCTCAAACAGTTACAATGATGTTAAAAAAAAAAAAAGCTTATCAAGATTACCAAGAGGTTAAAAAAGCCTACTCAGAAATTTCCCATTAGGTTTCAAAAGTTGAGATAGACAAAACAATTCAGAGCGACGACCTTGATCTCACTGCGCAGGTGCCATGTAATTCAACCATTCTTATAAATGGCTCCTCGGACGGTTCTCTCAGACGGCTCTCTCTTAAAAATTTAAGGCCCTCGTCTACACCATGCCTGACCCTTTCTCACAAGACAAGAATCTTTATCCTCTGCATTATGAGTAAGTTTCTTTTACATCTTTCTGTATTTACTTTCATATCTGCTCTATATTTCAGATTTCTATTTTATATATGGTTATGCTGCTTGCAAGTGGTTTACTGTACTCCCTACTTCATAATATCATTACATTATCCTTATATCTTAATACTCCTTTTTATTATTCTTATAAAGTTATAATGATATGTGTGTGAGAGAGGGAGAGACAGAGAGAGAGAGAGAGAGTGTGTGTGTGTGTGTATGTACGCTTGACCTTGAATGTGCAAGAGTGTGTGTGTAATCTGTGTGTGTGTTTCACTAAATCTCTTATATATATCTGCCTAATACCGCTAGGCGCTAGGTCTAGGTGCCCGCCATTTTTCCCTATTTCCTCTATGTGAGGGGGTGGACCCGGATCTGAACACTCCACCAGATCGCACATCTCACTGCTGATTTTCCCCCGTGTTTATTTTATGTATATTTCTAACCACATTACAGCCAAAGGTTATGTAGTTATATATATATATATATATATATATATATATATATATATATATAGATATATTTAGATATATATAGATATATAGATATATATATAGATATATATATAGATATATAGATATAGTGTGAATGACAATGTAAAGTGTTAATAATATTAATAATAATAATAATAATAATAATAAATATTATTATTAAGTGTATTTTTCATATACTGAGAGACGCATTGGTGATTTGTGTACGATGTGCATAATCAATAACGTGCAGAAAAAGTGTTTACTGATTCAAAAGGCTTTTATTAATAATTCAAAGCAGGACATTGCAGTGATACACACACTTAACACATATTCAGGTGATAAGAAGAAGAGCTGAGTTAAAGTGAGGAGTGTGTGAGCTCACATGTTAATAACTCAGATGAAATGATGAAAGTGGGACATTTGAGCAGTAAAGGCCCCATGGAACACACAGTGAAGCAGTAGAAGGTGAGCTGAGTAACGTGTGTGTGAGCTCACAGCTCTTAGCACTGCTCTGTGTTCACTGTGCTCACCACAGGTGGTTGGTTGTCCTTGGAGGCCTCACAGGTCACCACCTTGTTCCTCCACTGCTCCGGGTGGAGGCTCAGCGTGCTGCTCCAGCTGTAGAGGCCGTCCGTGTTCAGAACTGCGGTGCTGCGGCTCTCCCCCGAGCTCCAGCTGCTCCCATCAACCTTCCAGCTCAGCCTCCAGTCCGAGGGGAAGCCCTTGTAGGCCACACACACGAGTGTGACCTTCTCCTGCTGCAGCTCCACACTGGAGGGGGGCAGCACCGTCACACTGGGCTGGGTGAGGCCTACTCACATACACACACACACACACACACACACACACACACACACACACACAGTTGAGACAGGAATGGACATCTGTCAGTCACTAAGGCTTCGTTTCAGCTCGCTGTGTGTGTTTCACTTCCCTTTATATCTTACAGAGCAGAACTGAGTTCAGTGGAGGATCACAAACGTTTCACATTCAATTCAAATACTTTTACATCTTAAATCTATAATGATTTATATTACTGTGATCACTGGAAGTTCAAATCTAACTGTACAGAATATTCAATAATCTGAAATATTACAATTATTTTATAATATGAATAAACAGTGTTTAAAATACAACTTATTTATTATTTAAGTAAATTATGTTTAGGCTTCCACATTTAACTCTGTTTATGGACTCACAGTCTCTGAGATATTAAACATAGTTAAATATAGTGTAATTCGATGAAAAAATATCAGTTATATACAAAAACATTAAAATCGATTTTTTAATTGAACAAATTAAAATTAGCTGCAAACACTATAGTCTGATACATTTTGTCAAACTTCTTAAATAAGGGAACTTGAAGAAATAGAAGATTTTATACAAAAATCACATCACCAAATGTGGATTCTGAGAAAAGTATAAACTATCACCTATATTCTTTACACTTTATAACATTACTCTGAACACACTCCATTTCAGTCATTAATCTGAACACACTCCATTTCAGTCATTAATCTGAACACACTCCATTTCAGTCATTAATTTGAACACACTCCATTTCAGTCATTAATCTGAACACACTCCATTTCAGTCATTAATAAACAGGTTACTTACGGCCCACATCGAGTTTAGTTCCTCCACCGAAAGTCCACCACAGTGATACAAACAGGTTTAGTGGCCGTACAAAAACCCTGCTGCTCTAAACTCACTGCTCTCTCCATCCATTTAAACCTCTTATTACAAAACAGCTACAAAACACCAACTTCTGTTTACATCAGCTGATTAATACACTAACTCTCTGACTGTTTTTATTATGTTTTAGTGTTTTTATCTTTTTAAACATCAAGATTGTCAGTCTAAACTGAGGATGCAGCTAGTGAGTGATTCACACAAATAAATTACACAAACTAAAAGCTGAAAATTTACAAAATGTAGATCTGCAATTGCACAGGTTTTACCCATAATGCCTCACTGAGTAAATATGCTGATGTACTAATGATACATTTTCAATATACGACTGAATGTGTGGAGCTAAAGTGAGAATAATTCTCCACTCCTTCTGTAGACTGATAGAAAGTTATGATATGATGTTTAAGTCCTACAATAATCTAATCATTCATTTACTGTCAAAATATTAGTGTGTATTTACTCACTGCCAACATTGATGCTGCTTCTTCCACCATAAATCCACTACAGTGAGAAACTCATTAACATTCAGTACAAACACCATCCAGTGAAAGTTTAAGCTTCTCTCTCTAATTCACTTATTTATGCATCTTAGAGCTAAAAGTATTTTCCAGAAAATCTCCATCTGACCCCAGAAGCTAAATTCACACAGTAACTCTGTAGTAGTGTGAGATTTACAGTAAGATTGGGGGAATGTGGTAAAGGCGTCTCCATGCTTAGAGGCCACTTTGCATTGGCAGCACATGCTTCAGTGCTCTGGGAGTGTTTATAGTGCTGTGACTTTAACACTTCATGACTGAGAGCTGCTGCTACAGCAACTTCACCCACAGCTACCATGACTTTGATCCCCGTCTTCATCTGGACACTGATCCTCTGGACTCAAGGTCAGACACTGCTTCAGATTTTATATCTACAATCATCTGATCATACAAATGCACTCATTGTTTCTATTATAATATTTCACTTGCTAATATTATAAGGTGCATGATTATAATTTTTTTTCCAGAATGCAGAGGTCAAGTCACAGTAACTCAGACTCCTGCAGTGAAATCTGCTCTTCCAGGAGAAACAGTCACCATCAACTGTAGAATCAGTCAGGCAGTGTATTATTACAGTTCATACGGCCACTATTTACACTGGTATCAGCAGAAACCTGGAGAAGCTCCTAAACTCCTGATTAAACTTGCGAATCAGCTACAGTCGGGTTTTCCAGCTCGTTTCAGTGGCAGTGGATCTGGATCTGATTTCACTCTGACCATCAGTGGAGTCCAGACTGAAGATGCAGGAGATTATTACTGTCAGAGTTTCCATTATATCAGTAGCACCGACCTGTTCACACAGTGTTATAGAGTCGTACAAAAACCTCCCTCAGTCAGATTGTAGAGAGACTGCACTGCTGCAGCTGGGAGCGACTGCAGGTGCTGAGTTGGAGGATGTGATACGACACAATGACACTCTGTGGAGGAGAGGAACCACACCACACTAACTCACAACTCACATTAGAAATCTCTCAATAATCATCACACCACACTGCACACAGTCCATCACGTCCTCTACTGTAAGATAAATAGTTTTATAAATAAATAGATTTCCCTTTCAAAGGGAACTTCGACGTTGCATTTAGCATAACAGTATGGGAAGCGCCTTGCGCGCGTGACCGGTATCTGAAGCTTGTGTAAAATCATGCCTCTACTTATAGGCCTGCCATGATCAGGTGACGTGGCAATTAAGCGCGTCGCATGATATATATATGGCACCTGTGAACCCCGCCACCAGCCTTATTATCTTCAGCGAGACTGCATGTCTGTGGTTTGTGGTAAAGAAAAAAACGCTTAATTTCTCCTCGGTATTTCTCAAAATCTCTCAACTTTTCTATCCCCTTTTAAAGAAGTGTAAGCGGAAAGAGAAAAAAAGCGAGGGAAAGTTCAGAGAGTGTGTTACGCCTTGCCCCGTTTCATCACGGGAGGAGAACGGACACGCTTTCTGCGTGAAGTGTTGGGCGTAGCACATGCTACAGCAGCCCTCGAGGGGTCTGACTGTAAGCATTGTGAACGTTTCCGCGATTAGGCAACTACGCTCTCGGCCGCTCTCTTCTCACCTGATGGGAGTTGGGCTTCCAGAGCCCGTGGGTCTGGGCGGCCGCTGTCGAGGCAGCCAGCCGTCTCAGGTCCTGGGGTTCGTGTATGGATTTGGAAGAGGAGCCTGAGACGAGCGCAGCTCTATCTCTTGCTCTGTCTTCGGGTCCGCTCTCCGCCTGACTTTGGAGCTCGCGTAGCGACTCCTCCTTCCCCTATGCAAAGCCAAAACACCCTCGCTGACTCTGAGGAGGCGGTGAGGGCGCCATTTCCCCCAATAACTGACAGCAGCTCTCATGCATATAAAGAGCTGCTTGAGGTATCACTAGGGCCGGTCCAGAAGTTGAATCTAGACTGGCCTGGCGAAGAGGAAGTGGCTCGTAGCAGGCTGGATGAGCGTTTCCTCTCCAGTGAAAGTACACACAAAGCTCCCTCACACTACAGAAAACTCCCCTTTTTCCCAGGGGTGCATGATGAGATTTCACGCTTCTGGAGAAAACCTTACACTAGCCGTATTTATAACCCCGCAGAAGTCTGATTACTCAGCCATCGTGGGGGTGCGCGCTGCGCGGCTATGCGGTGGTGCCAAAGGTGGAGGAGGCGCGCGCGAGCCACCTCTCTCCATCTACGGCGGGTAATTTAGGGGACCAACCTTACCGTCTAAACCGTGTAAAGTCACTTCGGGGTTGGTGGGCAAAAGCCTATGGGGGGGGTCTTTGGCCGGGTCTCATGTGGGTCCCTGCATACAATGGCAGTGTTGCAGGCCTACCAGGCAGACCTGCTGAGTGAGCTGGATACTGGTGGGGATTGGGCCAGAGGCAGTGGCAGAGCTGCGCCGCGCCACAGATTTATCTCTTCGGGCGACCAAGCAACGGGCTAGTCATATCGGCCGTTCAATGGGTAGCCCCTGGTTGTGGCGGAGAGGCACCTATGGCTCAACCTGTCAGGGATGGGGGACAAGGATAGGCTCCTTGCTGAACGCCCCTGTTGAGCCTTCCGGCCTGTTTGGTGGCGCAGTCAATGCCATCGCCGACAGGTTTGCGACGCCAGACAGCAGACGGCGGCGTTCAGCCGGTTCCTTCCCGCCGTGTCGATTTCGCGCACGGGCCTCCATGAGTGGAGCCGGGCCAGTGTTAGCGCGAGAGAGATGCAGAAGACAGTGTGGCGGCCCGCCTCCCCCGCAGAAAGCCAGGGTGACCGGCCGGCCACAGCCACAGCCTGCTGGGAGGCCTGATCTGAGAATGATCATAAAGGCAAGGCAGGCACGGAAGGAACGGTCCTGATGGGTCACGGAGGGACATATCAGGGGACATGAGGTGGGGGGAGCATCCAGCCCCCAGTGCTACTGTAGGGCCTGCCCTGGCCGAGCCCGTCCCACATTTCCAGCCTTCTCTGGTCAGCGAGCTGTCACAGGGTGGCGGAAAATCTGATGCTTTCCCTCCCACAAAATTTGGAAAAGCTGGCGTCACTGAAGGACCATCTGGCAGCGTGGAAACTACTGCCAAATGTGTCCCCATGGGTTCTGTCTACCATAGAAAAGGGCTACCGGGTCCAGTTCAGAGCTCGACCCCCGGTTCAGTGGTGTGCTCGCAACATCCGCACAAAGAGCAGAGCCCCACGTTAGCAAGGGAAATAAGCTCCCTTTTGGACAAAGGGGCCATAGACCGTGTACCCCGTTCTCTAAGGGAGGGAGGAGTTTTTACAGCCGTTATTTCCTGGTCCGCAAAAAGATGGGAGTATGCGGCCGATTTTGGATCTCGTCATCTGAACCGTACTCTTCGGACATACAGGTTCAAGATGCTGACGCTCAAGCTTATCGTGCCACAGATTCAGTCCGAGGACTGGTTTGTGACGATAGATCTGAAAGACGCATATTTCCACATAGGAATATCGCCCAGTCACAGGAAGTTCCTGAGGTTTGCGTTTGGAGAAAACACATACCAATTTCGGGTTCTTCCTTTCGGGCTGGCTTTATCCCTCGCACCTTCACAAAGTGCATGGATGCTGCTCTGGCTCCCTTGCGACTCCAGGGCATCCGTGTACTAAACTACCTGGACGACTGGTTAATTCTGGCACAATCGGGGAAAGGCGGTTCAACATCGAGATGTTGTTCTCACCCAATGAGGAGCTTGGGGCTCAGGTTGAACCTCAAGAAAAGTATGCTTTCCCGGTTCAGAGGACAACTTTTCTAGGGGTCATATGGGATTCTACTACGATGAGGGGGTTTCTATCCCCAACACGCGTACAATCGATCCTATCAACCTTGAGCAAGATAAAGCAGGGTCTGGGCATCCCCTCCAGCTTTTACGAGAGGCTGTTGGGCCTTATGGCAGCGGCAGCCAACGTCACCACCGTTGGGCCTGTTGCACATGAGACCGTTTCAGTGGTGGCTGAAAAGTCGGGGTTTCATCCGAGGATGAAACCGCTGAGAGTAATCAGGGTCACGGCGGCGATGCCGCGTCGCACTGAGTGTTTGGAGGTGCCCGCAGTTCCTATCCTCGGGTCACACTCTAAGGGCGTCCCCTTACCGCCAAGAGCGGTAATGACAGACAGCGTCCCTCACAGGCTGGGGCGCGCAGTCTTAAATGGCTGTCCAGCTCACGGTCTTTGGAGCAGCCCTCATCTGAAGTGGCATATAAATCGCCTAGAGTGGGGCCGTATTCCTAGCACTGAAATTCTTTCTCCCTCAGTTGAGAGGTCACAGTGTGCTAGTTGTGTCGGACAACACAGCTGTGGTCTCGTATATCAACCACCAGGGAGGGTTACGTTCACGCCCCCTGTTCAGGCAGGCGCAATAATCCTCCTCTGGGCGGAGAGGGAAGTTCTTGTCAGTGAGTGCAGTGTACATTCGGCGGGCAGGTCGGAATGTGGGGCAGACTGTCCTGTCGAGGCAGGGGCTGAGGCCCGGGGGTGGAGGCTCCATCCACAAGTGGTGGAGTCCATATGGCGGAGGTTCGGACGAGCGGAAGTGGATGTGTTTGCCTCCGAGGAGACAACACACTGCCCGCTGTGGTTCGCCCTCACTCCTCCTGCCCCATTGGGACTGGGACGCCATGGTGCACACGCGTGGCCGAGGGTCACGTCTGCTACGCTTTCCCCCGATTGCTCTGCTCCCACAAGTTCTAGCGAAGATTGCGCTAGAACCGTCTTGTGTTGCTGCTAGTAGCGCCTCTTTGGCCAGCTTCGAATTTGGTTCTCGGAGATAATGTCCCTGCTCGCCGGCACTCCTTGGGGGATTCCCATCCGCAGGGACCTACTGTCTCAAGCGGAGGGTTGATCTATCACCCTCGGCCAGAACTGTGGAAACTGTGGGTCTGGCCCCTGAGGGGGCACCAGCTCATAGGTTCTGGTCTCACAACCGAGGTTGTAGAGACCATTTTAAACGCTAGAGCACCATCCACAAGGAAATTGTATGCGCTCAAGTGGCGGCTTTTTGTCTTGTGGTGTGAAGAACGCTCGGTTAGACCCAGTGAACTGCGCAGTGGCTACAGTCCTGGAGTTTCTGCAAGAACGTTTTTCTGCAGGGTTGGCTCCTTCTACGATCGGGGTTTATGTGGCCGCCATTTCGGCCAGCCATGCCCCTGTTAATGGAGCCTCTGTGGGCGCATCCTCTAACCCGAGGTTCATGCGCGGTGTCAGACGGCTGAGGCCCATCTGCAGGCGGGAGGCACCTTGGGACCTTTCTGTGGTCTTGGAAGGTCTGTCGGGGCCCCATTTGAGCCCCTAGAGTCAGCCTGGGAGAAGCTTCTGACTGCAAAGGTAGCTCTTCTACTGGCCCTGACATCTCTCAAGTGGGGGATCTACAAGCTCTCTCGGTTGCCCCCCCTGCCTTGACTTCGCCCCGAACTGGCCAAGGCCTTCCTGTACCCTAGGCCGGATTATATTCCTAAAGTGCCTACATCGACTGCCCACCCTGTGGTGTTGCAGGCCTTCTGCCCTCCTCCGTTCCTCACACCGGAACAGGAGAGGTTGCACCTGCTGTGTCCGTAAGGGCCCTCTGCACTTACGTCCACCGCTCCGGCCAGTGGCGTAAGTCAGAGCAGCTGCTGGTCTGCTTTGGTCGCGGACGGTAGAGGTGACGGCGTGTCAAAACGCGCATCTCTGCTTGGATAGTGGGGGCAATCTCTATAAACTACGGTCGCGCGGTCTACCGCCACGCCTCTAGGCATAAAGCTCATTCCACTAGGGCGGTCGCCTCCTCGAAGGCTCTGTCGAGAGGGGTGTGCCTTGCGATGTGTGTGCGGCCGCAGGGTGGTCTACGCCACACACGTTCATTCGTTATTACAGCCTGGATGTTCATTCCACCCCGGGAACCGAGTGTCTTGCAGTGACCCTCGGGCCGGTTGTTTCTGGACAGGCCGTACCCTTGGTTATGGGAGTGGGTATTCCCGTTCCCATACTGTTATGCTAAATGCAACGTCGAAGTTCCCTTTGAAAGGGAACGTGGAGTTACGTATGTAACCCTGTTCCCTGAGAAGGGAACGAGACGTTGCATAGCATTGTCATACCGGGGCAGGCCTGTGAATTGCAGCTTCGCTTATAGAGACAGACGGGGGTTCACAGGTGCCATATATATATATGCGGCGGCTTAGTGCCACGTCACCTGATCATGGCAGGCCTATAAGTAGAGGCATGATTTTACACAAGCTTCAGATACCGGTCACGCAGCGCAGGCGCTTCCCATACTGTTATGCTAAATGCGGCGTCTCGTTCCCTTCTCCAGGGAACAGGGTTACATCACGTAACCCCAACGTTTTTAAACTGTCATTAGCAGCACATGCTTCAGTGCTCTGGGAGTGTTTATAGTGCTGTGACTTTAACACTTCATGACTGAGAGCTGCTGCTACAGCAACTTCAGCATCTACTGTAAGATAGATACAGCATCTACTGTAAGATAAATAGTTTATTCGTTTTCTCAGTCGTGGTGCTACTGGTCAGATCTTCAGAAAGAACAACAGCATTGGAGATACCAGATCAATATCTGCAGTGAAGCTGGTTGTGATATTGAATAAAGAATAAATCCAGTTTTACTCCTCATCACTAAGTTGCTGTTACTGTTATGAAACCATTAGAGAGGTCTTATAACATTCACTGTGACACTCATTGAGTCTCACTGCATAAGTATAAGTACATACCACTTATTAAAAGACAGATAGACGTCAATCGTAATCATGCCCTGTCTCTTCTGAATCACAAATATTTTAAATTGTAAAAGCTGTTCCTGCCATTACCCAGTTCTTTATTTCAGACCACACAAAAGCCCTAATTCTGTTGTTTGTCCTTTTGTGTAATTTTCTGGACAATGTGTGCTTACTATTCTTATTTCTGATAAATCCGTAAAATTCATTTTACAAGGAAACAAGCCAAAAAAATCCTCATCATGAAAGTAATCCACTTTGTTCACAAAGATATCAGCCACGCTCTTTACTGATATGAGTTTTTTTCTTCTTCTCATGCCTGCTAGTGGTGTAAAATACTAAACAAAAAAAACATTTTTTTACTTAAATGTGTTTATTTATTTATTTGTTTCCATTTGTGTATATACTGTTTGTATGTCTGTCTGTATGTGTGTGTTTGTGTGTATGTGTGTGTATGTGTGTATGATATCACTCTACTCATATTTACTCCCTCCATTTAAACAGAGTCTTCGTCCAATTTGTCCTGCTGGGATGTTACTGCAACTCCTGCTGTTGGGTCTGATCCAACCAGTCTATCTCTCTCTCTCTCTCTCTCTCTCTCTCTCTCTCTCTCTCTCTCTTTCTCTCTCTCTCTCTCTCTCTCTCTCATTGCTCGTTCTAATTGAATACAACAAGGTGACTACTCAAACAACAAATATAGCAAAGTGCCAGGGAGAAGAGAAAAATATATGCGCTAAAAATAGAACAAGGATTTATTTGGACAGTTATCTCGAATATGGTTTCATTGAAGCAATGGACAAAGTGAGGATTGAGTGTGTAATCTGTGGTGAGAGACTATCGAGGCATCACCTTAGGAAATAAGAACTTGTTATATCATATTGGTCCCAGAAGATCAGAGATGCTTTGACTAGAGCTGGAAATGAAAACAGACAGGCACCGGTTGCATCCTAATTGTCCAAAAAGCTCCACACCAGGGGAGAAACTCTGATCAAACCCACTTGTGTAAAAATGGCAGAAATAATGTGCGGGACACAGGTGGCTTCCAAACTGTACCTCTGTCCAATAATACAGTAAAAGACAGAATCAACAGAATGGCAGATGATGTTGAGAACACGTTGGGTGAAAAGTTAAAGACGCATCCAACTTAATGAAACTTCCACTGTGGCAGATGAAGCAGTACTCATTGTACATGTGCAGTATATTGAAGACACAGAAATGAAGCAGGACTACCTTCTGTATACAAATTTATCAACAACGACATGAGTAGAAGATATTTTCCATGCGATGTGGGTTAAAAAAAAAAAAAAAAAAATAAAAAAAAATTAAAAAAAGAAGGAAGGAGAGGGGAAAAAAGAAGAAAAAAAAAAAAAAAAAAAAAAAAAAAAAAAAAAAAAAAAGAAAAAAACATAATTAAATTTATTAAAAAAAAAAAAAAAAAAAAAACAAAAAAAACACAAAAAAAAATGATGGGAAAAAAAAAAACCAAAAAAGATTTTTAAAATGGTTTAATTTATTAAAGCTGTGTGAAAAAAACGATGAGGTGCATTGAAGTGCACTGGCTATCAAGGGGGCCAAGGGTTGGTTTGTTTTATTGAACTGAAAGAAAAAATAAAGGAGTTCCTGAGACTGAACAACCAGAAACTGCTTGACGAAATGACCAATGAAATTCTTATTAGAACATCATACCTGTCTGATATTTTCAGCCTAGACAACGAAACAAAAAAGTGCATGCAGAGTGCAGATGCAAATGTCCTGGAATGTAAGAAAATCATTAACGCATTTGTGCATGAAGTGGAATTCAGAAAGAATGAACTGATAAAACAGGACCTACAACACTTTCCACCACTTCTCAAACAAACTGAGGGAAATTGACCCGAATCCTTGAGTAAAGAGTTCACACGTCACATGGAACTGCGACAGGAGGAGATGAAGTCACAATTCTAGAATGTTGATGAACATGTCACTAAATGCGCATGGGTAATGGATCCATTCACCGCAAAGAAGGAGAACGTGGATATTTAGAAGCAGGAGATAAGCTCTTGGATGTTAAGAGAAATTCTCTTCTGAAGAGATTCTTTACTGAACACGGGTACAAACGGTTCTGGTTCATGAAAGGACCTGGCTTCGTGCCTAAGCTTGTGCACCATGACACAACCAGACTCATCCTGCCATTTGCCACAACATATCTGATTAAGGATAATGAATGTAGAAATAGGGGTCTCCTGGAAAAAAGGTTGGGAACCACTGTTTTACACGCATCTGTGTCTGTGTGTGTAATCTGTTAGTTTCCAGAACTTTTGGGCTTCCAAAGGAAAAAAAAAAAACACTTTTTCTTGCTTAGTTAGAACAAGAGTCAGTTCTACTGAAGTCACTGGGATCAGCTGTGACTCTCTCAGACAGGGTTTCATCAACCTGCTTTTGTTGTTTTTTCTTTTAAACTTGTGAACATATAGCATTATCTTCATTAGCATTTTGCTCAGTAGAGGGAGATTTCAGACTGGAGGATGAACTCTGAGTCAGGATCAGCTGTGAGACTCAGGGAATGTTATCTGCTCCCTGGTTTTATTTCCCCTGGATCACATGAAGCTATTTCAACAACAAGGATATTAGTGTTTCTCCTCACTTCTGTGTAATTTCTTGCTGTTTGAAGTACCACGTGCTTGATCAGTGTTCATGGTGTACTGATATTGCCTAACTCACAGGTTCCTAACCCTGGTCTACCCATTGTCCATCCCAGTAACCCCAGTCCTGCACATTTCAGTGCTTCAGTGTGTTACTGCAGACAAAACACTAAAATGTGCAGGACAGGGAACACTCCAGGACCAGGGATGGGAAGCTGTGGGCTAACTAATATATTCTAGGTACATACTGATGTTTATAGTGTAACGTGTCTCTTGGTATGGGGAATTTCACTCTATAAGGAATACATAGGATTTTTTGTATCTGAATATTTATTTCACTTCAGTGTGAGTAACATACAGGGCTACAGACGTGATTAATACAGTAGGTGTAATAACATTTCCAACACCATCACACCAGTCCCCAACTAGCAGATGGGTGAAAGTAACATGAAATTTCCCACAACCTCTTTTAAACAAAAATGCTTTACAACTTTAATCTCACTCAACCACATCCTCAGTGTAGATGCTTTCTCTCCATTAGTTCAGGCTGAAGACAATTCAAAATACAGGACACAGAAAATTATACAGCAAAAGGTTAAATAGTTTTATATATATATATATATATAGTGTAAGACCAAGTGTTGGTATTAGTATTATTATTATTATTATTATTATTATTATTATTATTATTATTATTATTAGACAGATGCATTGGTGATTTGTGTACGATGTGCATAATCAATAATGTGCAGCAAAAGTGTTTACTGATTCAAAAGGCTTTTATTAATAATTCAAAGCAGGACATTGCAGTGATACACACACTTAACACATATTCAGGTGATAAGAAGAAGAGCTGAGTTAAAGTGAGGAGTGTGTGAGCTCACATGTTAATAACTCAGATGAAATGATGAAAGTGGGACATTTGAGCAGTAAAGGCCACATGGAACACACAGTGAAGCAGTAGAAGGTGAGCTGAGTAACGTGTGTGTGAGCTCACAGCTCTTAGCACTGCTCTGTGTTCACTGTGCTCACCACAGGTGGTTGGTTGTCCTTGGAGGCCTCACAGGTCACCACCTTGTTCCTCCACTGCTCCGGGTGGAGGCTCAGCGTGCTGCTCCAGCTGTAGAGGCCGTCCGCGTTCAGAACTGCGGTGCTGCGGCTCTCCCCCGAGCTCCAGCTGCTCCCATCAACCTTCCAGCTCAGCCTCCAGTCCGAGGGGAAGCCCTTGTAGGCCACACACACGAGTGTGACCTTCTCCTGCTGCAGCTCCACACTGGAGGGGGGCAGCACCGTCACACTGGGCTGGGTGAGGCCTACTCACACACACAAACACACACACACAGTTGAGACAGGAATGGACAGCTGTCAGTCACTGAGGCTTCGTTTCAGCTCGCTGTGTGTGTTTCACTTCCCTTTATATCTTACAGAGCAGAACTGAGT
>CM022764.1:23586266-23593766 GCA_012411365.1 Ameiurus melas | reverse complement strand
TCCAGTATTGACAGAGGAAGTCTGAACTTCATGGCAACTCAGACCGCTGTATGTAAGATCCTTGGAGTCTCTGCGACCTAGCCACAGCTTTTAAACTTCCTTTGGTTTGCTGGGGGAGCTCACCTCCGTTAATGTCTCGGTAACTCCGTGTCAGAAATGCTAATGGATAACAGGTATCCAGCCTCCTGGCTGATTCAGTGCTGGATGTTTTGGATGGACAGTCCAATGTCCTCCACTTTTGTCAAGAATATTTCAACCCAATTTATTGAACTAACAACCTCTGTCTATACATGATGCAACTTTCAACACAATGTTAACCACAAAACTGTTGTTTTAGTCTCTTCATGCTGTTCTCCCTCATTCTCTCCTCCTCGTGACCAGCTTCTTCCAGTCCTGATGAAGGCTTTGACCTGGATGAAATTATGACTACAATAGAAATACAATGAACATATAAATGAGGTACTGCTCTGACATAACCAAGCACAAATTAATAATAAGTATAACAGAATTTTCCATTACACCACAAACTGAGAACATCATATTCCGGTTCCGGTTTACAGGGAACGCTGGCGCGTTTTGCTGTCGCTCCTATCAATGTATTGTTTGTTTTCATTTGTTTATTTAAGTCATATATTTTAAATAACTGTTTATTTTAAATGTATTTATTTTATTAAATACATTTTTATTAAATCTCTCTATTTATTTATTTATGTATTAATTTAAATAATAAATAAGTTATTTAAGTTATATTGTTTTCAGTGCCTCTACGGTTGTGATGTGGTGGTGCCATTTTATATAGTTTGGACTGTTATTTTTACTTCTGTATTCCACTTGGAATAACCTGCAGCATGCAATGGGGAATCAACGCGACGGTCCGGCTGTGTTTGTTTATTGCACGACTTTCTGCTCACAGTTCGCTCCGGAGTATCAATGCCTTGGCCTCATCAGTGTGCACTCAATGACCATGGCCTTAATGTACACTATATGCAAGCTGCTTAATTTAAAATAGAGCTCTTATTGGCTAACCAAATAAGAGGTAATCATCAGGTGTAATCATTTCTGTTACAGCTGACTCTGCCACTTCACTCCTTCATCCATCTGGGTTCACTGGTGTTTCTTTCATTCATTTCTCACTGTTTGATTCTGAGGCTCTCACAAGGGAGGAATTCAACATGAAATCAACCACTTGCCTGCTTGAGACTATTCCCACAAATCTATTTAAATCATGCTCCGATGTTTGGTGTCCTACTATCGTTGGTATTATAAATGAATCATTGGAGACTGGGGTTGTTCCAGCAGTACTAAAGACTGCTGCTGTTACACCTGTACCAAAGAAGGAAAATTCAAATCTTCCGTTTTCGGCAAAAAATACTTGAGCGTGTTGTTGCCTCTCAACTGTGTAATCATCTAACAATTAATAACCTCTTTGAACCCCTTCAGTCAGGTTTTCAAAAATTTCACAGCACTGAAACGGCGTTGGTCAAAGTTACCAATGACTTGTTGATGGCCTCTGATTCTGGAGCTACTTCTATTCTTATTCTTCTTGATCTTAGAGCCTCTTCGATACTGTGGATCATGGTCATTATACTTACCTGCCTTGAAAGTATTTTTGGTGTGTCTGGGACAGTTTTAAACTGGTTTAAATCCTATTTTACTGACCATTCCCTGTTTATATCTAGATGGTTACAGGTCTGACACTAGCTCTGTGCTCACTGGTGTTCCTCAGTGATCAGTTTTAGGCTCTTTACATTTCAATATTTATCTATCTCCACTTGAGCATCTGCTACGATCGCTCTGCCTCCATTATAACCTATTGAATGTTACAATTTATTCAATGACTGTTGCATGATCAGGACCTTCAGAATGTGCTGAAAGTCATAAACTACATTCCTGTAACACATAACGCAGACTACAACCAGTTACATATAAAGAGAAGAGAGTGAGAACTTCAGTAAAGGTCATCAGGAGATTTGAGAGACAGCTGTAATTTCCACTGTTCTCTGGAGATTTCACAGTTGTGTCTTCATGCACTGGGTGTTACAACCTCATTCATTTCTGTGAATAACAGCCTACAAATCTGTCTGACAGACAGCCCTGTGTTCTCAACACACAGCAAGTGTTAAGAAGTGATGAGGGTGTGGGTAGTACATTACCTACTCTGCTCATACATTACAGCGGAAGACTCCTTTCAGGACTTTCAAATTCAGGACATTTCCTAGAACATGTGTATCATCTCAGAGAGAAGGATCACGTCCTCTAGGAGCCTGATCTGACTGTGTGAACACGAGCAATGAACAAGATTTCGGTCTTGAATAGGACTATGTGTTTCTTTCATTTTAAGGCTTTACTTTCTGGGTCATTTTTCTTTTATATGTTTTTTTTTAACTTGTTGTCTTTGTCCAGGTTATAATTGTTTACATTCTTGTTTTGCCCTTCTTGAGTATGGATCTGAGAGATGTTTCATCCTGATCAAGGTTGGTATTTTAATTTTAAAACTACAGAGATGATGTTTTTTTTATGTTTTCTCTTGAATCAGTTTGTTCTTTAATGTATTTTATTGGATTGTGTTAGAATTTTTAAAAGGTTTATGCAAATTCTCATCAATCACAGAAATAAGAAATGAAAGTTCCATTGCATGAACAGCTCTGAGTCCCAGAATAGATCAACACTTTCAGCAGATGTTCATGGTTCTTCAGCCAAACTCACTCAAGCACAACACAAGACACTTCACTACTGAAAAAGGAGATATGCTTTCCACATTGAAGCTTTATTTCAGCATAGCTACAACACTGACACCACCTCAGACTGCTAAGCGTGTTTTAAAGTGTACACTTGAAGTCTAGTGGATTTCACAGCAGCTCTTTCGGAACGAGGTGACCTGAGTGGTGTCGTGGTGGGAGACAGTACAGCCAAACACATCGGCCTCTTCCCAGCGTTCCTTGCTGAGGGTCAGGGTGCTACTGCGGCTGTAAGTGCCGTTCTTCTGTTCTTCTATACTGGTCAGAACCCCCTCGTTCACCTCGGCACCATCTACGGTCCAGCTCAGCAGCGCCCCCTGTGGAGAATAGGCTGAGAGCAGGCAGAGCAGCAAGGCCGATCCCTCAGAGAGCTGTAAGGAGGAGGGAGGGAGCAGAGACACGGAGGGCTTCACCACTGGACCAGCTGCAGAACACACACACACACAAACACACACACACACACACACACACACACAATGATATTAATGTTAATGTGAACTCTATCACAATGAACATGGTGATATTTGGTAATTCAGTTGAATGGCTGTAGAACAGATGCAGTAGTTTATCTGCACATCGTACAACAGGACACAATTCTGATAACATCATCCAACCAAACTGCAGCCGAACAAAACAATCTCCATCTTCTAAACAAAACACACTGTGCTAAAAATAACCATCACACCAGGGTAAAGTCATCTTTAACCACTAAAGTCATCTTTGTTCAATTTTTTTGATTATCTTAATAATTATTCATGGATTATCATTAATGGGAAATCAGCAATAAACGATTATTGTTCATGCTTCACTGTTACACACATTTCCATTGTGATGATGAATTAGAGTAACACAAAGTAAAAATTACATCAACTAAAAGCTAACATTTCACCTGAATCTTAAAAAGAGATGAACTGAATTTTACAAAATTCATCACATTTCTCTATTTTATAGAAAAGATCTACAGTATGTGCTTTTATAAATGTCACATTATTCATTTTGTACAAAAGCTATACATTTCATTGAATTGTGTAAGTGAACTAATGAATCTTTGAGGTTTTAGAAAAAAAAGGCACTTACTTTTCATAACCAGTTTAGTTCCTCCACCGAAAGTCCACCACAGTGATACAAACAGGTTTAGTGGCCGTACAAAAACCCTGCTGCTCTAAACTCACTGCTCTCTCCATCCATTTAAACCTCTTATTACAAAACAGCTACAAAACACCAACTTCTGTTCACATCAGCTGATTAATACACTAACTCTCTGACTGTTTTTATTACGTTTTAGTGTTTTTTCTCTTTTTAAACATCAAGATTTTCAGTCTAAACTGAGGATGCAGCTAGTGAGTGATTCACACAAATAAATTACACAAACTAAAAGCTGAAAATTCACAAAATTTACATCTGCAAATGCACAGGTTTTACCCATAATGCATCACTGAGTAAAAATGCTGATGTTCTAATGATGAATTTGCAATATACGACTGAATGAGTGGAGCTAAAGTGAGAATAATTCTCCACTCCTTCTGTAGACTGATAGAAAGTTATGATATGATGTTTAAGTCCTACAATAATCTAATCATTCATTTACTGTCAAAATATTAGTGTGTATTTACTCACTGCCAACATTGATGCTGCTTCTTCCGCCATAAATCCACTACAGTGAGAAACTCATTAACATTCAGTACAAACACCATCCAGTGAAAGTTTAAGCTTCTCTCTAATTCACTTATTTATGCATCTTAGAGCTAAAAGTGTTTTCCAGAAAATCTCCATCTGACCCCAGAAGCTAAATTCACACAGTAACTCTGTAGTAGTGTGAGATTTACAGTAAGATTGGGGGAATGTGGTAAAGGCGTCTCCATACTTAGAGGACACTTTGCATTGGCAGCACATGCTTCAGTGCTCTGGGAGTGTTTATAGCGCTGTGACTTTAACACTTCATGACTGAGAGCTGCTGCTACAGCAACTTCACCCACAGCTACCATGACTTTGATCCCCGTCTTCATCTGGACACTTATCCTCTGGACTCAAGGTCAGACACTGCTTCAGATTTTATCTCTAAGATGATCTGTTCATACAAATACACTCATTGTTTCTATTATAATATTTCACTTACTAATATTATAAGGTGCATGATTATAATTTTTGTTTTCAGAATGCAGAGGTCAAGTCACAGTAACTCAGACTCCTGCAGTGAAATCTGCTCTTCCAGGAGAAACAGTCATCATCAACTGTAGAATCAGTCAGGCAGTGTATTATCACAGTTCATACGGCCACTATTTATACTGGTATCAGCAGAAACCTGGAGAAGCTCCTAAACTCCTGATTAAACTTGCGAATCAGCTACAGTCGGGTTTTCCAGCTCGTTTCAGTGGCAGTGGATCTGGATCTGATTTCACTCTGACCATCAGTGGAGTCCAGACTGAAGATTCAGGAGATTATTACTGTCAGAGTCGCCATTATATCAGTAGCGCGAACCTGTTCACACAGTGTTATAGAGTCGTACAAAAACCTCCCTCAGTCAGATTGTAGAGAGACTGCACTGCTGCAGCTGGGAGCGACTGCAGGTGCTGAGTTGGAGGATGTGATACGACACAATGACACTCTGTGGAGGAGAGGAACCACACCACACTAACTCACAACTCACATTAGAAATCTCTCAATAATCAGGATATGAATACTGAGTATTTAGTTTGTTAAATTTCAATTAAATTCCTTCATCAAATGAAGATTTAGGATTAGACCTGAAGGCCTTTATCAGTCTTTACAAGGAATAGATTATATTAATATACATATGAATTTACCTTGTACCTCATTTGCTTATATTATTTCTCTTTCTTGCTGCTTGCTGATAGAAACCAGTAATGCCCCATGTACTGCCATGTAATAATGGTGATGAACTCATCCAAATCTGGCTACCAGAACACTGACACAGCTCAGTCATGGCGAGGCAGTATCTCGAACTGGAACCACAGCTTAAGTTGGTCTCCTCTGAGCCCAAAACTTAAATGGTGCACAAGCAATACATATGGTTATTTGTCTCCTAGGCATTGTTCTAAAATACTTAAATGAAGCTGTTTACTGTTTGTCCATGTCTGTGGCATGACACATAGACATTACTGGCCCTGAAGTGTATACAGTGTTGGTTGCACAAGTATTCACACTCCTTGCCCTTTTCCACATTTTGTAGTTTTACAACCTGGAACTGAATGCACTTTAATGGGACTAAACATCAAATTAAAAAAATTGTACAAATTGTGATTGTACAAATATTCATCCCCATTGCTGAAAAACCCCTACATTTGTTCTGTTTCAAGCAGTTCCCATCAGAATTGATATAATTAGTTGAATAAACTCCATCAGCGGCACATGATCTCAATTTAAATCCAGCAGTTCCTGAAAGGCCCCCCGAGTTGGATAAAGAACGTGAAACAGCATCATAAGACCAACAAGTTCATTATGGAATCCATATGAAATCCCATATGAATTTGCCTAGAGGCTTGTGGCAGACTCAGTAAAGGTGGAACATAGGCTGTCTGGACTAATGGGAAGAAAATGTAACTTTCTGACCTCATAGTGAAGTATGATGGTGGTAGCATTATGTTGACAGTTACCTTTGGCCTCTGGGCTGCATTCTGATTAATGCCCTTCTTTTCCTGGACACTGATTATTGGTGGAAATCCTCCTCTAGGCAGAGTCTCATTAGTTCCATATTTGTATTAATTCATAAGAATGGATTTACTTGTGCGCTGTGGTATGTTCAAACTTTGGGATGTTTTTACCAAACCAAGATTGATACTTTTCCAGTGAGACCATGAGGACCTCTAATTGCACAAATGTGCTATTTTGTTTCGATTCATGACATTTATTCACAACAAAGAACATTTCGGTTGTAGGTTGTAACACTAGAAAGTGAAAAGCTCAAGGGGGTGGGCGGGTGAATACTTACAGAATGTAAGGCAGTGTATCAGCACACATTTACTTGGACAGTTGTCATCTATCTTGCTACTGCCAGTTACACACATGATTCTCTTTTCTGTATATATTTGAGAAAATTCTCTACTGCTGGTCTGATATGATCTCTGCTCAGACCAAACACATACAGTGGAAATAAAAAGTCTACACACCCCTGTAAAAATGGCAGGTTTTTGTGATGTAAATAAATTACATCAAGATCAGTCATTTCAGAAGCTTTTTCTATCTTTATTGTGATACTGGAACATATCAATTAAAAGTGAAAAACAATAAGAATCATCTTCATGGGAAACAAACAAAAATAAAAAATGTGCAATAACTTGGTTGTGTAAGTTTGCACACTCCTAAATTAATACTTCGATAAAGCACCTTTAGATTTTATCACTGCTTTCAATCTTTTTTATGTAAGAGTCATTATAAAATATAATGTTTATTAAAAATTGTCAGTTTGGCACGTCTTGACTTAGCAATATTCTTCCATTCTTTCTTGTAAAAAGCTTCTACCTCTGTCAGATTGACTGGGCATCCACCTCAGTTTTTGATTGGATTTAAATCTGGACTCTGGCTGAAGCCATTCCTTTGTTGAATTGGGGGTGTGCTTTGGGTCGTTGTCATGTTGAAAGGTGAAATTCCTTTTGATCTTGGGTGTTTTAGCAGAAGTCTTAAGGTTTTGTGCCAAAACTGACAGGTAATTTAGAGCTATACATGATTCTCTCCTCACTGATTAAAGCCCCAGTTCCTCTGGAAATAAGCAGCCCCAAAGCATGCACGCTGCTGCCTCCTACTT